>VDFB02049217.1:116862055-117235640 GCA_007258455.2 Sequoia sempervirens | reverse complement strand
CCTCGAAGAAATGAGGTCTGATGGTGATGGAATGCCATGAGAATCAAATATTTTTGATTGTCATAGTATTCCATTAGGTCATGAGACCTCATTTCTTTGAGGCATTTTTTCAAAGAGTTCACTACCTTGTCTATGATATTGCTTACTATTATGTTTTTGATAGATTCTTTCCAAGCATGCATAGCTTGTACGAAAGCACTTCTTTTAGGCTTTCAGCCATAGCAACAAGGCAACACTTTGAACTATTTGGACAAAAATGCTTTGGTAGACATGTATCAAAAATGTGGTAGTATGCATAAGCAAAGGAACTATTTGAAAAAAATTCCCTCAAAGAAATGTGGTCTCATAGAATGCCAAGGACAAGCAAATGCAATTGGCAAATAAGCCTTAGTTATTAGTTATGCAATGTGAAGTAATTGTATTAATCAAGTTAGGTTGGACTTTGTAAAACTATATTGTAATTGAAATTTTGTCATCTATCAAAGATCTAGTTATTAGTTATTCAATGTGAAGCAATGCTTTGAGTTTGAAAGATGTGCAATGCAATGTAATCAACGTTATGAATATAAACTACAAAATTATAAATTAAAGTTCAAAACATAAAAATGTCAAGTGTTTACAATCAGCCATTATTGATCATTAATCAAACTGAATAGTGTGAACATTTTTTTGTGTGGAAGGCAAACAAGAAAACAGTGGTTCAAAAATGAGGAATTTGTCTTCTGCACCAAATGAGAAATATTCACAATATGTGCTAGGAAGGAATAAGTCCATAAGATCGAGTATGCAAGAACCAAGAATTGCAAAATTGGCTTATGTTTGACTTCCAAACACAAATTTTCACACTTTTCGATGTTACAACGTAAGTCAAAAAGTATATGTGTGTAAGTTGTAAAGTATACACTTGAATACATGTAACTCATATCTATTGAACCATGAATTTATAATGCAAATATGGACACCATCAATAAAAAAGATTTGTATTAATTCTCAAATAGCTATGTACGTGATGTACACTCAATATATGTCAATATAAGTATAAAATATAGTTACAAAAGCCATAGGTTTACTGAATGCTATATAGGCATACAATGTCAAATATATCCAATACAAGATATGTACAAAATTACCATGTCTAGGCACACAACAAAGGGCTCCGAAATCAAAATTCATTTCTCTCCATGCTCTAGAAATAAATTATTTCCCTTTGTTTGGTGATCCGATGGTGATAAATCTATCATCTGCCGCTGAGGGAGTGCTCCGCCAAGCCCCCTCCTAGTGTTTAGCTCCTCGGTCAAGTTTCAACTATTACAATAAAGTAAAGACATTAATATATAGAAATTACATTATAAAAATTAATATATTTAACAAAATTTAATCACTTACAGCCATCTGACGATCACTCTCCTCAATGGAAATATTTGCACGCTGATGCTCAGGCATGCTCGAGCCCTGTATAAACCATCCGAATAGGAAGTAAACTACGAATCAATAATGGTTTGATTTTTCACTAGAAGTAGTTCATCTATAACAATGAATGTAAATTGAAATTTAGTAATTTTCCTCATACCTCCCCTATCAGAGCCATCGAGGATTGTATTGTAGTAGAAACACCGATATCCATTGCCTTTGTTACGTTTGGTGGTGCTTCTCTCACCAACATCTAAAAATAAAACAACAAATTATTCAACCACAAAATAGTTATCGAATTTGAAGTAATGCTTTGAGTTTGAATGATGTGTAATGCAATGTAACCAACAATATGATTTTTATTTTTTTTTAAAGCAATAACCTGGAACAATCACATTGAAAAACAAAAGACCCTTTAGGACAAATTTGAAGTGAAAAAGCATCAAAACACAATGTAAAATATGACAACCAATATGAGAAGAAGAGATGATCTAGTCAAAAGGAGCTTTGATAGTAGCCAACTGAGTTAAGTATGACAAATCCAAGTATCACTGTTGCAAGGAATGGAGTAAGAGCTAAATAAAGATATAGCGACAATAAAAAATGATGGAGCTAACTTGTCAAGGGCCTATTCTTCAAAACCCTTATTAAACGCTTGTCATAGTTTAAGATATGCAATAAATGTTTGACAATGGAATTAACCTTTTGAGGATGACAGTGATTAAATTGAGGTCTCCTTTTACCATGAAAAGATTGAATATTCTTTCTTTGGCCTATCATTATGATTTTTAAGTTTCCTCACTTGAGTTAAATATAATATTCAAGTGTTTATACCAAAGATGATAGAGAAAATAATCATGAAAAGGAGAATATGATGGTGATCAATGACAAGGTAGTGGCACATTTGACAGTCAAAAGAGTAGAGGAATGCATAGTGAACATCATGGTACAACTTATGATATAAATTAAGCCACATGGTTGATGTGCTTTGAATCCTTGCATCTAAAGGAAATTTTCTTAACATAAATATGCTAGGGAATTTCAATGTTGCCATTGTAGTTGGCATTAAAGTTGGTACCTGCAACATTGAAAATTATCCTTATATAAGAATTCCCTCCATCTTGTTGATTGGCTTGTAACACTCTTGATGGTGGTTGTATGAAATCTAATTATGATTCCTCTTCTACATTAGAGGGTTCATATCCTTGATCTGACTCTTCTGAATTATCAGAATCAAAATCACTAGCTTCCATATTCAAAAATTCCCAACCAACATCTTCAATAAATTTATCTAGATCATCAGTAATAGTCTTGCAAATTGGTTGCCGGTTCAAGTTCATTCTACTTTCATAATACTTTATATCCATGGAGTCCATCCATTCCTTGATGCCATCAAGTGAGAAGATTGAGGAATGGTACATATGGAATACATCTGCGCTTTAATTGTTGAAAACAATAGCCATATCAAAATCCTTTTCCAAGTCCTACTCTCTCAAGGTTAACAATCTCAATCTCAATAATAGTGATTACTAAGAAAGGTAATTCCACCAACTCTACCAAATAGTTTACCATAGGAACAATAAAAGTAGAGGATTTGAAAGGAACTCCATGAAAACCAAGCTCTCTAAATGGTATATAAAACTCTAGTTCAAAATATTTTAGATGAGTTTGCTCCCATAGCTCTCTTACTCACTTGACAAATCCTTGAAACTATGTATTGATTTTATTTTTCCTATTTCTCTCTTGTTGTTCTTCCTTAATTTCATTGGTGCAGGAGCACCTAGGAAGCAATAGAGAGCACACTAGGCAAAATGTGGAAGTATAGAATGAGTTTATGACTTAGATGTATGCCTTCAGGAATTTTTGTGGTTGGAATGATGTTTTCTAATAAGGTCATGTTGACCATGGGTGAGAAACAAAAAGGTTCTAGTCCAAAGTTTAGGAATGGAGGTGTTTGCAATTATTGACAATTTTTGCAAAAACATGCTCCTTTTGTGTTTGAGTGGCCAAGAAGGGCACATTGGAAAAATAACTGTTGGGAAAGCATATTTAAATATTTCCTCGACCTTTGTGCAAGGTTGAAAGTATGTTTGTACGGATTGTTTTGTTGGAAATTGAAGGAAAATAGTTTTTTGAGTGAAATTTTCTTTTTTTTGGTCTGAAAGAAGGCTCTAATGGATTAAATCTGGTTCTGTGTTGTGTGTAGGATGTAGAATAAATCCAACACAAGTGTTTTGTAGCCTTTAGATAGTTCTTTCAATTGTTTTCTTGTCTCTTTGTAAATATTTTGGTTTCTTTGTGCTTGCTGGCCTGAAACAGGTAGTGTTGAGTAAATGGGGTGCTAGAGCACTTTTCCACCGTACAAACCGTACGGCATTTTGGAAACAGTGCCTAGACACCATGCTTGTACATATGTTAGTTGGTAGGTTTTGTTTGAGTGTAGGAGTTGCTAGCAAAGTGATGCCCTAGGCGAGCCAGTGCAAGTTCGGCTAGGAAAAACTTGTTGTGCAGGTCACAAATCTTGCAGGGGTGCTGAGCCATTGAGGATTTTCTTCTTGGAGGAGGTAGGGTGGTGTGTTACCTTGTTACTACATGAAGGAGGAGGCTCCATCTGTCCATTTGGTGTGTAAACAAATTGGAAGTTTGCTAACTATCAAGGGAAGGCTTAAAACCCTAGTTTTTGCTCCATTTCATGTTTGAGCTTTGTACGAACAGTGGAAGGCTGAGACCTCAAGAATCTTTGAGTGTTGTCCATGTGAACCAAGAACCTTGGAAAAGGAGTGGGAATTCCTTTTGAGATTTGTGAGTTCTAACCTATTTTGTAGGTGAAGGAGACCTAATAGGGGCTCAAGGGCTACTAGCCTTTCAAACCTTAGCTAAAGGATTGGTGAGAGCGATGGGAAGTTGAAGTATTGGAGGGTTTGTTTCAGCACCTTTGGAGAGGTGAGTTTGGCTGCTTTTAAGAATTATCACTACCCACTGTGGAAGTTGATGGAGTGTTGAGGAAAGATTGGTCTTTGTAGTATAGTGTAAAGGCTAAAGAAGGAGAGTTGTAGCAATGAACCAAGGTGGACAAATGGTTTGGAGTTTGTGATAGAAAGGGGTTGGTCAGACAAGGGAGCACCCTGGTCATGAATAAGGGACCTGGAGTTGGGTGGTGAAGCAAAGCACCAAGAGGTCTTGCAAGAAAGGCCACAGAAGGCGAGGAATGCGATGATTGAGTTCTCTAACCCCTCTCCTATCGAATTGTATCGAGAGCAAAAGCAAAAAGATTTAAGGTTGATCTTGTATGTGGAGAAAGAGTCTAGTGGTTCTAGCATCATGGTGACAAATGCTGGGTTGTGGCCAAGATGGTTGAAGAAATAAGGGAGGAACAATAGGGTATTGAGAGAGAAGTTAGACCAGCGAGCAAGCCTTGAATGTTATGGGTTTGATTGGAAGGTAGAAAGAAAGAGGTTGCAAAGAGGAAGGATAGAATCCCTGAACCTGACCCTATATTGAAGGAGGATCGCTTCTTGAAAGCATTGAAGGCTTTGAGTGGAAAAACACTTGAAGGAGTACCATTGTTTAGTGGAAAGATGGAGGCTGAGTTAGTTATGGATTGGATAGAGGGAATGGAAAACCATTTTGAGTGTGATGGAGTCAACTGTGAAGCACACAAAAGGTAAAGGTCAGCTAAATCAAGACTAAGAGGTTCTACCTTAGCGGTGAAATTCATTTAGATGAGAGGGAAGGAGGCAAACAACCTATCTACTTGGAAGGGAATGGTTGCCAAAGGTGAAAAAAGCATATACCACCTACGAAAGAGTATGAAGTCCCGGTTGCATAAGAGGAGATAGAGTTTGAGGCAAAGAGATCAGGATGTGAGTTCTTATACTGAGGAGTTTCAAAGACTTTGCATGAGGTCCAATGTCACAGAGGATGAAAGTATCAAGGTGGCAAGGTATCTCAATGATTTGAAGTGGAACATTCCAGGAGATGGTTCTCTTAAGCTAAGCGATGCACAATGTTATCGAGTGGCATTGTTAAAGATTGAGGAAAGAAACAAGAGGAAGCAAGATCAGGCTTCTAAGGGTAGAGGCAAAGGCAGAGATCAAAGAGATCAAAGAGGACAGCGAGGTGGCTACCAAGGTAGAGGTAATGACCAAAGAAACCAAGGAGATTCTAAACTCATAGAGGCATGGAGGTGAAACATCTACAAAGGGAATGGATATAGCTTAGGGTGAGGACCTCAAGGAGGTTCAAATAAGAGGAAGAAGGGGCGGTGAGCCTTTCTTGTGTGTACCTGCTCTAGGCCTTTTCATGTAAGACCTCCCTTGGTGCTTTGCTTCACAATCTAACCTGGGTCCTACTCGCCTTGACTGGGGTGCCCCTGGTTTGTCGACCAACCCCTCTTCTATCATTCATTAGGATCATACATTGACCTTCTTGCCTCTCCTAAAGTTTGGACCAAATCCATTACCTCCACATAAAACTAGACATCCTTGGTCTTCTTGGTTCCCATGCTATGATATGGTTATGCAAATGAAAATGAGAAGAAAGTAGTAAATGCTCCTTATCCATTGGCTGGAAAGAGATGCATGCTTAATGTTTTTGATACATGATATCAGCTCTCTCTTACGCTCTCATGGTTGAATATTGGAAATCGATCTGTTGGGCCTCGAGGTTTCAGTCATCTTTCTTCCTCTTCCACCAAATGTTGTCCCTGATCACGTATGCGCTGGCCTAGTGGCTTTGTTTTTGAAAGCTAAAGTTTCTCGAGTCACCCGGTGTAGCTCTCTCTACCTTTCCCAGCTCTTTCATTGCTACAAGATTGTCTTTTGGGATTTGATCATTTGTACCGCATGGTTGATGTGCTTTGAATCCTTGCATCTAAGGGGTTTTAAAACCTTAGGAGATTAATAGATGAGAAAAAGAAGTAATGTTTTTTCTTTTCTTTTTATGTGAGGACTAGTAGTGAGATAAAAGAGGACTATATAGAAAAATGAAAAAAGAAGACATAAAATTCATGGACCATACTATATCACCTACATGCTAGCTAACAAGGACATGAATGTAGTAGATTTAGGTATGATAGGGGTATTGCAAGGTATATTTGAGGAATATATAAGAATGAAGAAGAATTCAATGGATCAAATTAGTGTCAAATGTTTTCCTAAAAGATCTCCCACACCCTATTAGGGAATTTAATCATTTCTAAGCATTTTCCAATCCTATGGGAAAGTTTGAGGAGGCTCCAATAGTTGAGAGTTTAATGAGTACTTATAACTTCTTTCCATGCAATCATGATTAGTTAGAGAACATATAGGGAAACTTGATGAGCTATGCAACAAATGAAGAGAATATAGGGTATTTTGACCTAGTCTTAAGCATCTCCAAGCATCTAGGAGATATTGAAGGAGTCTTGGTGATAGATAGGGTCGAGGATAGAAGTTTTATTTTTGGTTACATTGACATCATGGGACATCCATAGTCTTATTCTTGTTCGTTGACATCACAAAAAATTATATAGGATGGAGTAGAATGTAGCTCTACCTTTGTGGGTTCCATGTTAAATTTTTATTATATATAGCTTGCTAGTGTAGGAATTCTAAGACAAACAATCATGGTAGGACCATTCTTAAAAGATTTCAAATAATAACCTAGTGAACCCATATACTCTTATGACTATATATACACAAATCTAGATTAAACTTAGAATTCATTAACTTTAAGTTCTCTTTATTCTATATTACCTCAGTGAAAGTTTGAGCAAATCTACTGCACTCGAGGTGTTTCCTTGAAACCTCCAACAACACCCTGTTCAACATCCAAAATCACATATTAAAATACCATTCGTAAAACAATGCTATTAACACATATAATAAATTTATAATTGTTTACTAACTTTACATACCCCACTAATAGGTTATCTTGCAAAATAAGTAGAATTGAATTTGTTGCCAGGGGTCAACCTTTGTGACCCTACAATTTTTTAAAATAATAAAAACTAAATTAGTTAATCTTGCATTTCACAATCAAATTTAATAAACTAAATTCAATGAACATGTTCAATTTTACTTATTTGTCAATACCATATGCATCATGCGGAAGTAAAACCGCCCTCTCCATCCCCATAGATGCATACAGATCAAGCTGCGTAGAAGCATATGGATCTGCATAGCACCCTCCTGAGGGCGGTAGGGTCATGTACGAACAAGTGGCTCCGCAAGATTGACACACATGGCCTCGAAGGCCACCACCTGAAGACTCCCCTGGATTGCGCTGTACAATGGGGCTAGTGTGGTGGATGACACTCCGAGTCAAGGATGTGATCACCTGCAAAGTCTCTACATCAGCACTCTCCTTTGCAGCTTCGGCATGCAATCTGCTCACGGTAGAGCTAGCTAGAGGTCGTCTCCACAAGAGTGTGGGATCGTACGTGCCTGGGCCTATCTGTGCTGACCCCCACCTCTCCCACGAAACTCCCTCATATCAAAATAATTGAGATTTGGTTCAATACAAACTCACAGTATAATTTCCTAAGAAAATATTGGGGGACTTCACAGTTATTGCACGGTGGGTAATCAAAGACCATATACCATTTGTCATAAAAATGGTTCCTAATCTCTTGGTGGTGGCACCAATGAATAGGAAACCTCTTTGCATTGAGGGTGAGATTTTGATTTGTTCTAGGGTCAGTGAATAAAGAGCACAAATCTCCTTTAGTAATCTTTAAATCTTTAACTTGTTTATATGATAATTTGTCTGCATAATATGCCCTCGATGTTTGCCTCCTATTTTTCCATCTAGATATTTGTTGGGTAATTGCATCTACATTTTTTAACAAATCTTTCAATGAATCTACTAGATGTATTCTTTCTGTGGTTGAAGAATTTTGATCACTCAACCTACTAATAAGATCCTCAACTTCTTTTCTATTGTTTTCAATTTCACTCCTCAAATTTTCTTGAGTGCCAGGAGTGTATTGAGAGAATGGTGGGGGAGGTTGATTTTGTTGTTGAGGCTGATTTGGTTGAGGATTTTCCTCCTCTTGTAAAAAACATTCATTTCTAAACTAAAACAAACAAAATCAATTTAAAACTAAAAAATTCAAAACAAATACCAAACAATACTTACCTCTTGCATCTCTTTGTCGTCGTGGCGCCATATTTGTGAAGAAATCCAATTGCTCTTGATGAATTTTGAAGAAAAATCACCTCTCCAAAAATGCGAGCACGTATAACAGGGTTTTTGGCCGTGGGCGGAGCTAAAACACAGAAAAAAGGAAATGAGAAATGATATTTGGATTTGCTTTTTTTTTTACTTTTAAAAAGAAATAACGCGAACGCATTATGCCCTGTTTTTTCCTTGTTTGGCCACAAAAGTGCGACCATCTTGGTGCACTTACCCAGATCTCCCTTAGAATCTTGGTCTTCTTTGGAATTAGGGAGGTGAGAGGTGGTTTTGAACTTTCACTATTGCTGATGTTGTGTTGAACAGGCAGGTTCAGGAGCTGTCGAGAGCTTTTAGGAGCTCTACTGACAATTTCAGGAGCTCTTCTTGAGCTTTTAGGAGCTCTCAGGTGCTCTTCAAGAGTTGATCTTTTGGAGCTTTTGGGAGCCAATGTTTTGGTTGTCTCTGGTTGCTTGCCTTCCTGTTTGCTCACTTCAGGAGCTGCGGGAGCTTTCAGGAGCTCAACCGGTAGCTTCAGGTGCCAATCCTCTGGCTAACTGTGACTGCCTTGCTGACTATCTTCCGACTTCAAGAGCCATCAGGAGTTTTTGGGAGCTTTCAGGAGCTCTTCCGAAGCTTTCAAGAGCTCTCAGTAGCTCTTTAGGAGCATCTGCTGACTCTTCTTACTGAACTTCATGTTCTGTTTCTGCTTCTTCAGGAGCTATCAAGAGCGGTTCTGAGCTGTCAAAATCTACCACTCCATCCCATGACTTGTCTTCTAGGAACTCCATATCCCTTCTAATGACTATCTTTTTGGTGACCGGATTGTATAGCCGATAGGCTTTGGACTTTTCACTAGAGCCCGTGAAAATGCATTTTTCACCCTTGTCATCCAATTTTTGCCTCTTTTCCTTAGGCACGTGTGCATATGCTACACACTCAAACACTCTCAAGTGATCAACTGTCCACTTGTGTCTTGTCCATGCCTCTTGAGGGATCTTGTCACAAACCGCCTTTGTTGGACTTCTATTTATCAAATAAATAGTTGTTTCTATAACCTCTCCCCAATATTAAGTAGGGAGTCCCTTTGCTTCCATCATGCTCCTTGCTATCTCCATGATGGTCCTATTCTTCCTCTCACCTACTCCATTTTTTTGTGGAGTATAATTGGTTGTTAGCTCCTTCTTGATGCCATTTTGCTTGCAAAAATTCACAAACAAATTAGAGGTATACTCTCCTCCACAATCTAACCTTAGGACCTTGATAAAATGTCCACTCTCCTTTTCAGCCTAGGTCTTAAATAGCAAAAACTTGTCAAAAGCTTCAGATTTATGTTGCAAAAAATAAACCCATGTCTTACTGCTGTAATCATTAATGAAGGTCATAAAAAATTTGCTTTTACCAACAGAAATGATTTGTATAGGTCCTACCAAATATGTGTGCACCAGCTCCAATGGTGTTTTTTCCCTTGTAGAGTTGCCCGATTGAAAGGGTTGTCTATGTTGCTTGCCCAAAATGCAAGCCTCACATCTAACATTAGGCTCTACTATCCTTGGCAAACCATTAATCATTTTATTCTTGAACAAAAGACTCAAACCAGCATAGCCTAAATGTCCATACCTGAGATGTCGTAGCTTGGAGGGATCTTGAATGGTGCTCTTGAGCACTACATGATGTAGTGTTGTACATTTTCCATTCATGAGAGGTGCAGCAATAGACTGTGATGAGAATCGCGTCTCAATCTTCAATGGAAACATCCAATTCTTTGTCATTTGAATTGCTGCAAACACCTTCGTCCTCTCATTCTTGTCATAAATGATGCATTGACCCTTCTCCATCAACACTTTGTATCCATTTTGGATCAGCTAAACAACACTCATGAGGTTGTGCTTTAAACTAGGAGCAAGAAATACATTTTGTATCTCCTTCTTCTCACCTTGCTTATTGTGGATCATAATAGATCCTCTTCCAACAACATGAACTACTCCATTATTTCCCATTCTTATTTCAAACTTTACATTTTTATCAATGAAAGAAAAAATACTTTCATTACCACTCACGTAGTTGCTGCAACTGCTATCCAAATGCCAGACTTTGGGGCTGCCTTCTTCACCAATGTTGCACATGATGAAGGTTGTGGACTAGTTTCCTTCAGCCACATTCGAATCAACCATATTTGCATTTTGCTTTGACTGATCACGCTACTTTGTCCAGCATTCACTTGCATAATGCTTGAACTTATGACAATAGTAGCATTCAACATTTCTCTTGTCATTCTTTAGATATGAACTGTTGTTCTTCTTGCCTCTTCGAGAATTGGTCTAAGAGCTTCTCACTCCCTTTTGGTTGTTTGCTTGCACTGAGCTTTCTTCTTTAGCATTACCACATCTGGATCTCCCTCTACCATGTCTGGAGTTGTTTCTACCTCTCCCCCTTCCTCTTGCATTCAAATAAGCTTTAAAAGCTTTCTCTTGGGAGGAACTTGCAGACCTATTTAAGCGTTGCTCATGGGTTTGTAGAGAACCCATCATCTCATCAATAAACAACATTGTGAGATCCTTTGCCTCTTCAATGGCAATCACCACTGCATCAAACTTCGTGGGTAAGCTCCTAAGGATTTTCTCCACAATCCTCTAGTCTTCAAAGGCTTCTCCATTCACTCTCAGTTGGTTTATTAAACTTGAGAGTCTTGTGTGAAAAATAGAAATAGACTCATTGTCCTTCATTTCAAGAGTTTCAAACTCTCTTCAAAGCATATGAAGCTTCACCAATCTGACCTTGTCAATTCCTTTGTATTTTTTCTAGAGGATTTCCCAAGCTTCCTTTACATTGTTAGTTGCTGCTATTATGAGAAAAATGGCCTCTATCAAGGTTGCTTCTATCAAACTTAATGCCTTAGCATCTTTCCTCCTCAACTCCTTCATCTGGTTCTTCTAGTTGTTTGTGAGCACATCATATGTTGTTGGGTTAGCTACATCATTGAAACCACTGACCACAAACTCCCACAAATCATTAGTGACCATTATGGTCTTCATCTTCTTTTCCCAAACATCATAGTTCTATCCATTAAAGGATGGTGGCTACTGCTAGCTCTTTCCTTCATCTCCAACCATGTCTCCTACATAGAAAAAACTCAATACCCAGAGAAAAATGAATTCCCTAACTCACGAGGAAATGGGGCCTATGGCTCTGATACCATGTCAAACTTTCAAACAAAACGAAAGCCACAGAGTTGTTGCTCTTTTTTCCAGCCAAACTAGAAATACACAAATCAAAATGTGGAATAAACTTGGAGACATGCAACTTGCTTTCTATTCAATAAGTTGGAAATGGAAATACATTTAAACATAAATCTTAGAAACTAAACTCAAACTACTAACTTCTGGGAGCCTCATGAGCTGCTCAACTAGACACACAACAAACTTTAGGAGCTACTAGGAACTCATTGGTAGGAGCTACGCAGAGCTCTTCAGGGGCAAACTCTGTTCACACACAAAAAACAGATAGCTGCTGCTATCCAAGAGCTTTTAGAAGCTCACACAGAAAAAATTCTCTAAATCACACAAAGAACAACAAACATTCCCTTCAGATAGTTGCTTCTTAGGAATTTAATTCTAACTAAGTCTTCTCAACTAATAGAATAAACTATCTTCATTCCTTTTGTCTTCAAACACATTCCCGCTCAAATTCAAAATCACCTACCAACATTGAATTGGAATTCAAAAACTCCTAACTACATTAATTCTTCTGCAATCTTCAGGTGCACATCAAGAGCAAGTGGGAAAGCAATCCCCAAAAAAATATTTCAGCTGCAAGCATTGAATTCTCCTGACAAGTAGGTGCCAACGGGAAGAGGCACAGAAGCATTTAATTTTCCAACAGTATTTACATGGATGCACAAATTCTATGTGATGGAGGTGGTTGTAGTGTTGGAGTATTTGCATGACCAAGGAATAATATACAAAGATCTGAAGCCGGAGAACATATTAGTGCAAGATAGCAGGCACATAATGGTCATTGATTTTGATATGTCCCTGTGTCTCCTATCTGATGATTGCAAAGATGGTGAATGGTAGTCTCGTTCATTTGCGAGTATAGAGGAGTACATTGCACCTGAGGTTCTGTGGGGGAAACCTCACTCGTATGTCGTGGACTGGTGGTCCTTGGGCATCTTTCTGTACGAAATGAGTCACGGGAGGACGCCTTTCAGGGGGTCTAGCAGAAACGACACGTTTGTCAATATTTTGAGCAAGGAACCATTCTTCTCATCCTCCTCTTCTCTCCACGATCTTACTCGGAAGCTCCTTACCAAAGAGCCCACAAACAGGCTAAATAGAAAGCAAGTAAAAATCAACCCCTTATTCTACGGCTTGAGATGGGAGGAACTGTAGTTTGTTTCTAGGCCTCCTTTTGTCCCGCTGCCCTCCCTTGAAATTGCGCTCACTTTTCACCCAAAAGAAGAAGAAGAAGCAATAGACATGAGCATTCAATCCGAAAGCAACAACTATTTGGAATGTGATTTGGAAGAAGAAGAAACCAGCAAATGTGCATTTTGGGAGTTTTGAGATGATATCATTTCTGAATTGGGCCAACACTATTTTAGCTGATGACATCACACTTCCCTAAAATAGGACCTTTCTTATTAATGTGAATAAAGCCTATATTTGATGGTCAATCCTCTCTGTATACCAATTTTTTTTATGGTTATCCATTAGAAGTTGCCAAAAATAAATATTTAGACTGAAGAATACATAAAAGATAAAGATTTTCCTCTTAACTATAATTTATAACAAAACTACCTTGGAGGTTCTTGTTGTTCCTTTGCTGCACAGCAGGCCTCACTTTTGGTGCTTGTATGCGGTGACTCTTCAAGAATATTTCTTGAGCATTTAATCTCTATCTTTGATTAGCATATGGTTTTCTTCATCTTTTCATGTTTATTTTTATTATTATTTTGTCTAAGGCTATCTATGGAGGTGGAAACATCAATATGGGGGTTTGATTGAAGTAAACTCCTAAACAACGACCCAAACATTTCCCTTTGGTCTTATGTGTGTAGGTGCATGTGGAAGAAATTTTTGAAGATTGCTTGAACACTGTCAAACACACTTGTAGTGATACTTCAACCTTTTCTTCTCATTTTTATCTCATTTCCATTTCACACTTTACTTTCAATTTACTTTTCATTTTGTACATCCATATTTTGCATCTCCTTTCACATCTATAATCATGTGCAATGTAATTTACATTTTTATGTGATGAATCCTATTTTTTTTTCCATACAAGACTCTAGTGTGAAGCGTTGTTATCCTAGATAGAGAACTTATCGAGTTGTCTAGAAGACCTCGATATCCTACACTTGTAGTTTCTAATGATGGAAAGGTCTGAACAATTTATGTATTATATTAAAATTTGTATTCCTTCATTTCCAGTTCACTTGAGCCATATCAACTAAGGTAGGGGAGAGATAGTTTGCTCCTTGAGACCTCATCATCTTAAGGGTAGTAAATTCCCTTATCTATATCTAGTTATAGAGCCAAGCATGGCACAAGGGATAACTTTTAAGGAAACATGAGATGGATAGAGTAAGGATTCTATGAGGGAATTGATAGAGGGTGTATATCTCCTAAGATCTAGAGTACTCCTCTCTTTCTGAGGTGATCATTGATGATTAAACCATATGATCCACATAAGATAAGCTTATTGATTCTCTAGCTTGATGGTAATTAGGGAGTATTCTTTGTTTGTAGACTATTATTTTTACCTTATAGATAGTAGGATGGTTACCACCAATGGCATGTGAGACTTAGGGCCAACAACATACAAGAAATAATGACTCGTGTTACTCTAGAGGTTTGAATTTTTGTTCTAGAGGCATGCAAACCTAAGTGCCAATAGCATGTAGGCCTTAGTGCTAGTAACATGCATGTGATGGATGCTTAATTCTACAATAAAGGGTTGGATAGTTTCTACTAATGGCATGTGAGCCTTTAAGGCCAACAACATGCAAGTAGTGGGACAAGTTTTACGCTTAGTCATTTGATCGAGTATATGGAAAAGAGAGTTCTAAAGAAGAATAGGTAAGTAAGAAATTGGTCTAATCCCCTTGGTCAAATCCTTGGCATACCCTATTGTGGAAACTGGTAACTTAGATTATTAATAGTATGTTCCTCCTTCCCAGGTGAATGGTTAATATGTAATTACCATGTGCATGGTAGGTTGGCATGATTGACATCTCTCTATAGACCTTACATTTCACTTTGATGGGGTGGATAGGGACTTATATCCACTTGTTTGAGATCACATTGCACTCTCTCTTAGAATACGGGAAAGATAAAGTTGAGGAGACAACCTTTCTTCAGGGGAAGAAATAAATTATGATTTCATTTAGTAATGGCATTTAACTTTCCTAGATTATATTGTCACATTCAAATTGTATTGTATTGATGGCACATTAGATATGCATGACTACATAGAATCTTATATTTCTAGTTATATGTTGGTACTTCATTGCATGATTGATCCTTAATTATTTATTTTTATCCTATGGTTACTATGATTCAAATGTCCTTGTAAAAAAATATATAGTAAATCGAGTCGATTTGGGGTTGTTGTTATACAAAGTTATAAAGTTGGTCCATTCGGGATTTGATTAAGGGGAAATTTACCCTCATAATATATAAATTCTCTAAAGGTGTATGTAAACACCACCATCCTTATATGTATTATAAGTTAGTATAGTGCACATTATGTTGATTTGTGTGTTTGACTCTTATATTTAAGAACATTCCTTCACTCATTTGAAGATCATGTTGGAGATCATAAGGACATCCTAAAGAATCCTTATTAAGCACATCTAGAGTCTAATAAGTTAAAGAAAAAAGAATCTAGTAGCATCTATCTCCAACATATCTTCCCAAGACCATCACATACATGTGTGTTGTCCTCTACCATTTCACTCAAATTTATAAAGTTGGTCCATTAGGGATTTGATCTAGGAAAACATCACCCTCATATTATGAAAATTTCCTTAAAGGCATGTGTAAACACCACCTATCATTATGTATTGTGAGTCAACATAGTGCAAATTATGTTGATTTCTGTGTTTGGTTTTTGTATTTAAGAAAATTCATTCACTCATTTGAAAATCATGTTAGAGATCATAAGGACATCCTAAAGCATTCTTATTGAGCACATCTAGAGTTTAATATTTTAGAGAAAAAAAAGAATATAGTAGCATCTACCTCACAACACATTTTCCCAAGACCATTGTATACATGTTTGTTGCCCTTTATCATTTTTCTCAAAGCTGTAAATTTTGTCCATTAGGGATTTTATCAAGGATAAATTCACTCACAATCCAAAATTTTTCTCAAAGGTGTAGTAAATATGACCCATCCTTATGTTGCAAATTCAAATAGTAGAAATCAAGGTGAGCAAGTGAATCCAATAGTCTTCTACTAGATCAGATCTATGAGTTTCACATTGGTTGACATGTAGGGTTATATTTGTGCTTCGGAGATTAATTTCACACTCACATAGGTGATATATAACCCAAAAAATGGTTAATGTATGGTGTCTAATCTCTTCATTTAAGTCAAACCTAAAATACCATAGTATTGAAAATTCAAATATTGTCACCACATCACAATCCTCCTTCAAATTTGACTAAACTGAATTGTTTCTACTCTTTATTAGTGTAGTTGTAATATCACACTCTTTACATAAATTATCATAGGACAATTAACTAAATCACAGGAATAAACAAATTTATTTTATTTATTAATCTAAAATAAATTTCTTTATCTTTATAATTTAACTAATTGTCATACAATATATAAAGAGTGTGTTTTCAGACCTACAATAATAAAGAGTGGAAAGAATTTAATTCAACAAAATCAAAAGATTATATAAAATTAAATAGACTTATAAAATACTTATCAAAGATAAAGTTATCGAAAGTGCACAAAGTCAACACTACAGAAAAAAATAAAAAATTACACCAAAAACACTTAAATACCATTGAACACACAAAAATTAACCATTTATATTCTCCCAAAAAATATATGTAACACTATACCCACATAAAATAAAATGCAATATCCACACCCACATGTAGGTTTAATACAATTCACACACATAAACGGGCAGGCGGAGATTTGGATGAGAAGATAATGAGTCTATGATCATCAGACTCGTACGAAATGATAGGTCAAAGAAAAGGGCAGCCAACAAAAGACTGAATAATACCCTTGTTACACTAAACTTGTAAAAATGCAAGGATTTCATACAGAAGTACCCACTCCCAGCTGTGTAATCAAAGTTAATGGCATGTAGCTTTCAATGGGAGGTTTACAGCTTCCAGCCATGACCGACTGCACCTAACTACAGTTAGGATTCACGGACAGACCTGTTACATGGGGCCTGTATTACAATTTCAGATGTTCTGTGGATAAGAAAGCTTCAAGGGAAAAAGCGACTTCCTAACATGCTCAAACCAAGATCATTAATACGGCCTCCTTGCACCCATTAATGAGTTTGGCATTTTGAAACATTTGCTCACTTCGTTAATGACATGAAAAGTCGTTGTGACCAGACAAAGCTTTCATTTTTTTTACATGTAATAATTTAATGTGACAAAGATAGGAGTATTACTTGGGTTTGAGTTACATATTTAGAGTTTTATTAATAGTGAAGGTTAGTAGTAATTATATAAACTAATAAATATTAGTTGTATTTTTATTAGTTGAAATTTGTTTGTGATTGTTAATTGAATTTTTTTATTTGAGAGTAATTGATTTTATATTATTCAAAATTTTGTGATGAATGGTCAATTTTATATTTTATTATTTTAGTAGGATTTGGAATCTGTTTTCTTTATATTGAGATGTTTTATGCAGTGATGTTTTATAAATTAAAATGTATAGTAGATATAATAATTAAATATGTAATAGATATTGTTTAAAGCTCTTCTATTATTTGTGAAGTATGTGATCAAAGGATAAAAAAATTTGGTATAATCAATGTGTGTCCTTACAAAATATTTGTCTTGATAATTTTGTTGTCTTTCTAGGACCTTCTCTATCAATGTTCTTCACATTTTGAAAAGAGACATTTATTAAGATATTAGAGAGGACAACTTTAAAGCTTATTTAAAATCAACCAATACAGAGCTAGTAGAATCACTTCCAATAAATAGACATCATTGCTTTGAATATAATTTTCTTCAAAATGAGCACATTGTTCCTGCAAGTATATCATAGGCTCCTTTGGTTTGAGACTCCTATTAGGCCAATTGAGAGTGACCTCTTATTAGTTTTGTAGAGATGGAAAGTATTATATTTATATACATCATTGCATTTGCACAATTTACAACAATGATCTAGAATCATAAGAGTATTATGTATTTAGTTGTCTAGTGTATTGCAAAATCTTTGATAGGATTTATTCTCTTTAGAGAAAAACAAGGCTCTAAATACAAGGTCCTATTCAATATCATGATAAAAAATATTGTGCAAATATATTCATCAAAGAGAACCCAATATAGACTCAACCTTCTTAAGATTCATTAGAACAATTATTTTTCTCGGCCTTTCCTTTAAATTCATTTTTCAACCATAATCTAAGGTAAAAATGGGCTCATTTTTTATGTCAATAAACATGGTTTGCTAGGCATGCAAGATCTCAATAACATAACAAGGCTTGACTCAATTTAATATTTTTTATGTATTTCATTTTTTTCTTTCAAAACATGTAGACAAAATGCCACTTTTCTATTATTCATCATTAATCTATTATAATGATTAATGGGCAATAATATGTTAGTTTTAAATTTCGTATATTAAATTTCAAACAAATGACTCCATAGTAAACTTGAAATTTGACGACAATTCTTTCCCTATCAAGTGAAAACTATATGACAATGAGATTTTAAAATGCCTTTAATTTTATTCCCCAAGAAAATTTATGAACTATGAGAAATTTCTAATACCTACTTGTTAACAAAAAGCTTCTTAAATGAATGAAAAGACTCCATGGTTGAGTAGGACCATAAGTTTCAAGATGAGATATTTTTATAGTAGTACAATTTTTTAAGTAAAAAATAATAAAATAACTTATTCTAAAAGACTTATGTTTGTACTACAACATGTACGGAATACTATTGTATAATATTTTATCAAAAGATGATATATATGATTGGATAATGTTATTGAAAAATTTAGAATCACTTTAATTTATATATTGTACTATTTTAAATATATAAACATAAATTAATCCAAAACACATATTTCTCTCCAATAGAATATGTTAAATAAAAATGTTACTTTTATCATTAAATATTTTTAGTTTTTTTTTTATATTATTTGGAAACCATATGATATTTATAGACTTTGAACATAGACTGCATCTTTAGAGAATTTTAAACGATGTAAATGTATTTGGAAAAGGTTGTAATTTTTTTATGTGAGAGAATTTATAGACACAATACAAAAGAGTTGAAACATGAATAACACATTTATTTTTAAATTTTAAATTCACGATGTTTAGGGATTAAAATATTTTTCCTTCATTTTTAAGTACAAAAAAAAAAAAAAAAAACCATCAAGTAGATTTTTAAAGTTGTTACCTTAATCCACTTTTGTTGTGTTATTGCAATTGTTACACATCTTTGCTAGATACAACTCTCTAAATCTAAAAAAAAATCAATTTAAAGAAATCTCTTGCTAAATTATTTTTCTACATGCAAATACTAAAAATTTAACTCTATCACTTCAACAAATTAAATAAAGCTTAAAATTAATTATTATAATCATTAAATTAAATAATATAATGATTTTTTTTAAATATAAATTAATTAAAAACTCCAATTTGTTGACACTTTATTTTAACCATACTTTTTTAAAAAGAAGTATCATAATAAATTTATAATAACTACTAACTAAAATAAAAAATCTAATATAATAAAATGCTTTTAAAAAAAATTAATAAAAATATTAATTACCCGAATCAAACTCCTACCTGAGTAAAGATAATAAAGACTAACTACTTTCTTTCGTAATTGAAAAAACATCACTATTATAAATCATTTCATACACAAACCAACAAAAGCTGAAAAATCAGATTATTATTTACAGAAAAATCGAGAATAACTCTGACCGTCAGAATCTCAAAAGACATATATGGTAAGCTATTCTCAAATAAGACAGGCCTTCGGCGTAACTAAGGGTACTGACCATGGTTAGGTAAGTATCAACTAAGGTTATTTTTTTTCGTGTTTGGGTGTTTTAAATAGCGAGGAGGACCACATTACCTTTTATCCGCGGTCACTCGTATTTGTGACATGGGCGGGACAATATCCGTGCAATGTGAAGAATAGATCCCGTATTACGTGTCGACAGTGAACATGGTAATGCACTGGTAAGAAAGTCGCTCATACTCTATAAATATAACCCCGCCGGAGGAAAGGAAGACAAGGTAAGTTAGTTTATAGAGTAGAATAGGAGAAGAGAAGAGGAGAGAAGAGCAGAGAATGCACGTATGGAGGGGTTCTTGAAATGCAAATCTCAATCCCGGTCTCAGTTTGTTGATGGTTCCACCTGTGAAGATCTGAGGCTGGTGAGGCGCCTTGGCCATGGCAACATGAGCACGGTTTTCTTGGCTGTTCATCGCCGCACCAACAAGCCTTTTGCTTTGAAAGTGATGAATAAGGAGGTTCTTCAAGAGAGGAACGCCTATAAAATGGCAACCACGGAGAAGGAGATTCTGTCTGGTTTGGATCATCCTTTTCTTCCGTCTCTGCTTACCCACTTCGAGTCGGAGAATCATACATTTCTGGCCATGGAGTATTGTTCTGGAGGAGATATTAACGTCTTGAGGCATAGACAACCTACTAAGACCTTCTCAGAGGCTACGATAAGGTGAATATTATTTTCTTTGTTTCTATTAGCCCTTGCTTGTCTTCCCTGTTTATTCTGATTTATGTGGAATGAACCAAACAATGCGTAACGTAGCTTTTGATGCTCCTTTAGGTTTGTCATTGAAATCTTAATCTCTGCAATATTTAGATCATTATGTTTTTGCAACCAGTTGTATGAGTGCAGAGAAATTGTGGGTTTTTTTGGGATTTTATATTGATATAGGAGTATGGATCTATGCAGATATCTTTTCAATTAAGAGTTAAGAACTGGAGGTATCGATTCGTTAAAGTCATTTGAGATATCCTGATCTCATTTTCTATATTATATCTTTGAAATTCTATATTATATCTTTGAGGGTTTCAAATGTTGGTGGATGGCGTTCAAGGAACATATCTTCATCCTCACCACCGACTAAAGAATTTTATATCATCTATAAGTTTATTTTATTATTTGATATAGAAGTATGGGTTTATGCTGATACCTCTTCAACTAAGAGTTAAGATCTCAAGGTATTGATTTCGTCAATCACCTAAAACACATCTTGATCGCATCTCTTATGTTATATCTCAGAGGGTTCAACATTAGAGTTCAAGGAACATACCTTCACCATTATCTTTTGATGAAAATTCAAGAAAGAATTAAAATATATTTAATTAGATTTTGCGAGAGTAACAAATATATGCACTCGATAAATCTTGATCCATTCAACTTCACTAATTAAAAGCATAATATAGTTTCTCTTTATCTTTAAATTTTGCATAATAACTGCTACTATTTTTGAGGTGGTCGTATCACAATCCTTAGTATCTCTTTGTTTGTTGAATAACTGATATTTTTTTAGCATTACATTTGTTACTCTATTATTGAGAATTCGACGGAACCCTATGAATTTTTTCTATAAATATATCAGCTGAATCGTTTACATACTATTTTATGTTTGCTTCAGCTATACGAAGACTTTGGGTACCTAATATTTTGCGAGGACCTTTGTTTCGTTAATTGGTATCAATTTTTGAGGTGTCGTGTTTGCATGGATGCGCAGATTCTACGCGGCGGAGGTAGTTGTAGCATTGGGGTATTTGCACGACCAAGGAATAGTGTACAGAGATCTGAAGCCGGAGAACATATTAGTGCAAGATAGCGGACACATAATGCTCACTGATTTTGATCTGTCCCTGCGTCTCCTATCTGAGGATTGCAAAGATGGTGAATGGCAGTCTCGTTCGTTTGTGGGTACAGAGGAGTACATTGCGCCTGAGATTCTGTGGGGGAAACCCCACTCGTACGCGGTGGACTGGTGGTCTTTGGGCGTCTTTCTGTACGAAATGAGTCACGGGCGGACGCCTTTCAGGGGATCTAGCAGAAAGGACACGTTTGTCAATATTTTGAGCAAGGAACCATTCTTCTCATCCTCCTCTTCTATCCACGATCTTACTCGGAAGCTCCTTGCGAAAGAGCCGACAGAGAGGCTAAACAGAAAGCAAGTAAAAAGCCACCCCTTCTTCCGCGGCTTGAGATGGGACCAACTGCAGTTTGTTTCTAGGCCTCCTTTTGTCCCGCCGCTCTCCCCTGAAATTGCGCTCACTTTTCACCCAGAAGAAGAAGCAGACATGAGCATTGAATCTGAAAGCAAAAGCTATGCGGAATGTGACTTGGAAGAAGAAGAAACTAGCAAATGTGCATTTCAGGAATTTTGAGACGATAATGCTTTCCGAATTTGGGCCAACACTGTTTCAGCTGATGACGTCACACTTCCCTAAAATAACACCTTTGTTATCCCTACCAATAAGGCCTATATTTGACGGTCGATCCTCTCTGTATACCATTTTTTTTTGTGATGGTTATCCATTAGAAGTTGCCAAAAATATATATTTAGACAGAAGAATACATAAAAGTTAAAGATTTTCCTTTAACTGTAATTTATAACAAAAATACCTAAATCCTAAACACAGTTATTCGGCCTTCAAATTTAGGCCTGTCGATGGAAAGCTAGGCAGGTATTTAACTAACTCAGATACATTTAGCAGCGCTCTACTTTTCTTTTCTTTTCGTCAAATTTAACTTGAACGATAATGCTGGGGAGTCGCTCTCCAACAAACTATCCAGGAAATTGCGTGACGGCAGTAGTTTGGAATTATGTGGCCCACAGACGCCACGCGTATGGATAAGAGCGTAACTACGGCAAGCTCTGTGGTGGGAAAATAAAGAAAGACACGATATACAAAAAGTTCATTGTGTGGCTGCGATGCAGTCACAACATTATCTTTTTATTTTTATGGCATTTTAGAAAAGCAAAAGCAAAAGCTCCACGAACGGTTACATGTTGGGCATGCAGCAAATGCCGTGTGTGATGGAAACTTGCGTGGAGTGATGAGAGTCACACGTTAAGTTGTTCGGTGAGAATCACATGGAAAGACTATCGATCTCTCAAACTTACGTGAAGGCTCCTACATGGAGTTATTTTAGCACATCTACTATTTTACGCGGACTACGTGTAAAATTATTAAATTTAAAACCAAATCATATATAAATACCAAATATTATTTTGAATTTGAAATGGATTCAAATGTCAATATCAAACAATATTTTAATAACTTCAATTTTATAATTATAATAAATTAGTTTTGGGGGTGCTTGGGGAATGTTGAGATAATAATAAGAAAGAAAAATGGAATATGGAAACATATAAAACTCACAAAACAAATTTTATCTGAGTGAACTTGAGTCTTGAGTCTTTGGTAATGATAAAAAAAAAATGAGTTTACATATCAATTCCCAAGGCCACCATGGCAAACCTCAAAATAAATTCCCCCATCTTCACTCAAAATCTCTGTCGTCCTATTGTCTTACTGTTATTTTTAACACTACTTTACTACCCAAAACATATGGTACTCTAGTTCAAAGAAGAAAGATCAAATGCAAAACATAGATGCGCAATAAAATAATTGTTGATCTCACATAACAGTGCTTTAAATTTAAGAAGTAGACATGCCATTTTGTAACTACGCAAATTCCATGTCATTCTATAACTTAAAATAACTTCACAATGAAATATAATACGTTGATAAAATATCTTCACGATGGTTTCGTCTCTTCAAAATTCACGATTGGAGTTTTTACAACCCTTACAAAAAATAATACGCAATGGATGGTAGTTCGTGGAAACAGAAAAGCCTTAAAAAATGGCTTAAATAAGTTCATGTTTATCTGCTTAATTTAAAAAATAATAATAAAGTTAAAAAATTTATGTTCATTTTAAGGAAATTTAAAAATAAAATAAAAATCATGAAATTAATTTATATGGAAGTAAGTAAAATTCATTTTAAAAAAAAGGAAAAACAAAATAGTTTACTTTTAATCAATTATAATAATAATAACTAATTAACAAAACTAGGTGCAATAATATTGTCTAAGGGCAAGTACTAATAAAGAGATGTAGTACATGTGTAGTACATCTTCATCAAATATTAAAAATACAATCACAAAAATAAATGTATATACAACCTTTGTACAGCTCAAATGGTTTTGTCTATTTTGTATATAATTGTTGTACACCTCTTGTAATTTTGTATTCTTATAATTTTGTATTTTTTACTATTTTGATGGCTGAAGTTTTGATGGTGGTTGCTATGCTTTCTTGTAAGTTCATTTATGTTTTGTTATATATATAACTTATCCAAATAAATTTATTTTATCCTATATATTAATATATAAATAAATAAATAACTAAATGAAAAAAAAATACAACAAAAAAACAATAATCATTCAAAAATAATTGAAAATTTAAAATCAAAGTTACTCGTTTTTAGAGGGGAGCTAAAATAACCCTACTCTAGAAATTGCCCCCCACCTCCATAAAAAAAAGGTGATTCATAAGTGTTTAGGGGAGAGGACCTAGTAGTTGAGCACTCTAACTTCACGTTTCTAATTATCCTACATGGAAATTTCAAATCACTCTCAATTTCTTACAATAGTGTATTCGGCAAGTCCCCTACTTATAACTAAGGTTTTAGGGCCACATTAGCATGTTTTTTGTCAAGATGTCGAAAAAGACTAAAAAAAAAGTGAGACCAATACTTGTGCATTCACAACATGTTTTATTGAGCATTGATGTGGAATCACACGATTAGTTGTTTTTTAGATCAAAGGAATACATTATGTTTAATTATAGGTAGTCATCATCAACACTAACAACTTTAAAGTCACAACTATTGGTCCAATATTGATAAAAATATTGGACATTATATAAACAAATACTATCACAACTATTGAAACATGCTTAGGTACTAGGTGCTCTCCCCTAAATTGTGGCTAGAACGTTTTCAAACACAATTTACTGGGAGGAGAAGACCGTGTAAAATCATTTATGGATATCCATTATTGTATTTCTATATATAGAATGTGGAAAAGAAAAGTGTCATTTTATATGAATTAATATAAATGTACATGGACTAAATGAATGTCAGCCTCCATATTCATAAATTTATACTTTATGAATTCCCAAAAGAAATTAGTGAGTGTGAGGAAACAAAAAATAAATCACAATATCAAAGCATCCAAGATAATAATACATTTCATATTTGCTAAATGTGTTATTTATGAATAACATATTTTTTTAAAAATGATTGCATGATCAAATAATTTAAATTGGTTTTTGAAACCAATGGTTGAAAATTCAAGAGAAGAATGCAAGACTATGAAATTAATCTCAACCATCAATCTTTATTTTTATTTTTAAAATAATTTTACAATTTAAAACTACACTTTTTATTTTAAAAACAAAGAAAAAAAGATAAAATTGAAATGAAAAATAGAATTATATTTTATCAATATTTCAATTCTAATAACTTTGTTTTAATGATTTAAAAATTTAAAAGTAGACTTTTGTTTTAAAAAGATAAGAAGTTGGTAAGATTGAAATGGAAATATATGTGGAACTTGAGCAAAGTAAAGTTGATTCTCTAATGAAAAAAATGGAATGTTTTTGTCAAGCCTTCGGGGCCAAACTATCCAGAGCTAAATTGACCTTCCTAGGATGGAAAGAAACACCTCCTGACTGGCTTGTCAAGGATGGGTTCCAATGGGGGGGACCCAACAAGATTGTTAGGTATCTATGAATCCCCTTTGCATTTAGCCCAAACCTCAAGGAAATGTGGACATGGATAAAAGAGAAGATTGATAAAAAGTTAAGTGGATGGAATAGATAGTATCTCTCTCTTGCGAGTAGAATTCAATTTTGCCAAAAAATATTATCTTCCTACAATAATTACTTTGCATCTATATGGATTTTTAGCAGCTACCAAGTTAACAGTATTCAAAAGCACATCAAATGTTATCTCTAGTCGGATGGGAAAGGCAGGAGAAAGAGGCACTCAGTCAAATGGGACTGGTGTTGTTTAACCAAAGTGCAGGGGGAATTGGGCTAAAAGGCCTCAGGCTTCAAGGGATTTCCCTAGCGATCAAATGGATTATAAAATCCTTGGAGGGAAATGAGCCCTAGAAAGCATTGGTGAGGAACAACATATATATGGCAGCCCCTAGGCAGGCTAAATCAAAATGGTTCTAGTTGGTTCACTTGTTTTCAAGAGTCTCGGGAAGGCTTGGGAGTTGGTGAAACATAATGCACATCTTAAATCAAGCAATGTTAACCTTAAGAATAATATAAAATACCATCTCCACAATTCCATTTGGTGGAACTTGGAGCACAAGGGGAAACCTCTTGCTTTACTTCAAGGCTACTTTGCCAAAATATGGAACAAAAAAGGAATATCAACCTTTGAGGATATTTTAGAAAATGGGAGGTCCCTAAATGCTGGGATAGGCTTCGAGTGAAATTTGACCTGCCCAATTTTAATCTTAGAACTTATTTAAACTTGCTAGAAGCGTGTAGAGATGCATGCTTCCCCAACAATATGGAAGATAAAACTAACACTCTCTATGCTATTAGCTGGAAAGATGGTTCTGATATTGCCAATGTGAAAGCAAAAACTATTTACAATGATCTTACTATAATGTCTCTGCTATACAACATGTTAATATGTGTTGGGGCCTGAATCTAGATGTTAAAATGTGGGGAAAAATTCTTTCTTTTGTTTGGAATCATTCTATGGAGCCTAAAAAAGCATGCTTTAGGTGGCTAGTTTTATTATAGAAACTCTCTTTTAAATCTAGTCATGCAGATGTTGAAATTTGTAATTTTTGTAGGAAGCTAGTTTTATTATAGAAACTCTCTTTTAAATCTAGTCATGCAGATGTTGAAATTTGTAATTTTTGTAGGACTCCTGAATCCGTTAAGTACATCATCTTTGATTGTATATATGCTCAAGAAATTTGGTATTTATTCTGCCATAAATTAAAAATTTGGAACAACAATGGGAATATCAATTGGCATGATGGTTTATTTTGCAATCTTAAGCTTAATTCTGAATGTATTACCTTTTGGTATTATCTCTCTAATGAAATTATGTGGCATTTATGGAAGGCGAGAAATGATGATAAGTTTAAGGGCAATAAGAGGGTACTTACTAAGTCTTTCAAGAGACTCACGGTGTATAATGTTGCTCTATAGGTGTCAATTCATATGGAGGTTTCAATGGAGATGTTCATGAAGAGAATTAGAGAGAGATCTGCCTCCATTACAAGAGATGAAATTAGGTGTGCTCATGCATCTTGGTTTGTTGGCACATGACTTCTAATGTTGTTATTGATGGCAACTGAAGTCATTACTTTGGTCCGCAAATCAGAACTTGGTCATACTAGCAGAAGGAGTTGAGAATAGAGTATTACTAGCAGAAAGCATGAAGAACAAGGTATATGGTTACTACATCGATCTGTTTGCTTCACTGGATCATCTTTTTGAGTTATGGATCCCCGAGATAGTTTGTTAACCATGTATTTTATCTTATTATTGAATTTTATGATGTTGCATTAATCGGTGTATGAGTTAGGAGATCCGACAGGATGTTTTTTCTGTTTGTTTGTTCATTATGGCCGACCTAGTTAGTGTAGCGTGTCGTGGATGTATAAGGGATGATTGTTTAAATGTTTTTATGTTTGAGAATTTTATTTTTGGTCCAAGCTATGTCATGGCTGACTTGTATGGGTGTGCATCATAAATTTTTCATGACTTGAGCCGACACATGAAGAATGTTTTGTATTTTATTAGAGGCCGACTTGTAATGAAAAGATCCTTGATGCAGATATATATAAGTTATCAGTTATATCATTTTAGGAGGAATTGGTAACTGTAGAAGTGTGTTGAAAACATCAAAAGGGCGATTAGGCAATTATGCATAGTTTCACTTATGCAATAATTTTTTTGGCAAAGCGAGTTTGTGGAGAACAAAACATAATTGTTAAATCAGTCAAAAGGACAAAAGATTGACTACAAAGCTTAACTGGAACTGTAATCAAGCATTATTGATGTTATTTTGTCAGTTCACTCTTTTGGATTCAATCCAAATCATTGTAAGGTAGTGAGCCTATCTTATTTGAGCAGTGAGCTCTAAGCAATGTGCTTGAATGCAAGTGCATTCCCATTTTGTAAACCTTCTTTTGGGTATACTCATATTATATTGTGGATTGGCCATCCACCGTGGTTTTTTCCCTAATAGGGTTTCCACATAAAAATCCTTGTGTTATGGTGATGTGATTGTGTTCTTTTTGTTCATGTGTATTTCTTTTGTTGAATGATTAAATGAGTTAAAGATCAAAATAATAAAATTAATTTTTTGCACAACACTGATTCACCCCCCCTCTCAGTGTTGCTTGTTTCCAAAAATTGGTATCAGAGCTAGTTCCTCGTAAGAATTCTAATAGCTTAGGGAGATATTGGAAGGAGTTTTTCAATGGATACAAGCAGTCTTCAACAACAACTCATGGTGGCCCTTGATGATCTTGACCAGTCAAATTCTGAGAACCAGGTGTTGCAAGAAAATCTTGAGAGTGCAGAGAAATTCATTTAGTCATTGAAAGAAAAAATCAATGAATCAAGAGAGAAAAGGAAGGAATTGTGTGATCGACTTAAACAAAAGAACAAAAGCATGGAAGATGAACAACTTAGTCATGCCCTGAAAGAGAAAACAGAAGAATGTGAAAAGTTTTCTAGAGAGAATGTTGCCCTGAAGCGCACAAGATGGAATCCATCATGATGAAAATGACTAATGAGATTGAGGATAGAAATAAGAATGAAGAAAAGCTCGCACAATCCTTGAAAGAAAAATCTAAACAATGCAGCTGATTGGACAATGAAGCAGTGCTTGAAAAACAACTTGATGATCTCATAAATGAACTGACTATTGTGAATGAGTACAAGGAAAAATTCAAAGCAAGCTTAGCAAAACTTCATGAACTGATTAAAGGACAGAGGATTGATGTTGATAGGCGAGGTCTTGGATTTGAAGAAGGAGAAAGTTCTAGATCTAGACAAAAGAAAACTGGACAAGGGAGATTCAGGCAAGGAAATCAGATGATTGAAGCTAGAATAAATCTAGTAAGACAACCAAATGCTCAAAGATTTAATGGCTACTATTATGCTTGCAACAAATTTGGTCATATGGCTTCTCAGTGTAGGAGCAGGATGAACACAAGAGGACCATCATTTTTCAGGTCAGTGCTTTAATTGCCATAAGTATGGTCATAAGTCAAGTGAATGCAGAATTGTGATGAATAACTTTCATAGAGTTGTCAGATGTTATGCATACAATAGATTTGGACATGTTGCTAACCAATGAAGATCAAGACAAAATCAATGCAATAGTTGGCCTAGACAGAGAAGTATTGTGTGCTACAACTGCAACAAATTTGGCCACACTACTAGATTTTGTTAGAATAGAAGAGGTCCAGTAAAACAAAACATGTAACAAGATGTTAAGGGAAAAATTAAAGTCATTACTAATGTGATCAGAAGGAAAATGCAAAAGAAATGGGTGAAGAAGAATCCCTCTGTTGAAGAAAATATGCCAACACTAGAACCAACTTCTGGCAATCCCTTCGGGAATTAGTTTTAGGCCTACTGGCCTAGGGGGAGCTGTCAAGTAAATATTTTAAACCCCTTGCCGGTGATTGGTACTGGAATCTAGACAAGTCCAATAAGTGCATTGATATTTTTCAGATGTTGTTTAACGAATTGGAGGCAACATTGAAGAATTTTGGAGATCGGCAAAAGAATTATCTGTCTTTGTACATGAAAGATAGGAAATCAAATGAATTAGGGTAAAGGCATTTATTGCGACAAAAAGGAGTTAGGTTTGTGGACGATAAAAGAAAATTTTCTTCCTTCATTTATCACTTTGCATTTTGTAGAAAAGTAGTTTGGAGAGCTCCAGAGAACACTTGTTGAGTTCACCTCAGGATCACCTCAAGATTTGGGAGAAGAAAGATTTGGAACTTGTGCAGAGAAAAGTATACAGGTACATATTGATTTGAAAAAGCCCATGATAGCTAGGAGAGTAAGAAAAGAGGTAGAAATCTTTGCGAAAAATATGGGCGTACCTATGGAGAAATTGAAAGAAGTGAGAAGGAAGAGAGAAGCTGAAGCAGGAAAAGAGAAAGCAAAAACAGAATTTGCTAGTCTAGGAACATCTTCTCCCTGCACTAGATCTACCAGGAGTTCTCCTTCAACCTAGCCAGCTCAAGCCAAGGCTTCCAGAAAAAGAAAGAAGAATAAAAGCACAAGAACATATGAACCTATTTCTAAAGATGAAGAGGAAGGGACTGAATCAGAAGAATTCATAAAACAAATAAAGGCTACTGGGACTCAGGCTATCAAGTTAAACAAGAGAAAACTTTTGGTAAAGAAGAAGCAGAGAAAAAGGAAAAATTTGACAAACCCCATATGTCAGTTGAGGAAGTTGAGAGTGCAATTGTCAAAGATGGTAATCTCAAGCCACTCTATGAATGGTACAAAGGTTTTGATGAATCCAATCAGAGGACTCTTGAATAGGCCACAATAAAACATATGAATATTTTCAATAAAGTTCTTGTTGAAATCATGTCTAGCTTGCCCAAGAGTCTATATAATATTTTAGATTCTAGAAGGATAAGTGCCAGAATAGAAAAAGAGAACATTAGGAAAACAATTCTTGTCAATTTATGTCTGGAGATGTCAATAGAGGAGATGAATTCACTCCTTGAAAAGGTTAAAAAGGAATTCAAAGCAAGACAAGGGTGAATAGACTCATGATTGGTGAGATTGATGATGTTGTTAAGCAAAGGTCAAGAAGATTCTAGAAGAGTTTCTGTCAAAGAATAAAATAAATGAAGAAGTGGATACTGGATATGGGGAAGTGAATGTTGATGTTGAAAATTTCTAGACTCCTCCTGAAATGGAAAATATAGAAACACTTAAGGAAGTTGAAGTTCCTAAGGAGGTGTTAGTTGAGGAAAAGGAGGTGCATAATGAAAAAGTTGGCGTGCCTAAAGGTAATCTTGAAAAACTTCAAGAAATCAGAGTAGAGGTAGTAAAGAGATCTCTGATGTAGCAGCAAGAAGAATTAGATCCTAAATTGGATGAATGCTGAATCAATCTATCCACTTTGTCCCAAATTTAGATGATGAAGTTAGCTTCAATTGCTCAAGTCAAAACCAATGAGAAGATTCTAAAGTCTCACATAGAAGACAATGAATTGCTAAGCCTTGCATCTAGGGTTATGCAAAAATTAATGCCTAGCCATGTTATGGATCTGTCTGGTTCCTCTTCTGATGAGCTAAAGAAGCTGATAAATTATGTAAGCTCTCACTTTGAATCTTTTGAGAAATCAACCTTGATTAAGGTGCAGAAGGAGTTCAAGGAAAAGAGATTAGGTAGTTTGAAAGAACTGATTGCAAAAGACAAAACTCTGTTAGCCCCCTGCATGAAAAATATTCAAGATACTTTGTCTGAAGGAGGAAAAGTGTATGTCTTGTTTAGTCTTGTATAAATTCACTGAAGCAAATGAAAAGAAGGTGAAGGATATTGAGAAATAGTTGGTCACTATTTCTAATGCTTTTGACTCATTAGCTGGTAATGTTGGTGAACAAGAAGGTCAGGTAATGTCTTTGCTTGAAAAATTAAAGAGTTTGAAGCTTGAAAATGAGAGGACTGTTGGGAAGGTATGCGAACTCAAAGGACTAATTAGTCCAAAGATTAAGATAATGGTAAATGTATTGAAAGAGGCTAAAGATGCTATGGCCGCTCTTGACCCAGTAAATCTTGAAGCTGCAAAAACTCTGTCTTATCTACTTTGTAGTCACATAACCATTTTGGAAAGTTTGAAAAGTGTTTGGGACTCAAGTGTGTTGAAGAATGATTTTGCGGATGTCTTAAAATTTCTATAAGTCATGGATTATGTTTGCATAGTCTTGAAATTTTGAAATTTTGGATTTCCCAATTTTGCAATTGATGTCAAAGGGGGAGAGAGTGTAGTGAAAAATGCCTTGACATTGTAAGGGGGAGTAGTGTTTGAAATTTTGAACCTTGGAAGTGTACTTATTAGTTTCGACACTTAGTCATTTTTCTCTAATTGTTGCCATCAATGCCAAAGGGGGAGATTTTTGGCACATGGATTCTAATGTTGTCATTGATGGAAACTAAATTTGTTAGTTTGGTCCGCAGATCAGAACTTGGTCATACCAGTAGAAGGAGTTGAGAATAGAGTATTACCAGTAGAAAGCATGAAGAATAGGGTATCCGATTACTACGTTGATTTTTTTGCTTCATCAGATCATCTTTTTGAGTTGTGGATCCCTGGGACAGTTTGTTAACCATGTATGTTATCTTATTATTTATTTTTTTGATGCTGCATTAATCAGTGCATGAGTTAGGAGATCCAACAGGATGTTTTTCTATCTGTTTGTTCATTATGGCCGACCTAGTTAATGTAGAGTGTCGCAAATGTATAAGGGATGATTGTTTAAATGTTTCTATGTTTGAAAATTTTATTTTGTGTCCAAGCTATGTCGTGGCCAACTTGTATGGGTGTGCATCTATTTCATGCTAACAATCTAATGATAACATGTGTCCCTAGGGAGTTATTCTTAGGGTAGCATGTCATTTGATTAAGGATATGATAATTCACCTTTAAGACCTCTTTAGTGTACCCATTGCACACTTAAGGAGTAAAATAGATAAAGAGAAAAGAGATAGGAAGAGAGAAGGGAGAGGGAGATACAGATTAAGATATAGAGAGACAAAGAGATAGACAAAGAAAGAAAGAAAGAAAGAAAGATTTATAGAGAGCTAGAGATATGTATATGTATATTATAGAGAGATGGGAATAAAAAGAGAGAGAGCTATTTATATCTTTGTCTCCCTCTCTATCTCTGTATTTCTCATTATCTCACAATTTATCTTCCTCTCTCTACCCTATTTCTCTCTATATTTTTTTGAACCCTTCTAGCTTTCTTTATTTTTCCCTCTCTTTCCCTCTCCCTATCTCTCTCTCTCTCCCTTACTCTACTTTTTTATACCTATTTTCCCCCTATCTCTCTCCCTCTCTCCCTCTTTATCTCTCTCTACCTCTCTCCATATATGAATCTCTCTCTCTCTATGTATATATATATATAGTATCATTGAACCATAGATTTTTGGGCATGAGGTTTATGGGCTACTCTTGCACTCTTAGGATCTTTCACCTAAAAGGAGAGAGATAAACCCTAGTAAAATATATGTGATTCACTCAAACTAGGAAATGTTTGATGTGATTAAGGCTAAATGAGATTATCTAAATGCAACTAATTGATGAAATTGGCTGATTATAAATGCTAAACCTAAGAAATATGCAATGTTTGAAAACACAATGTGATATGCAAGCATGAACTAAAATATGAACATGAATAAAAAAAGAATTAAAAAACGTTGAATCAGAGTGCACCTAGGAATTTGATGAAGAATTTTAACTGTCCTGAATGCTAGAAAGATATATCACTGAAAATCACTAGTGGGACTCATTCAACACTGTTGGTGAATTAGTTCTACTTCTGATGAAAACTCCTAAAAATAGGTTTCTGAGTGTCGGGATCTAGAATATGAAAAAATCTAACTTTTTAGCCTTAAGGTGGGACTCATTCACCACTAATGGAAAATCAGTCCTCTCCCAAAATTCTGTGAAATTAGGGAGCAATTCTGTAGCACCAGATTTGGACTTGTCTTTTTGTTGGGTTGACGAAGTCAAAACTATAGAAAACTGACTGTAGGTTGTCTCCAAGCTTGAAATAAGTTTGATTTGACTTGAAACACTTTGTTGAATTCTTGACCACCTTTCAACACCTAATTGCTTGATAACTTTCCATATACAAGTCTGCAAACACACTTACAAAAGGGGGAAAATGGTTAAGGGTTAGGTTATAAGGATTTGCCTTGGTCAAATCCCACTTTGGTAACCAAACCCTTAATGAAGAAATGGAATGAAATGAACAAGGAAAGATGAATAAACAACATGAAAATTTACTATTAAACTCACAACAACCTTGTTGAAGAAATCTAAAGATATGTCAATGGTTGCTTCAAGATACTTGATTGATGCTTGATTGAATGATGCAAAGTGCTTGAATGGATGATTGAATGCTTGGATGAATTAGTGAATGAATGGGGGTTAAAATGGATGTAGAAACACTTATTTATACACTCTTGTGCCTTAGTAACCCAATGATACTTCATCACAGACCGACATAAGGTAGTTTTGAATAAAAACCCGAAAGAAAAATTGAGATATTTTGAATTTGGAGTCAAGAGGGACTCATTCGCCACCCATGGTGAGTGGGTCCCACCTTGGACTTGAAAGTGGGTGTCAAGAATTAAGTCATATTTAATGTTATTTGCTAGGTTTACATTCAAAAATACACATAATTAAGAATTATAAGGGCATAAAGGGGTCAAATAAAGCATAAGAAAGGTGTAAATAGTGAAAACAAGCCTAGAAAAGCATGAAATCTTGTTACAAGACTTTACAACACTTTAAAATAGGACTTGATAAGTGATGAAAAGGTGATTTTTAGGTGAATTGTAATGAATAGAGTCTAGAAAAGTGTAGAAATGTTTGCAACACTTCACAACACCTTCACAAGATTCCATAATTTGAATTTTTAGGACTTAATGTGAATGCATAAGCCACATTACAACATTAAATCAAAGAAAAAAAGGTAAAGCATCATGAGAGAAAGACCTAAAAGACCATGAAAATGTCCAAGAGCCATTTTTCTATAGTACATTTAGCCCCCACTTTAGTGAGAGGATGAACTTGCTTCAAACTCACACTAAAGTAGCCATGCACATTGAGAGAGGTCCAAATGCACTTATGTTAGCAAGATGGAATAACAATGATCAAGAGGGATGATCAAGCCCCCAAGATGAAGATCCCATGATAGACTAAACATAAGAACAAAGGAACACACATGTGAAGTGGAAGAAGAAAAGGGAGAATTGGGTTAAGCTTCGATTGTTTATCCAACTAATTGTGGATTGGATCTAGGTTATTTGCGAGAAAAATAAAATGCATACTCACTTTGGGGAGACAAAACTCATGGTGGTCTTTCGGGTGAGAAGACCTAAAAAGGTGAAGTACATACGCTAGTTGGTGTGTACTCACAAACACATAGGTGACTATGGGGAAAGTTGTTCCACTAGATAGGCTTCTTGCTCAACCATATCAAAGTTATACCTCTTGATAAGTTTAACAAGGCGCCACAAAGGAAAGTGTCATTTCATGCTTCATGAGACAAGAAAAGCTTCATATGCGGGTATGTGCAAGATCATAATGGAAAAAATAGGCCCTTAAGTGGCAAAAAATTCAGAAAAATTAGATTTAGGAAACTTGATGTAAAAATTTGAATAAGTTATATGTATTAAATTTCAAAAATATGTAAAAATAGAATCTGTAGCAAATTGAATGTAGTTTCTAAACTACTAGGTTTTTTTTTTTTTAAATATATTTGGTGAAAATTTGAAATTTCAATGCAAGAGTACTTAAATTTTAGGGAAAATAAGAAGTGTCTATCCGACCACCGACCACAATAAAATAATATTTTTTTATAAGATTTTAGATATAAGTAGAGGACTCATGTCCCGATGTGATGCATATTTTTTTGTAATTTTTTCCAAGTAAATAATTAATTATGATTTTTTTATTACAACTTTTAAAAAATATAAAAATCTCATATGTCTGACCACCTTAACTTTGTCAAAACTTCATGATATTATTTTTTTATTTTTTAATCCTATAGTATGCAAAGCATAGAATGTGACACATGTTTCAAATTCAAAAAATATGATACCGTTTGAAAGCTATAGATGTTTTTCAATTAGCCTATCAATCAAGACTTTAGTTGCAATTCAAATAGAAAATGAATAATAATTATTTAATAAATTGAAAGTAAAGTATAATTTATATTGGTGGAAAGCTGAGAATCTCCTTTAAAAACCCTTTTCATTACATCAATTTTGGGTTAAAAAAATTCGTCATCCACATACCCATCATATTGCCACTTTTTGGCCCATCATAATCCTACACATACCCATGCTTGGAACTCATGAACAAAGAGCAAGGGTACCATAGTCATGCAAGGTGGTAAAGATGTAAAAATGTAAAATGTAAAAATGAAAAATGCAAAATATGTTCAAAGGAGTCTTGTTAACTTCATGCAAGGTCTATCACTTAGGGAAAATTTTGTCTAATGTCTCCAAGAGAGGACCAATCAAAGTATAGAATATTCACAACTTAAGGGATGTAGTGCATCACATAAAGCCACCAAGAGGAATGTAATATGCTAAGATAGATCACACTTACATGAAGGACATCACACCCAATGTCATCCACAAAGTGACGAACACATCGTATGAAGTGACAAGGTTGTACTAAGGACCAAGAATGAAAATGGAACTATGCCAATATATGCCCCCCACTTTAAAGGAATTGCTACACACAATTTTGTGAGCAATTACTTTAAAGAAGCGAAATGAAAAAGAAACCAAGACATGAGAGCCAACTCGGAAAGCCCCTAAGCCAAGTCATATGTTTCTAAGTTAGGCTACTTCATGTGAATGAAATACAAGAGAAAAAAGAGGTTGCCCCCATAAAGGAACACACCAAACACACAATGGATCTACCGATTTGGGGTCAGTATGTTCATTGTTGCAATGTTTTTATTAAATAGATCAGAACTGTCATCATTCCCTCAAGCACATAGAATTGGAAGAATAGCACAAAGAGAGCAAAAAAAAATAAAAACAAAGTTCGTTTTGGGTCAACATGGAAGAGACATTGTGGTCTCAATGCTTTGCATCATCCCCAAAATGAAAACACAAGAGAAAATAAATGAAAAGAAAAAGCTTTTAGGTCAACATGAAGGAGACATTTTGGTCTCAATGCCTTGTGTCATCCCCAAAAGGAAAAACACAAGAAAAAAAGACAAAGTAAAAAGGAAAAGGGATCAATTGGATAAACATGCAAGGCACATAGGGCTTCTCAATGCTTTGTGTCATCCCCAAAAGGAAAACACAAATGCAAAAAGGAAAAAGGAAAAAGGAACTTTTGGGTCAACATGGAAGAGACATAGGGTGTCTCTACGCTTTGCGTCATCCCTAGAAGGAAAACACAAAAAAAAGAAAAAAAGAAAAGAGAAAAGTGTAGGACATATAGAAGAATAGAGGTACAAATAGAGGAAGGGTACAAAGAGAGAGAACATCAAACACACATTACGAGGGAACACGATACACACATACAATTGCAAAAGAAAGAGAAAATAAAAGAAAAATGAAAAAGGCTAGCAAGGCGAATGCAAGTCAACCATCTAACAAGTCTTCTTCCTCCCAATCATGCTCATTGTATTGCAAGGGCGGTTGACTGTCCAAAGGAAGAATTGCAAGTGTTGAACTAGGAGATGTACCAGGTTCTTCACTTGGTTGAGAAAATTTATTAGTTAAGCTCATGGTAGATGAAAATAAAGAGTTTAGATCATTATGCACTTCTTCATCTATTTTTGTGATCTCCTCCTCATCATCATCATCATCAAGATTGATTATGATAGGAGGACAAAGGGTTATTTCCAAGGAAGGATGTATCAAAATTGTGGTTGTTCGATCGGTTCATCTTGTTGTGAGGGATGGACTATATTATCTTATGGCAGGTCATGAGAAAGAGGGTGATCATCTATTGCTTCTATCAAAGGTGGAGGTTGGTTTTCTTTGTTTTCTTCCATTCGAGACTGACGAGCAAGGAGACGACAACACCTACGCTCCCTAGCACTGCAATTTCATTTTATTTTATTTTGAAGTTGTTGAGGTGTAAGAACGGGTTGATCCATTATAGGTTCCTTTTCTTTCAGAGGGGGAAGAATGGAAGAAATCGAAGAAGATGGGTCAATCACTTTTTCTTTGGCTTTATACAATTGTTTAATGCAAGGAGGAATGACAATATTTTTTTCATTTTCTCTTGGGCATTTAAACGATGGAGGGGAAGTGTCTATGGTAGGTTTCTCATGAGGTATTATTGTTGGTTCAATGTCAGACTCAAGTTGAAGCATGGTTTCATCAAGGATAGGAGTAGTGGAAGTGGGCGGGGACATGTTACGAGAGACAATTTGGCTTTGTAATTTTGATAGGCTATGAAAAATAAATCTTTACAAGGGGTGATGGGTTGCATAGGTTCAAGCCAAAAGTATTCTAAGGAAAAATTACCTTTAAAGGACAATGGATTAAATCCACTATGGTGTATGGTAAATATTTCATTTCCATGCATAAACTTCAAACATTTGTGAACAACTGAGGGGACCACTTTCATCAAGTGAAGCCAAGGGTGGCCTAGTCGCAGACAAAATTGATCTGATTATGGAATGATAGAAAATGTTACATCCAAAGTTTTGGGTCCTATTTGTAATGGGAGTACAATTGATCTGATCATAGGGCATGAAAAACCAGTATGTTTTTTAATCTATGCAGTTGGTTTATCATAATTGTCTTGATAGAGATCATGTAATACTAAAAACTCTTATGTGATCACATTCTCGCCACAGGCGAGATCTATTAATCTCCCATTAGTGGGATTATCATAGATTCAACTAGCTATGTAAAGAGGACCATCATGAAGCTTTCTAAGTATAACATTAGGAGAAAAGGTAATATCAAGAGATTTGTTGGTTGGGCCCTTATGAGGGATAACATCTATCGTACCCACAAGTTCATCCATAGGATTAACTTGGGTAACATTTGGAGTTATATCAGGTTGTTCATTAGTTGTATTAATGTTCATCACATGAGTGTTTGAAGGTTCACTAGCCTTGACAAATGAAACATTGTGTTTAGGCATAGGGTTCGTAAAAATTTGTAAAGTTTGGTTAGGAGGTACAACAGACTTATTGCCTTGATCATTGACACCCGCAATGGAAAAACGACCCGAATCAATGAGGTCTTGAACTAAGTGTTTAAGACACTTACATTGTTCAGTGTCATGCCAATTTTGGTGATGAAAATGACAATAAGCATTTGATTTAAAGGTGGGTGGTAAAGGCTTGGTGGTATCAAGTGGTTTAACGGTAGGCAAAGTGATCATTTGTTGCTGGAGCAATTGATTCATTGTGTTATGGAGGGTATCAAGTAAAGGGGTAAATTGTCTCTTCGAGTCCCCATAGGTATAGGGCACTGTTGCTTTAACAACTTCCACTTGACTTTGAATAGGTTGGTTTTGTTGTTGAGGAGGTGGATTCAACTATAAAAAGCCTTTGTTTGGTTTTTGAAAGTTTTGTGCATTGTCTTGGTTATTTTTTTTGGACATCTCAGCTCAGTTAGAAGTGGACTTTAAATCATGACTAGAAACCAAGTTGTGATAGTCACATAGTGTTGTGCATAAGTGCATGAACAAAGTAAATTTCATCATAGTTAGCTTATCTTGAAGGTTTGTGTGCAATTTTTTGATAAACATCTTTTGCAAATGTGAATCAAGAATCTTGACATCAATTTGAGCATACAATGACTGATATCTTGAAATGAAATCAATGACTTTTTCATCTACATTTTGTTTACATCACATTAAATCAGACACTATCTTTTTAGGAGTCATATGAACTTGGAAGTGACTTATAAAGGCATCCACAAGTTCATTGAACGATCAGATGGAATGATTGGGTAAATTTGAAAACCACTCTAATGCAGTATCCTTTAGGCTCCTAAGAAAAATTTTGGCTAATAGCTTATTGTCAAGGACAAAATCATTGCACAAGGTTGTATAAGAATTGGCATGATTAGTAGGGTCTCCTTTACCTCCGTACTTCTCAAACCTAGGAATCGCAATCCCTTGTGGCATCAAGGTTCTTAAGATTTCTAATGATAAGGGGCCACTACGAACATGATATGTGGGTGGAACATTTTGACTTTGGTTAATGGTGGATATTTGTTGTTGCATGGGTGAAATGGTATTAAGGAATTTTGTAATGATGGGATTGGTGTGAGTGGTATGAGGTGGAAGGAAAATGGTGATGGAGTGTATGTAATGTTAGGAGAAGTGAAAGGAATACTAAGAGGGGTCAAGGTGGTAGATGGAACATGTGATGCCACAAAAGAACTAGGAATTCTAGTTGGAAGAACAAAAGAAGGAGTCACATGACAAACCTGTTGCATGGTTGTTGTAACTTGAGGAGTGGTATAAGTTGGTATGGATGTTATCTTTGAATGGGGAGGAATGTGAGGTCCTCCTTGGCTCACAACAATGTTTGTGGATTGCGAAGTAGAAGGGACATGTTTATTGTATATCTCAGCAATTCTTTTCATAACTTGTAAGCCATCATTACTTTCAATCAAACAATGAAGGTTTTCTATGGCTAGTATGGCAGTGGTTGAAATGTTTTCAAGGGATAAGTCTTGTTGTAAGTGTGCAAAATCTTCATGAATACTAATGGATTTTTCTTGCAGAATGGAATTAGCTTGTGTGTCAACATTCATTGGATGGAAAGTTGAAGGCACAATAGTCATAGTATCCATGCCGAATGCACTATTGTCCATACTAGGAGTAGGAGCTCTTGAGATCCCAAGGTCCACAACGAAAGTGCTATCGCAAAAAGCCATGAGTCTAGATCTTCGTCTCACTAAAGTATTATCAATGGGGCACCAAACACTCATACAAGTACCACAAAAGACAGGGTGAATGTAAATGCAATGTACTCTAGGAGTGCAAAATGTAAAGAATAGAAATTTTGCAAACTGAAATAGCGAAATAACAACAGAGAATAAAAATGCAGTAAATTCCCAAAAAATGCTTGAAAGTGCTATCTAAAATGTGTAGGTGGACTAATTCACCCAGGGTGGTGAATGAGTACAAATATGATATTTTTTGTGTTTTTCAAAAAAATTAAAGTGATTTTAATGCTTTTCAGATGCAAATGCATATTTTTTTGTTTTGGAATGATATGATATGCAAAAATGAAGTCTAAATGAATATTTCACTAATGCAATTTGACAAACCCTAGGGTGTAAAAACAAAACAATAACCTAATTGAATGTTGATGCAAATGAAACCTAGTATGTAAAATGCAATAGAAATCAGAAATAAAAAGTGTTCACTATGCAGGTTCACCAAAATGAACCTAGATTTTTGGGCATGAGGTTTATGGGCTACGCTTGCACTCTTAGGATCTGTCACCTAAAAGGAGAGAGATAAACCCCAACAAAATCTATGTATTTCACTCAAACTAGGAAATGTATGATGTGATTGAGGATAAATGAGATGATCTAAATGTAGTTAATTGATGAAATTGACTGATTGTAAATGCTAAACCTAAGAAATATGAAATATTTGGAAACATAATGTGATATGCAAGCATGAACTAAAATATGAATGAATGCAAAACATAATTGAAAAAGGATAAATCAGAGTGCACCTGGGAATTTGATGAAGAAACTTAAGTGTCCTGAATGCTAGCAGAGATCACTAAAAATCACCAGTGGGACTCATTTACCACTGATGGTGAATCAATCCTGCTTCTGATGAATACTCCTGAAAAAAAGGTTTCTGAGTGTCGGGATCCAGAATCTGACAAAATCTAACTTTTTAGACTTAAGGTGGGACTCATTCGCCATTGATGCAAAATTAGTCCTCTCCCAAAATTTTGTGAAATCAGGGACCAATTCTGTAGCAATAGATCTGGACTTGTCTTTTTCTTGGGTTGACAGAGTCAAAACTATAGAAAATGAACTGTAGGTTGTCTCCAAGCTTGAAATAAGGTTGATTTGACTTAAAACACTTTGTTGAATTCTGACCACCTTTCAACACCTAATTGCTTGATAAATCTGCATACACAAGTCTGCAAACACACATGCAAAAGGGGAAAAATGGTTAAGGGTTAGGTTATAGGGATTTTCCTTGGTCAAATCCCACTTTGGTAATCAAACCCTTAATGAAGAAATGGAATGAAATGAACAAGGAAAGATGAATAAACAACATGCAAATTTACTATTAAACTCTCTACAACCTTGTTGAAGAAATCTGAAGATATGTTAATGGTTGCTTCAAGATACTTGATTGAATGATGCAAAGTGCTTGAATGGATGATTGAATTCTTGGATGAATTAGTGAATGAATGGGGATTAAAATGGATGTAAAAACACTTATTTATACACTCTTGTGCCTTAGTAACCCAAAGATGCCTCATCACAGGCCGACATAAGGTAGTTTTGAATAAAAACCCAAAAGAAAATTTGAAATATTTTGAATTTGGAACCAAGAGGGACTCATTCGCCACCCATGGCGAGTGGGTCCCACCTTGGACTTGGAAGTGGGTGTCAGAAATTAAGTCATATTTAATGTTATTTGTTGGCTTTACATTAAAAAATACACTTAATTAAGCCTTATAAGGGCATAAAGGGGTCAAATAAAGCATAAGAAAGGTGTAAATAGTGAAAACAAGCCTAGAAAAGCATGAAATCTTGTTACAAGATTTTACAACACTTTAAAATAGGACTTGATAAGTGATGAAAAGGTGATTTTTAGGTGAATTGTAATGAATAGAGTCTAGAAAAGTGTAGAAATGTTTTACAACACTTCACAACACCTTCACAAGATTCCATAATTTGAATTTTTAGGACTTAATGTGAATGCATAAGCCACATTGCAACATTAAATCAAAGCAAAATAAGTCAAGCATCATGAGAGAAAGGCCTAAAAGACCATGGAAATTTATAGGAGCCATTTTCTATGGTACACTCATTCACACACATATTCCATGTTTCTCCCTCCCTATCTCTATCCCTATCTCTCCCCCCTCTCTCTATCACTTATCTCTATCATCTCCTTTATATCTTACTCTTTCCCCTTTTATCTTTATCTTCCCATCTCTCCCTCTTTCTATCCTTGTCTCTTCCTCTTTCCCCATCTCTCTCTATTACTCACTCTTTCTATATCTATCTACTTCTCTCTCCTCTCTCTATTTCTCTCCCCATATCTCCCTCCCTCACTCCCTCCCAATACCCCTATCAATTTCTTTATATCTACCTATCCCCTTTCTCCCCCATGGATAGATCTTTATCTCTCTCTTTTTATTCTCATATATCTTACTCTCCCTCTCTCTATCTCCCCCTATTTCTCTCTCCCTCTCTTTGTCAATATTTATCTACCTCTACTTCTCTCTTTATTTCTATCTATCTATATCTCTCCCTCTCTCTATATCTCCCTGTATCTCTCTATAACTTTATCTCACCATCTATATGTCTCTATATCTCTCTCTCCATGTCCCTCTATATCTCTCTATCGCTTCCTATCTATCTCTTTCTCTCTATCTCCATATCTTTGTGTTTATCTCTCTCTACTTCTCTATCTCACTATTTATTTTTCTCCTTCCTCTCTCTCCCTCACTCTCCCCATTCCCTCAACCTAGACCTCTATATCTATATATCTTTCCCTCTCTATCTCTATCTTTCTATGTTTCTTCTTCTATCTCTCCCTCTACCTATCTTGTTATCTCTCCATGTCTCCCTACCCCTATACCTCTCCCTCTCTCTACTTCTCTCTCTCTCTCTCTATATACATAAATATATCCATCTCTTTGTATCCCCTCTCTCTCATGTGCTCTTCCCATCTCTATCTCACCCACTCTCTATCCGTATATCGCCCTCTCTTCCTATTGAAAACATAGCATGACTCTCTTAGTAATGAATCTTGATTATCTTCTAATTTAAAGGTTTTATTTTATTCATGTTTGGATTCATGTAAGAGGATGCAAACTTGATTTTAAGCTATCACTTCTCCATTAAGACCTTTTTTGTACAAACAATATCACTTACAAAAGGACCTACCAATTGATTTCATATTATGTGCAAATGTATGAAAAAGAGGACCAATTTGTTTCCTAATTGACCTTCCACACTTTTAGTGTACCCATTACACACCAAGGTACAATTGCTAGTATTTATAAAAATTTCAAAAATTAATATTAATAAAGTAGATACAATTATAATATTATTAGGATTTTAAAGATTATTTAATCTATAAATCTCTCTTGCATTCTCATTTGAATAACATATACACATGAAAAATAATATTAGAAAAAATTAAATATATTTTATACAAAAGATAATTTTCTATTATAAATAAAATTAAGCAATCTTTGATATGTTTTGAAAAACAATTACCTTATATTAAAACCACACAACAAATAGGTATAACAATAAATTTGGAAAAAATAAAGATAAAAATGATAAAAATATTGAAGACACCAAAGAATGTAGACAAAAAAAGATCAAGTGGGAAAACCTTTTCGTAGGCTGAGCTTGTTCCATAGCTATTGAGCTTCATCCACCACCACAACCCTAAAATTAGCATGCTCCACCCAATTAAGCATCCTTCACACAAATCACAACCATCTCCTCACTTTAACTTATGTCTGCAACAACTTTTGACATGATAATTCATGGCATGGGTGAACATGTAAAACATCAAAATTTCCAAACAAGGTACTTCATTTCCTTATGTGATGAGCTTTAGAATACGCGTAAATCATCATTGTAAGCAAGTAAATAGTTTTTTCTATTGTTTTCTTGAGAAAAATTGGGAATAAGGTATATAATAATATTAAAAATATAAGAGACACTAGTTATTAGAATTGGAAACAAGAATATTATAATTAAAAAGTTTAATGAATGTTTGCGATAAAAAATAGTTTCAAAAGAGTATACAATATACAATTATTTATTTTTATGAGTAAATATTTTTTGGGATTTTGTAAGAGTTGTTTGGCTATGCATTTTATTCTTGAATATGAAGTTCAACATTATTTTTCAACCTTTCTTCCAAAACTTTAATGAGTTTTAGAAATTACAAAATAATGTTGAAAAAATGATCGTGTGTGATTACTTTTGTTGGTGGAAAGGCTTTAGGATAAAAAACTTTACATTTGAACATCTAAATGTATAATAAATTATTGATGAAAGGATTTTTATATGTTATTTTTTAACACTACAATCTTAAAAGATCATATTTCCAAGTGTCTTTTGTTTAATATTGTGATTGATGAATTTGTATGGGCAGATTGCACTTGATCCATGAGGATACAAAGAATAATTGTGCCACTAAACGTCAATCCCAATAGAGATCATTTAAATAAACACTAAACTAGGAATCCATTAAAAACTTAGCATGTTAAACTATGAAAGATTCAAAACACCTATTCTAATCCATTGAGACTTATCCTATTCAGGGAGTGGTGTCACATTGATGTGGAATGACGACCCTTTCCCAATCCCTTGGATAATGAACTTGTTTCAATTAGTTTTGTTGAAGAAAACTAATGAAACCATTGTGAGATGTGTGATGAAACATGATTTAAATGCTAAACTAACATGATGTGCAAGCTATTTTAACATGCTTTATGCTAAGATGATCAAGATGTGTTAGTGCAAAGCTAATCTAAATAGATTTTAAGCTAAACATATTGAAACCCTAATTACCAAATAAGCTACATGAATGCGTCTATGTTACCATGGAAACCATTAATGGAAGCTAAGCTAATTAATGCAAAAAATTAAGCTAAAATGATACTAAATAAATGCTAAATATGAGTGTGAGTGTGAGTGATTTCAACAACATGATTTTTCTCTAAAAAATATGGATCCATTTGTCTCCAAATAGTGACCTATTTATAGGAGGACAAATGAGAAATGAAGGGTTGAGGTTAAAAATGTTAATCAATGGTCAAGGGTGAAGGAAAGATGAAACATGGATCATGGATTCTCATCAATGGATGAGAACCAATGATCACATGGACCAAGGAAAGAATCAAGGGTTCTCATTCTTTCAAACAAACACACTTTTAACTTGCACAAGAAGTCTTGTAAGTTAACTTGAACGTGAAGTTTTGTAAGTTTGTTATAAAGGAGAATATTCTTATTTTCAAATGAGTGAAGAAAAGATAATATTCTTTGGAATGTTCTCATGGATGAGGGAAATAGATATTCAAAAAATTAAAATAAAACTTTAATGTGCAAAAGGGAAATGAATATTCCTTTTGGAGGAATGTGAAAAGGAGGAATATTCCCTTGGAATATTCCCTTGCAAGTGGGGATGAAATTAGATTTATTATTAATTGATAATTAAAACAATGTTAATTATACAATTTTAGAAGAATTAGATGATATTCATTAAATAAAGTGATTTAATGAAGGGGGGAAAGTGAAATGATATTTAATTAAATAACTTAGGGTTATTTAATTAAATAAGAAGATTTAGAGATTTAAATTAAATAGTTTGATGTATTTAATTTTAATAAGATGAAATGTTAGCATGGAAGGGGTAAATTAACCCAATTAAATTGATTAAGTTAATAGATGAAGATGACATAATAAATTAAATAAGTAGGCTAATTTAATTAATTAAGTGAAAAGAGGATGGATTTTAGGAGGAAATGGTTTTAGTATACTTGATTTGAGTGCATGATATTATTCAGGACATATTTAAGTGTCTACATTTTTCTCCTTTTTAAAGTGAGGTACCTATTATGTTGGTTCAAAGACTAACACCTTTCAGATTAAAAACTACTGCTTAAATCAAAAAATTAAAAAAAATAATAATTTTTTTATGCCCCATTGCTGCCCCAGTGGAAGGAATAAGTTGGTTCCTTGCCCCCTAGAGAAATCAGGCAGAAATTTTGAATTTTGGGTTGATTTATCAACAAATTTAAAATGTTTCCTCAAAGGTTTGAAAAGGCTTTGGGATACAAAAAACATGCCAAAAATGAAAAATAAGGTTCAGTTTGGCAATATTGGTGAAAATGGTGAAAAAACCCTAGCTTTTAACTGAAATTAGGGCAAAAAACCCTAATTTTTAAGCTTAAATAGGTGAGGAAGGTTGACTTTCAATTCATTTGTACATTCACACCTTAGAGAATTTTTTCATTCTAAACTCTTACCCCTTGAAAAAATGGTGCAATGAGTGCTCCCATGACACATTTCCGACCAAGTTCAAGAGTATCAGATGCCTCCAAGTGCAGAACCATCGGTATGCAATGTGAAACTTGACTTGCATTTTGACTTTTGAGTGCATTTATTTCAATTTTGAAATTTGGGTTTGTACAACATCACTATATAGCGACATTATTTTGAGAATCTATGATGCTATTTTGAATTTTAGCAATGCTATTGTGATGAGCGACACACATCATGATTTGGAATTAGGGCTTCCAGATTTCAAATTGTGGTGCGGGTGTAAATAGCAATGCACCTTCCCATTTTCAAATTTGAATTTAGGGTTTCCAAATTTAAAATGGTGATGTCGGTGTGATGAGCATGCTAGTCACAATTTACAATTTGAATGTATATAGTGTTGCTGGTTGGAATTTGAACTATAGTGACACTTTTGTAAATAGCAACACTTTTGTCATTTGGGGGATAAAAACTCCAAACTTTAGCCAATTTTAGCAAAAATTGGCGTTGTACACTTCATGGGTGTAGGAGATTATCCAGCCTTTGATGTCCTGTGAGCACCGGCCTTTAGTTTTGTGCAGACTTGATGATTTATCTAAGCTTTGATCGGAGCATCTTGGGAGATCATGTTGTGGTGTGTTGCATATATTCCCATCATGCAGACTCATTTGGTGATGATGATAGTGCTATGTGGGTGATGGAATAGTGAGACCTCATCATTCCACTTACCCATTAGTGAGGCAACAATGACACTGGAGGATGTATGGCGGATTTTGTGATTGACCATACATGATGAGCACATGATTTATGACATTGATGCAGGATATGATGCCTATCACGAGGTTCTTGACCAGGAGTCTATTATCATGGTCAACTCCTAGATTGACCTTGAGATGTACAAAGGTCAGGCGTCAACCTTTAGATTGATCATTGTGGTAGTAATTTCAAGGTTGGTTGCTCCAAATCGATGGAATAGGGTATTCAATCCAGGATGGGGGCTGGTATGGCACAAGATGCTTTTCTGGAGGAATCAAAATGCATGGGGACCAATGATGATGGCCTCCCTTTACCATGATATGCATGACTTTGTGTGCTGTGATGGCTGAGCTATTAGTACAAGAGTCACTCTTCTTCACATATGGGAATGGGAGCACATTACCGTGCTCTGAATGATTTTCTACATGGCAGATGTGGAGCCAGATGATCTGGTCATCTGGAGGTATAGAGGCACCATCACCCTTCAACAAACAAGGCAACTTGGTATCTCGTACTAGAGGAGAGTGATTGATGAGATGACAATGTTCAAATGGTGATCATGGCTCTAAATGTCAGCATGGTATGCCAATGTATAAAAGTTATTCTTTGCTCAAAAAATGTGGTATATATGAAGGGTGGAGAGCATATAATGATTGAGAGGTACCTACCTGATAAAGTTTCCAAATAGTTTGGCAAGAGGTAGGATAGGCCTGATGATGCATATACAACAATTTTTGCTAGATCAACATGAGAGACAATATGGGGACACATGATCCTGGCCCATGAGGTTGTCACGAGCTTCAAAAAGTTGGTTGTGAGGCCATGGTCCTATGATTAGGGATAGGTAGATGCACAAACAACACCTGCATATGATGGATGGTTTGTACCCCCTCCCAGACTAACAGATCCAACAGGTATACCTCCACGAGGGAGGCCAAGAGGGAGGGGAGTAGCTAGAGGTCGAGGCTAGCCACAAGATGGGTAGGGTAGAGGGTAAGGAAAAGGACCATATGGTTAAGGAAGAGTACAGGATGGCCAGGATGGCCAACATCATGACAGATAGGTCCTAGGTGCACCACCATTGTATCAGCAACCACCACAATAGCCACCCATATAGCAACAGCCAGTATAGCAATCATTGCTAGGACTAGATCCTTGTGATGTTAGATTTAGCAATTACAAGTGGTTATAGCTGAGCAAGATCAGGATTGGAAGAAAGTACTAGCATTCACGATGGAGAGGGATCAAGAGCATCAGCTCGAATAGACCTTAGACATGCAGTTGGCACAAGAGGTTGGGTAGAAACAACAGTTAGAAGCTATGATAGCTACAACACAAGGATGGGCAGTTTCTGCTTGATTATATAAAGAGGCAGTGATCGAGGCAGCATCTTATCGTATGCATTATCATTGGGATGTCCCTCAAGAAATGAGGCAGCCATATTTTTCACAGAGGAGTGGAGCACATCCCAGAGTAGAGGATCAACCTTTAGATAGACAGGTTGGGGAGTCGAGCATACATCAAGGCTAGCTGGTGTACATACACTTTTTTTTATTATTCACCCAATTATTTATAAAAATATACATTCATGGGCTCATTTTTTATAGCCTTGTGGATATTGTTCTTTTGATAGATATACATACAATGATTCAAATATTATACCATGACAGTCATTTTTTGATATATATATATATATATGAGATGATACAAATTCGTGATGTGCGTCTTATTTCATTCTAATGAATGTATGGATGCATATGATATGATGTGATGTGATATGCTTATGTATTATGATCATGTATGGATGCAATGTGATGGATGCACTTCCTTTTATTTATTTTTATAGGATATGCAATGATGAAATGTGTATGATATGTGATTATCTGAGATGTGATGTATGTACTTCTTTTTCAATATCTTTTTATGTTGTGGATGGATGTCATGATATGATATGCTTATGTTGATGATTTGTGGATGCAGGATGGATGCATTTGATGATGTTTTTGTTGACCATAATTTGATTATTTTTTTTTTTACCATTGATTTTGATGATTGATTCAAAAGGTCTAATAAGTCTATGATCCATGGAGACTTTATTAGAGATGATGATGAGAAATGCATGATGATGATTTTCTCATATCTTGGGATTGGAATTTTTTGTTGTTCCTTATGTTTGATATAACACATAGATACGATGCATCAAGGCATTGATAACTAGGATAGCATTGTATCTAGTGTAATGAAATTTGACTCTACAAATAGATAGGATAGTTCTTGTTCACACCTTGACATACAGAAACCTCATCAGAATGTAAGTTAGAAGCTTAGAATATATCGGACCAAAGCATACACAATAGTCAACAATGTACTCCAAAAAACTTCCCTACACACAACTAAGCAAGTATGCACCAAGATTATTTTATAAGAATATCCACAAGCACAGAAAACGAAAGATAATGATCGATGCCCCATTCCTTTCTCTCTAAATTATTTTGATAGAAATCATCGAGAGGTCCTCGGAATGGGTCATTGAGATAAATCAAAAGAAAATATTAAAGATAGACAATCAGTGTTATCTATAATATATCTTGCTAATTTATTTTAGCTAAGGTGATTTCTGATATTGATGTCCATCGCAGAAAGGATGCATCCTAGGACATGTTGATCATGTGGTTTGATTAGGATGAGGTTTATGATAATCCATTTGATACAAACTCTACTGACTCATTCACCTATGATCTAGACTTTAAATTTTGATGTTTAGGTTTTCACTTTATGACTTGCAATACTTGCTTTCTATTTTTTTTTCCAAAGGTTGAAGTTGACAATCAATTTATTATGGGTGAAGGTTTATTGTGGGTGAAAGAGAAATGGGATGGATGGTTTTGAATTTTTTGGAATATTTCAATGTTTTTGGTATTTTGCAATATTTTGAGGTTTTTTTGTCTTTTTGAAATTTTATGTGGATGTTTTTATTTTCATATTATTTGAGATTGTCAAGGGTTTTCCAAGGTTTTCCAATGTTTTGGGATTTTTTTCTAAGTTTTCAAATGTTTTTATATTTTCTGAGTTTTCCAAATTTTTAGGGGTTTTCTAAGATTTTACAAATATTTAAGGCTTTCTAATATTTGGATGTTTAGGGATTTTTTGAGTTTTGACCAAGATCCTAATCTAAAAGATCTATCCTAGGGGCCTCGAGGGTTGATCAAAGATGAGCCTTGCCTATGCTATACACATAGAGACCATGTAGTTCCACTAACTTGACTTATTGACAATTGATGGAATGTCTATTTATTATGACAGACTCCTAAAGGATTGACCGAGGGTGTCTCAGGGGCATGTCAATGATGGCCTTACCTACATTCAAGCTCAAAGACCCGTAGTTCAACATGATACTATTTTTTTATTTTCGATGTCTGACCTTTTTAGGGATTTTGATGATGTGTTTTGGATTTTGAATTTATAATTTTTTGAATGTTTTTGGATTTTAGTTGTACATGAATTTTGATGTTTTTGGATTTTTTGATGAATGTTTTTGGGATTTTTGAATTGTGATTTCCAATAACCTTAAGATATATAAGAACCCAATCCAATCCATCATGAAATTCCCCTAGTGTGATATGATAGACTACCTTGATATAGGCATGACATATTGACCTTTGGAATATGCCAAGTAGTACTAAGGGGATGTGATACTTCACAATATTAAGTTATGATTCAGGCATGAATGAGTGATGGAATAAATAGAATGAATGATGTGATGGATGGATGTGAGGAATGGATGTGATGGAATGATAGGATAAAGAGACCAAGTAGAAAGAGGTTCTTTATTTATGCAAGGTGCATGTTTTCTAGGTTTTCACCAAGGTACTTGCCCAAAGTACCACCGAAGTGGTTTTCACTAGAGGACGATTTTTTTTTCTTTACTATTTTCAATCCTTTTTCTCTTTTTTCTTTGTATTTTGATCATTTATTTTTATTTTTTTAATTTTCAGATTTACACCCTTCAAGACTAGGCATAAAAAAATTTAAGATGTAGACTATTGATGGGTTCCTACAAGGGTTCACCTTCAACTGTTGATAGTTGACATGCTCTTGATCCATAACTTCTTGTGATGAAAAAGGGACCCAATCAGTTAGGCTCAAAATTTCCTTTACTGTCCTAATCTGGAAGATTCTTTTGATTCCACTTTAGGACAAGATCCCCTACCTGGAAAGACCAACATTTGATCTTCTTTTTATATCTCTTTTCAATCAATTTTTATATACTTGTAAGTGATTAAGAACATCAAGACGAAACTCATCCAAGAACTCTAGCTCATTTAGCCATGATACTTTGTATTCTTCATCAGTGATTAGGTTTTGTAGTGATGGAAGCTCAACCTCAGTAGGCAAGATGGATTCTGATCCATGTCGGCCAAGGAGAATGGGATTTCACTTGTAGGCATGCAGATATTGGTTTGATAGGCCTAGAGGGTAGGATTTAGCTACCGATGCTAGTCATGGCTAGCTTCATTGACTATTTTCTTTAAGATCTTTAGGATGGTCTTGTTTGTATCCTTAACTTGACTATTTCCCTGGGGGTAATATGGGGTAGAGAACTGATGTTGGATGTTGAATCCTTGACATAGCTCTTTCACATCCTAATTCTTGAAGGGTGTTCCATTTTCTAAGATAAGGGTTTACAGAACACCATAACGACAAATGAGGTAATTCAGTATAAACTTAGCAATTCACTTCCTCATTATGTAGGTCATAGAAATGGTTTCGACCCACTTGGTAAAGTACTCACTGGTCATTATGATGAACTTGTGGCCATTAGATGAAGTTGGGTTAATATTTACTATGAGTTCAAGCCCCCACTACGAGAAAGGGCAAGGTGTGACCATTGGTTGCAACTCCTAAGTTGGAGCATGAATCAAATCTCCATGTTGTTGACATTGGACGTATTTATGAACATACTGATGGGCTTCTCTTTCCATGGTTGGCTAGTAGTACCCTGTCCTCAATAGTTTCTTAACTAAATTCATACCACTAGAATGGGAACCACATATGCCATTGTGTACTTTCATTAAGGAATTCAAGGCTTCCTCTTGGTTAAGACATTGTAGTAATGTCTCCTCAATGCTTCGGCAGTATAAGGTATCACCTAGGATCATGAATCAGGATGCCTTTTTAACAAAGGTCTTCTTAAGGTTGGAGGTGATGTTGGATGGGAGGGTTCCTCTACTAAGGTAGGTTAATATATCATGATACCACAAGGATCCAAGACCAACGATGACACATGCAACTTTAGATTCAAGGATTTTAAAACTCAGTACGAGAAGTTGTTCTACCAAGAATTCACATTGAAGGACGATGTGCGACATATATAATAATGATCCAATTGTTTCCATGGCATCTATTGTTTGGTTGTTCATGTGAAGAATCTGCTCAAAATTTATATCTATGAAAAGGTCCTTGAGATTCGCTATCATCTTCTTATAAGGTGTAAGCTTTTCATCCTTAGTTTGGTAATCATCATTGACTTGGTTGATAACCAACTATGAGTCTCCATAGACTTTCATCTTTTGTATTTTCCATTGAACTACTATCCTTAGACCTATGATTAGGGCTTCGTACTCTACAATGTTGTTTGTACACGGAAATGGTAGCCTGTATGACTTTAGAATGCAATCACCTTGAGGGGTGATGAAAATAATACTCGCCCCTAATCCATGTTGGGTGAATGATCCATCAAAGTACATCTTCCACTGATTTGGTGTATTGATAAGGAACATTGATTCATTAGGGAATTCAGATATCAATAGATTCTCTATGTAGATAGGTACCTCTACTAGTTGGTATGTGATCACTTTTCCTTTGACTTCCTTGCACTCCACATACTCTATGTCAAATTCAATCAAGATCATTACCCATTTTTCCATTCACCTAATGAGATTTTCTTTGGATAATAGGTATTTCAATGGGTCAATCCTTGCAATGAGTTTGATTTGATGTGACAACATGTAGTGTCTAAACCTTTTCAAATCAAAAACTACTACTAAACATGCTTTCTCAATGGATGAATAGTTCATTTCATAGCCAACCAAGGTCCTACTAATGTAGTAGATAGCTCTTTCTTTTTCATTTTTATCATGTTGTGCTAAAAGAGCACCTAGTGTTGTTGATGTTGTTGAAATATATAGGATCAATGGTTTGTTCAATATTGGTGATATGAGCACTAGAGGTGTCAATAGATAGTCCTTGATTTGTTGGAAAGATTTATCACACTTCTCATCCCACTTGTAAGTTATTCCTTTATGGAGAAGATGCAAGAAAGTGTGGATTTTGTCTAATAACTATGTTATGAACCTCTTGATGGACTGCAATCTTCCTTGTAAGCCTCTCATCTACTTCAATATTTGCGGTGGTTTCATGTCTAGGATTGCTTTTACCTTTGTTGGATAAAATTCTATCCCTCTCTATGAGATGATATAGCCAAGAAGATTTCTTGATGTCACTCCAAAGACACATTTTTTTTGGATTTAGCTATACCTTATACTCTTCGAGCCTATCAAAGATGGGTCCCAAAACTTGTATGTGCTCACTCCTTTTCTTTCTATTTTCAAAAATATCATCCACATAGTTTTCAACTATTTTTTGTATCATGTCATGAAAGATAAGGGTCATTGTTCTCTGATAATTTGCTCCTTCGTTTTTAAGCCCAAATGGCATATGTTTCAATAGTATGTCCCTCATGAACAAGTGAATGTAGTTTTGTGTTGATCCTACTTAGAGATCATGATTTGATTATAGCCTAAAAAACCATCCATGAGTGATATCATTTCATGCCCAGTTGTTAAATCCACTATGATGTCGATGTTAGGAAGAGGGACATCATCCTTCGAGCCTTCCTTGTTTAAGTCTTTGAAATCAGTGCAAATTATGATGCCCCCAGTGGGTTTGGAGACTGGTACCAGGTTTGAAACCCACTTAGGATAATCTATCAGTCAGATGAATCCAACGTCAAGAACCTTTTGTAACTCAAGTTTGACCAAGAGTGCTATCTGAGGGTGCATTTTCCTTAATTTTTGTTTCACTAGTTTTGCTTTAGGATAGACTGTTAGATGATGCACAAATACTTTTGCATCAAGCCCTAGCATATCCGTGTATGACCATGTAAATTTAGCTATTCATTCTTTCAAAAATGCTACTAGGTTCTTCTGTTCTTCATCCAATAAAGATTTGATGTAGAAAGTGATATCGGGTGCTTCTTATGTTCCCATGTTGACTGGAGTAGCCTTTTCTACAAATACTACTGACTTTTCTAGATGTAGCACTAAGGGGGAGATCGAATTCCTCATCCTTGGGTACCTTAGAGAGGTTTTCACCCTCATATACATCTTTTCTTTTTACTCTTTTAGGATCAAAGAGTGCCATAGTGTGGTTTTCACTCAAAGATCTCCATGCTAGTTGCATGTCATCAATTTTGTGACTGAAGGATTCAATCACCTCCCCATAGTATGCCCCTATGTCTAGATCTATATCAAAACCTACTTTGTGATCTACCTAGGATAGGTTGTCGCAAAGTCCCATGAATTCTAAGATCGCCTCATCATTTTTGAACAAATCTAGAATCGGTGGTCCTCATTGGTCCAATTCAATGAGTTGCGGGTATACTAGGAATATTTCATTTGGTTGCTTGCTTGAGGTGAAGGATAATGTATATATCATGAAGAGGGAGTTATTATCAAATAGGGCAGCAACATCGAATGGAAGTCATCTAGGGTAGTATCACACAATGTTGGTAACCAAGAGGAAGCCTTAGTCTGTTTAGTGGAAGTACCTTTTCCAATAAGCGTAACCTTGCTAGTAGTGCAACCTAGGCCAAGATTTTTTGGATGTTTCTTAGGAATGATAGGTTCTAGCAAACCATTTTCATTTTGTCCTAGTTTCTCATTCTTGCTATACACCATTCCCTTCATTAGCTGGAATCCTTTGTTTTCATCTTCCATGGGAAGAACTAGGATGGGTCATTCATCTTGATAGAGCAGTTTAGAGATATCCTCCTCATTGACATATTCTTCTTTGTTCAGGTCCCCCCACTTGGCGAAGGTAGTAGATACCATTTTGATAGTTTTGGGGACATTATTGCTAGATGTGGGCTTCCCATGAGATTTGGGAGATAGAGGTAGCTCTCCCAACACAAAAGTATCCTTTGTTAGCTTATAGTTTCCACAAACATCATCCTAGATCACTGCTTTGATATCGGGTATGTTCTACATCACAGGTGTTTTCGTTTTTGAGGTAGATGCAAGGGATGATGGGTCAAAAAGTGAGGTAGAAGTTTTAGGCCCTTCGTCATTCTTTGGTATTTGGGGATCTTATAGAACTTGGCCTCAAGATTCTTACAATAGTAAAAAGGCTCAGGATCTCCATGGATGGTAACTTCTCTACCCTCGAAAGGAAACTTTACACACTGATGGTAGATTGAAGCTACAACTTTTAGGGCTTGGATCTAGGGTCGACCAAGTAGGATGTTGTAGGGAAGATCAAGGTCTAACACTTGGCATGTAGCTTTTGCAATAATGGGTCCCACTTAGATGGGTAGTGCAATGATGCCTTGTGTTACCCACTCTTGATCATCATATGCTCTAATAGTGGTACTCTTTGTTTGCTCAATAGTATCCTCTGAATAGCCCAGATTTTTTATATAATCAAGGGTGCAAATGTTCAGACCAAAACCTCCATCTACTAAGACTATTTTAAATTTATTCTTATGAATGATGACCTCAAGGTGTAAATCATGATTATGAGATGGTTGCGATGGTAGGTCATGTTCTGAGAAGGTGAGGAGATGATTAGTGATATGCTCTACCATAGCTTGAAATTGTTTGGTATCTATATCCTTGAGGATGGATGATGTAGACAGAGCTTCCTCTAAGATTTCCCTATGTGTGGGGGATAACCTCAATAGTTCTAAGATAGAAATTTGTGTGGTAGTCTTCTTAAGCTAATCTAGGAAATTGTATTTGCTAGTGCTTATTGTTGGTTGGGTAGGGTTTTCCCAAGATTGATATGGGACTTCTTGGATGGTGAATTTTCCACATTGTGTGGTGACTCCACATTCTGCACTAGGCCCTTTGATGGTGACGACAATAATGGTGCTATCATAAGAAGCGACCACATTGGAATAGGTATGCTACACGTTTATGTAATCCTTCGCTTTCCCAGTGTTGTTTCCTTTACTATGATCCGACATAGGGGTCTTGTATATCTTAAGATCTTGATTACCGGTTGTAACACATGGAAAATTTCATAAATTAGTAGTACAATGCATAACTCAAACTAAAGCTACACTAACAATAAAGAATAATGGAATATAAACAAAAACAAAAGAACAATCTCACCAAACCCCTTATGCATTCCATGGATCACCTTCATTGCACTTCTCCATTTCACCTTTGTGTGATACTTTCTTTCATATTTTCTCTTCTTAATTATGCAAGTATAGCCTCATGATAGTGTTAATGGAAAAACATTGAAGATTTATAAAAGTTGCTTCCAAAACTCATAAGATTTTTGGAGGAGTAATAATGATGAAGGTAAAGCCAATTTATAGAAAGTATGATTTTTAAATGATAGGCTTAGATTGAAAGATAAATTGACGATTAAGATTAAAAGATGTGACATGCAATAGGATTAGTGTAAGTGAAAAAGCATAAATGGTGGAGATTAAATTAAATAATAATTTAATCTTTAGTGGAAACTGGTCAAGACACAGAAGAATAAAGATTGCATGTAAAAGATAAAGATTGAAATAGATAGAAGATGAGAATAAATTAATTAAATAATTAAATTTATTTAATTAATAAAAGTTTGTGCGTAGAAGATAAGAATAAATCTAGATAATGGACTAATTAAGACAGAAAGTCTATTCGGTAAAAATAATTAGATATTAAATCACCAGATAACTAAATGATCTAATTATATGTAGACTTAAGTGATAAATGACTAATTAGATAACTAAGGGATTATCTAATTATAGAGGAATATGCAAAGGATAAACCTTTTATAAATTAAATAATAATTTAATTCAACATTCAAGATTTTAGGATTAAATTAAATAAATAAATATTTATTTAATCAAATGGAGAAAAGGATAAAGAATAATTAAATAATTAAAAATTATTATTTAATTATAGTTGAAAGTGTGATAGGAATTAATTAAATAATTCAAAAATATTATTTAATAGAGGATAGATTTAATTAGCAATGTAGTTAAATAAATAATATTTATTTAATTAATCAAGAAAGAATAAAGGTAAGAATGAATTAATTAAATAATTAAAGTTATTTAATTAATAGAGGAAAAATGACTTTAGAAAATAATTAAATAATTAACATTATTTAATTATGAAAATGAAGATAAGAATTATGACAAAATTAGAGTCGTGGGTCTAAGACAATTTTCAATGTCTACACCGGTTGGTACCTCAACAGATATGGTGTCGCTCTCTGTAAGATCTTGGATAATGTTTTTGAGTCACATGCAGTTCGTTGTCTTGTGTCCCTTGATTTTGTGAAAGTCACAAAGATCTTTTTCATTGTACCATGGTGGTTTATCCTATGGTTCATGGTAGTTTTCAAAATTTGGAAGTGTTATCAAGTTTGGCTCTACCAATTTCTTCATGATAGTCTCAATGGGTTCTATCAACTGTGTGTATTTGCATTTTGGATGGTTGTTCTTGCTAGGTGGACCTATCTCTGCTAAGTTTCAGTGTTGTTGATCTGATTGTTTTATGGTGGTGTTGTTTTTTGTATAGTTGGTTGAACATTAGTGATTTGATTTTTTTGTCCTAGGAGCACTTAGGACCACCTTAGCATCTACCACTCCATCATATGTTACATTCTTGTTCTTAGCCTAGACACAAGGCTTGTTGTTTGAACTGGTTGATGGACGGTTGTCTTTGTAGGCTTGATTATTTCCCTGTGAGATTAGAGGTCTCTTAATGTTAAGGGCCTTGGGGAAAAGCTCATCATAAGATGTGATGCACTACATTTTCAAGTGGAAGGATAGATCTAGATCTAAATTTGATATGATAATGCCCACTTGTTGTTCATCGGGAATTGGCCACTTGCTTTTACTCACTCTTTGCCTCCATCATTGCAAGAAATTGGTGAAATATTCTCCCTTTTTTTGTTTGAGAGTATAGAACTCTTCTAAGCTTATGTCCATGTCGATATTAAAGGAGAAGTGATCTATGAATTTGTCAACAATTTCTTAGAAATTTTTGATACCTAGAGGCAATTGAGAAAACTAATCCATGGCAGGACCTATTAAAATTTGTCAGAAAAGGTGCATCAAATATGACTCATTATAGGCAACCTCCATACACATGAGATTAAACTCTTTGATATGGTCCATAGGACTTCCTCTCCCTTTGTAATTGTCGAATTTGGGGATTTCAAAACTAAGAGGGAATGGTACCATTGCGATGTTTCAATTAAATGGCTATGGGCATAGGTTTTGTGTATGGGGTTTCTTCATTTTTCCCATCCAGATATCTTGTATTTCTTGTGTTAATGCCTTGATTTGTGATGCCATATCATCTGGTGGACTTGGTGAACATATGTTGCATATTATGGGATGGTAGATGAAGTGTACATGGGATTTTGATATGATGATGTGTTTTATTGTGTATATAGTGGTGTAGGATAATGTTATGATGGTGTAGGCATATATGTTCCCAACATGTTCGTGTTGACAATGTTTTGTTGAGGCTTATAGTATAAACCCTATTGTTGTTGTTGTTGTTGCAAGAGAAATTATTTTTGTTGGGCATATTGTTGAGCTTATTGCTATTGTTGGGCTTGTTGTTGTTGTTGATCTACTAGGGCTTCTTTATGTGTTGTTATTGCTGCTTGTTGTTGTTGCTACTATTGTTGGGCTACTAAGGTTGCTTCTTGTTGTTGTGCGGCTAAGGCTACTTGTTGTTGTGCTGCTAGAGTTCAATGTTGTGCTTATTGTTGTTGTGCAACTAAGGCTACTTGTTGTTATTGTTGGAATGCTTGATGATAAGCCTGTTGGGCTTGTTGTAAAGCTAGGGCATGTGCTTGTAATATAGGATCAATCAGTGGTTGGGATATCTATGATGGGTTTTGGGTGTTGATGTTTTGTACGGGTTGTGTATTGTTGATGAGAGGTTGGGGGTTTGCTTGGTTTAACACTCCTTGTAAGATAGTGGATTGAGATGGAGGAATGTAAGTTTGAGGTCCCATTTTATCTTGCATGACTTTGGGGATGAATGGTAAAGATGATGATGGCACCATTAAATATTGTGATGTTAAGGGAATATTAGGATCTTGGGTCCACTGATTGAAGGATTTCCTTGATTGATGTTTTGGAGATTCCCTTGTGTTTGATATGTGGTCAAGGTATTACCTTGGTTGATGGGGTTTGCGATCAAGGGATTGTTTGATGTGGGTTGATGAGGGATGGAATAGATGTGATTTGGGTAACTACTGGGTTTGATGTATCAATGAGGGGATTGGATGAAGATGTGTTCCATTTTTTGTTAAAGGTTGGTTTTGTGTGAGGGTATTCCCCTTCCCTTTTGAGTCTACTTGTGATACTTGGTCCACACTACTTGGATTGATATTTGGCACACTTGTGGTATTCATGGGTATGGATGAAGATGGGTGCCCTTGATATGTTGAAGTTGTTGTGGAGTAATGGAGTGTAAGTGGTTTATGTTAAGTGGTTTATGTTGATGTAGAGGATTCTCAAGAATGGGGGGAATGCCAAATGTTGGTGTCCTAGTGGTAATTTGAGGAGGATTGGTATCAAGGGTACCCACAAGTGTGTTTCTTTCAAATGGAAGAGTATGACCAAATTCCTTAGCAAGACTAGCTGCAATACTAGGTGTTGGTATTTGATTGAGCCCTAGTGATGGAGTTGTTTGAATAGTGGGTGAAGTTAAGCCTTGTGTGAATGATTTTGCAACAAAATATGGGGAATTAGAAACTATATTTTCTAACACTTGATCCTCCACGATTTCTTCCCTAGTAAGTCTGAATGGATTGTTCATGGCATCTTCTATCTCATAGGGTCCTGATGGAGATGAGGGTTTTTGTGATGGGTTAACATGACTTTTCTGATCAAATTCTAGAGGATTGGGATCACTTGAGGTAAATGTGACTTTGGTAATTTCCATGATTCTCTTGTGTTGTGATCTTGTTTTTACCATAAATTTTGGGTCACCTCTGGAAGTTGTGTTGAGATTTGTAATGTTTGAACTCTCTAGTTGACTCAAATCCAGATAAAAGGGATAGTTTAAGTATTTTTGGATCAATGATGGTAGTGGGAGATGAAAAGATGAGTGATATGGGGAGTGATCTTTGCAAACATTTTGGGACAACAATTTTGACTTTAAGTTTGATGTTTTGATGTTGGGATAAAGGATTTTTATGAACTTGTGACCTTTAAGATAAACAAGATAAAAATTATAATTAACGTAACCAAATTCATGGAAAAGGATTCATTTCACATACAAAGTAATTAAGTTAGGATTTGAATTGACTGATGTCTAAGTCAAATAGTGTTGGTAGATTCAAAAAAATTTCAAGGTTTGGTGAAGTGAAATTTGGATTTTGATGAAGGGGTGGATGAAATATTTGACTCAATTTTGACCTAGAGTGAACCTTTGTTTTCAAAGACCAAGGTGGTGAGAAACATGCTAGACCTCTAAAGTTTTCAAATCCTATGACCAATGTTTGACTTAAATGAGGGGTTCATATTGAGCATACATGTCTAGATTATTTAGTGGAATAAGTCTATAAAACCTTGTTGCCAACTTGTTCTTGCTGTGGTATTGTTTTAGGATATGTCTTCAAATGTACTTTGAACTATGATGTCTAATTTTGAAATAGCAACGTGTAGAATTTCTCTTGGGGATTTTCATTTTGCATGACATCATTAGAGAAGTTCAAGATCATGGAAAAGACCAGTGTTTTGACTTTCAAAAAAGGCATATAATTTTGGATTATTACTTGAAGCACGCATATAAAAGTTCCTTGTTAATCTAGTCCTATTTTGATAAAGTTACTCAAGGTGTTGTTTAATAGCTTTTTTCTATGATGCCTAATTTTGAAGTGACAGAATGTAGAACTTATCTTGGGGACTTTGATTTTGCATGAGATCATTAAAAAAGTTTATGGAAGAAAAGAGGATATTTATTGACATGTGCGTGGTGGTAATATGGGCCTTCTAGCCACAATATCAGCTTGTTCCTCTTCTTCATCTATGATGTATGCTACGTTTCTCCATTGGGTTGGTGTTTCCTTGTTTCAAAAGTGAAGCTTCTCAAACGACTAATTAGATTAGTTTGTTCTCCTTCAATGAGTTCAAAACTTGGTTGAATGATAGCAGGTGTAAGGTCGGGTTGTTCAAGCAAAGTGAAACACCAAATGGTCATGTGGGGTTTAATTTTTCAAGTTGTATTGCTTAAATGTGTTTTTTTAACAAACACTTATCTTGATTAAGTTCAAACTAAATGTCTATGTCAAAAACATCATAAATTTCACAAGGTCCATTTTGTGAAAATCATGAGGTTGAAGCCATAGTTTCCTATGTTAACTTTGGGAAGTATGGATTGAGATATAAGTCAAGATGTTTAGAAATCTATAAGGATAAAAATCCTTAGGAAAAGCATTAATATCAAGGTTATTTCAAAGGGTATCCATACTTAGACCAAAGGGTTTGAAATTTTGAGGAAGATTGTTGATGTTTGTTTTCAATGTTTTGGAACCAAGCAAAGTATTAAATTGACTCGCAAGCATTTACCACCCTATGTTCAAAAGATTCTACTTGTTGAATCCCCACTTGGATTTATCCAAACACTAAGATAATGTACACAGTTAGAGATTTGATGAAACTGGCCCCCCCTTACACGACACACTTCTCGAATGCACCAAATTTTAAATCCTTGATATTTGTAGATCCAAAGGATTTTTCTATTTCTACAATGAATAGTAAAATGTGGGGTAGCTTCAGAACAACCATTCTTGCACTAGAAAGGATAAAGGTTTTTTGGCTTCTAAAAAATTGGTTCTTTAGTAAGGACTTTTGTTCAAGGTGGCCATACACACAACAAGTTTAGCTCAAGATTATTTCAATCAAGAGGCCTCCTAGTCCCTTCCTAAGAAAGGATTTTGACGTGTCACATGGACACTAAGGGTGGAACTTGTCGATGTGACACATTTGCACTTGTTGATTATGCATTTCATCACAAACACATTTTCTATATAGCAGTTTGAAAGAGCTTGGCTTTAGCTCGTTACCACTTGGGTCATTCCCACCTTTCGAAGCATGGTGGCAGGCCCTCTAAAGGTATACAAAATCAAGGAAGTACATTTATTTTTTGATCTCCCAAATCACACAAAGTGCAAGGAGAGAGCATACATGATGCCTTTTCCTCACACTAGCATGGGGTTCATTTCAAATCCAAATCAAAATATGTTGGTGGTTATACAAAATTTCAAAGGAATGCTTTTGATTCTCAAGATCGACGAGTGATGCGAGAGAAGAGTACACATTTCAATGACAAAAATGTAAACCACAAGATATGGAAAACACTTGTTAATTTTAACCCTCAAAGCAAAGGTAAATTCATTTTAAGCACCAAAATGAGTATGGAAGTTGTATTGTTCAATTTTAAGCTAGCAAGCAAAATGATGTGAGGGTTCAATTTTAACCAATTTGAATGTTCATTTTAAAACCTAATTGAAATCTAGTTTGGTCCTAAAACGTGAAATAAAAAGCATGATAAATGGGTTTATATAATTGCCCCAAAAGTGTCCCAACACTTGTTAAAATTATAATTCAAATGATAGTAGTATGCTTCTTCACTTCAAATTGTATTGTCCAAACCTACAAAATCCAATTAGCCTAAAAAAAGTGAGAAGTCAGTGATGTGTTGAAAAGTAGATAAAATTAGAATTTTAAAGCACATGCTAAAATTACTTACTGAACATTTTTCCTTACCAATAAAAAAAAGTGTCACTATTCACAATAGCATCATCATAATTCAAATGAACGTTGCTTTGGTTTAAAACAATGTCGCTCTACAGCAAGACAATGACAACGATAGCATCACTATTTGGTGGTGTTGTCATTTTTAATTTCTTGATACAAGTTTCTAAAAAGCATTAGCAGTGTCATTTATTTTAATTAGGTGTCATTGTATCAAATGGAAATAGCATCACTATATGGTGACTCCTTACAAAGGCATTGCCAAAATCTCTTGGAGCATCAATGTATTTGAAAAAACTAGAAAAATGGACTTCAAGAGAAAAAATGATTAAATGTGATTGGTTATGCCCTCCTTCTAGTGCTAAAATGTGACTGATAGATTTGTATGGGTGGACTACACTTGATCTATGAGGATACAAAGCATAATTGTGCCACTAAACGTCAATCCCAATAGAGATCATTTAAATAAACACTAAACTACGAATCCATTAAAAACTTAGCATGTTAAACTATGAAAACTTCAAAACACCTATTCTAATCCATTGAAACTTATCCTATTGGGGGAGCAGTGTCTCATTTATGTGGAACAGTGACCCTTTCTCAATCCCTTGGATGATGAGCTTGTTTCAATCAATTTTATTGAAGAAAACTAATGAAACCATTGTGAGATGTGTGATGAAACATGATTTAAATTCTAAACTAACATGATGCAAGCTATTTGAACATGATTCATGCTAATATGATCAATATTTGTGAGTGCAAAGCTAATCTAAATGAATTTTAAGCTAAAAATATTGAAACCCTAATTACCAAATAAGCTACATGAATGCATCTATGTTACCATGGAAGCCATTAATGGAAGCTAAGATAATTAATGCAAGTAATTAAGCTAAAATGATACTAAATAAATGCTAAATATGAATGTGAGTGTGAGTGATTTCAATAGCATGATTTTTCTCTAAAAAAGATGGATCCATTTGTCCCAAATAGTGACCCATTTATAGGAGGATGAATGAGAAATGAAGGGTTGTGATTGAAAATGTTAATCAATGGTCAAGGATGAAGGAAAGATGAAACATAGATCATGGATTATCATCAACAGATGACAATCAATGATCACATGGACCAAGGAAAGAATCAAGGGTTCTCATTCTTTCAAACAAACACACTTTTAACTTGCACATGAAGTTTTGTATGTTTGCTATAAAGGAAAATATTCCTTTTTTAAAATGAGTGAAGAAAAGAGAATATTCTTTGAAATATTCTCATGGGTGAGGGAAATAGATATTTAAAAAATTAAAACAAAGATTTAATGTGCAAAAGGGGAAGGAATATTCCATGGGAATATTCCTTTTGGGGGAATGTGCAAAGGAGGAATATTCCCTTGCAAGTGGGGAAGAAATTATATTTATTAGTAATTGATGATTAAAACAATGTTAATTATGCAATTTTAGAAGAATTATATGATATTCATTAAATAAAGTGATTTAATCAAAGGGGGAAAGTGAAAATGATATTTAATTAAATAACTTAGGGTTATTTAATTAAATAAGAAGATTTAGGGATTGAAATTAAATAGTTTGGTGTACTTAATTTTAATAAGATGAAATGTTAGCATGGAAGGGGGTAAATTAACCCAATTAAATTGATTAGGTTAATAGACAAACATGATATAATAAATTAAATAAGTAGGCTAATTTAATTAATTAAGCAAAAATAGGATGGATTTTAGGAGGAAATGATGTTAGTATACCTAATTCGAGTGCATGATATTATTCAAGACATTTTTAAGTGTCTAATAATATAACAAGAAGCAAATTCATAATTATTTATCCAATTTATTTCACATGATTACAAGTCCAAAATGCATACTTAATAGTCTCTATTTTATGATAAAATGAACAATTGATAGCTTGAGTAGTAAGGAAAGTATTGCATTCATCCATAACAATTTTTTAGTGTATAATCTTCTGAGCTAGAGACTAAACTTTAGTGTCAACTTTTGATTTCCAAATAGCAAGGCTTAAGTTGAACCACTTGGACTCTAACCAATTTCCTCTCCATTTCATATTAAGCCTTCTTTTTATTTGGATTGGAGGGGAGAGTTTTAAGTAGATTAGTTTGAGTGGAAATTTTTTAGTATTATAGCCTACAAACCACCTCCATTTTTTTAAATGCATGAAATTAGAGTTGAAAGTTTTAGTTGTAAAGCTAGAGGAACTAAATCTTGAATTTTGTGGATACCATTAATAAGAGAATTGGATAGTTTGTAAACTTTCTTATGTTGAATATTACTTTTCCAAGGTAAGGTTGGGAAGTCCCATTTGTCCTTGAATTTCATGATTCCTCTTTTAAATAAGATCTTATTACATAATTGATTTTCAAGAAGTTTTTTTATGAATATTAGCCTACTCCATCATATTGAAGATGAAAAAAATTCTTGTTGTCCCATGTCTAAATGATTGTTAGATCTAGTTAAAGAGGAAAGAGATTGATCGATTTTCTATATAGTTAAGATATGTATTGAAGCTTGAGGTTTGAAATACTATGCCATAAGGATTTTATCATCCCACCCAATCTCTTTCAAAGAATTATTGGCTCTAGCTAGAGAAATTTTGTGCCTAATTAGGGTCTTCTAATGGACACATACTTGAAGAGCTCTAACTATCCATTTTTCTATTAGACAAGTCCCTTGTGTAAAGGGAGCAATCACTCCTAAACACTCTTTATTTTTTGGTTGGATACAATAAGCAAGTAAATAACTAGTGTTTGAAATTGTGTGCGAGTGAATTTAATCTACTAAAGTGCAAAAACTAAACTAATGCAAAGATCAAAAACACAAGAAAAACAATCAATATTAGGCCTAAGATGAACTCAAACAAAATGAAAGAAAATGGGACTTTTTACCTTGTTTGAGTTGATGATTTTGGTTGGCCCTTTTATTCCTTGAATGTGTGCTCCTTTTTGGAAAAATAGCTTAAAACCTAGCTCTAAATGATCTTGAAATTATGGGGAATGCAATGGTGGGTGTGGGTAGTTGGATAGATGCAAGATATGAGCTCAAATGGTGCTGCAACAATGGTGGATGTTTGGATACTTGAGTGATTGCTAAGTGTGTTAAAGTGGATTGAAAAAGTGATAGATCCAAATGAGGGAAAATTCCACCATTTTTAGGGGAAGTTCCTCTAAAAAATGGAGGGATAGGATCAAGCCAAGATGGAAAAGATCAAGGGATGGGGTGAGTTGAGAACTCACAAGCCCTCACATCTTGACATGTGGCAGGTGATATGGCAAGGAGGAGATGATTTGTAGGTACTACATAATACGTTTGGATTTGGACAAGATCTCCTCATAAAGGAGGTCCTTTTCCACATGTGGGTGAGAGGACATACGAAGAATTAAAAATTCCTCAAATATCCACATGGAGATGGGAGAAGAATTAAAAATTTCTTAAAATGCATTGGGGGATTAAATGTGAATTAAAAATTCACATGGGGAAGGGGTTGCCTTCTCCAAAATGAGAAAGCATTTAATGGGCTTGACTTAGGACACATGCCATAAATTCCATGAATAATAGGTTGACCTAATTAAGTGATTAAGGTTGTGTAAACATGGGATTAGGAAGGTTAATGAAGAATTAGGGGCAAGTGGGAGATTATGGAGGATGCGACCCTAATGATGTTTGGGGTGTGCACATCCTAATCATAGATTAATTAAATTAAATTGGATTAGAGAGTATTATGGAGGATGTGACATGAAGAGAGATAAAAGGGGATGAATTAAAAATACATTTGATTCATAAAAGGAAAAATGACTAAATTAAATAAATTTGGGTATTCATTTAATTTAGAGAGGAAAGGGGATAAGGTATTTAATTGATTTATTAAATACCTTAGGGAAATTAGGTTGCAGGGTAATATTAATCAAATAATAAATCATTTACTTAATGCAGATGAAGGACATGGGACAGAGTAATAGAAAGGGATGAATTTGACAATATGGGGGTAGTCAAATTCAAATATCTACATTTTGCCCCTCTTTGAAATACTATTAGAATAATAGTGTTTCGAAGAAAAATAAAATACAGATGACTCGATAGAAGAAAAGGATGTTATAAGAAAGTTCCCTACTGTCACAAGGAAAACTAAGTGCAAGAAAATTTGTGTAGGTTGTCAAGTCATAAAAAAAAGGAGAATGCCCTGGTGTCATGAGGATGTGGATAAGATGGAGGAATGGAGGAAAATGGTAGGGTATGCCCCCTTGAGAGGGTAGATGGGGAAGACAAAGGGGCCTTGAGTGACTTCTTGATATAGAGGAACAGAGGGTACCACATGATAGAGCATGAAAAACTAGGAAGAATAGCTTTTGAATAGAGGAAAATAGATAAATGGGGTGTGAATGGTAGACCGCGGAAGAAAAGGGGTGAATGAATTAATAAAAGGTTAAATAAAGGGTTAAAATTACCCAAAATTTAAAAAGGCCAAATAGGTGTAAAAGTTCAAAATTATAAAGAATAATTTTGAAAAATTACTATTTACCTTTTGCATACTTAGTAGCTGACTAGGCAAGAGAGAGAGAGAGAGACGGGGTGATGAGGATGGCTGATGGGAGTGGTGAGGAGGGATTCATGGATAATGAGCTCATCCACCAAGGCAAGGAGCTATGCCAGTTCTACTATTATTGAGCAGTACCCCGCTAGGTAGGATTCAAAATCTCGCTTTGTGATTTGATTTGATTTTTAAGCATAATTTAATTTGGGGATCGGGTAGATTTAGGGCACCAATTCACCATGGATGGGTGGAATCACCCGTCCACAAAGAAAATTTTCCTCTCCATAAGGATGGGCAAAGAAAGGGGTGAGGTCATGCTATGTAGGGGTAGATGCACTAGGGGAGGGGCGATTTTGAAATTGCCTCTCCAAGAAAAGAGGCAGGATCGCGAAACATAGAGGCAAATGCGTGGGGGATAGGCGGATGTGAATTCGCTGAAACCTGAAAAAGGCTAAAGCGATTTCACCAAAAGGGAAAAAATGCATATTCGAATCCACCTTTCAAGGAGAAAGGGTGAGGGTAAATTTTCCACTCGAGAATAAAATATGTAGGGGCGAATACAAAATCGCGCCTTAGGGAAAAAGGGCGAAGGAGACTTTGCATCTAAGGCCCAAATAGGTAGATTCACGCCCAAATAGGAGAGGGGTGGATTCACTAGGAAAATAGGTAAATTCATCTGGGGATGACAAAGAGGAAAGCGTGATGGCAGGATAGGCGAACACACTGGGAAAGGGAAAAGGGTAAATTTTCCTTACATAGAGGCGAATTCACCAAACCTAAGGTAGGGGTGAAAATGATAGAAAAGAAATGAAATATGAGAATATCTTGTTAGCTGGGCCCACACCTAACCAGTGGAGGATATCTTGTAGGGAATGTTTAGACTAATGGAGCTACCGATTCAGGGTAGAGAGCTAGACCTTGATGCTTGTTTAGGGTTACATGTACCAACCCTACCATTGTACCTATGTGGATTGATCAGTAGGATCATGCTACTAGATAGAAGCAAATGCTTCTATAACCTCAGATTATTGAGGTTTCCAAACACATCATAGAGAGGAGATAGGGGGAATTTACATGGGTAGCATGTGTACTGACAGAACTTTATAGGGATATGCATGTCTTCTATTGTAGACACGCGATGAGTGTCACCCATGTGACACTACTTTAGGTGTGGGTATGCAAGCACATTAATGTGGCTAGGACATACATTTTGATTGCAAGAGTCAGAGATGAGACATTGCCAGTAGCATACTGGTGGGGGACGGAGTAAAAATTTAGGCTACACTACTAGCTAGTGGGGGACTTGGAGGGATGGCAACAGAGACTGGAGAGTTTGAGATTAGAGGATATCACATGGAGAATATACCTAGCACAATGCTTCCATGGGTGGATGGATGATGACATGAGGCATAAGGGTTATTTCTTTTATGTCTTCTATTTGATTCAATGAGATCTGTTCATTATGGAGCTGCATAGACCTGATAGGGTTACAAGATAGTTTGGGATTCAACAGGATATTCCTATAGGACCGCAAAGATTTCAAAGGATCATGAGGGAGTCAGCAAAACTATGGGGGAGCCAATTATGCTTGATTATGCATAGGTGATGTGGGATCAGGTTCCACTGAAACAGTACCCCTGGAGGGGAGGACCAACAGATGCATGCACTACTGTGAGATACTCAACATGGTGGGCAAAGGGGAGGCCAGCACAGGTTATGACTATTCAGCCAATTGTGGGAGCTTTGGGATATGGTTTAGATGACGAGAGGATGCTAGCCACACATTAGAGGAGGAGGAGGAGGAGAGGAGGTTGATAGAGAAGAGGGGTTGATGGAGATGCAGAGATGGAGACCAAAGGAGAGGGGGAGGCAAGAGGAGAGGGAGAGGCTATGGAGGTGGATACCCCAGAGATACACCCCCTAGCGATAGTACCATATGTATTACCACCAGCTGAGGATCTTGTGATTCTACTCACAAGAGCCTTGGCTCACCTAAGGATTAGAGAGCATCAACTCCGAGAGTCTAAGGTAGATAGAGACAAGCTACAGGAAGAGATAGACAAATTGCAGAGGGAGAGAGATAGGGAGTACAACGCTCTAGCAAATGAGGCCTTGCTAAGGTTACAAGAGACCCACATGGAGAGAGATGACCTCAAGAGGCAGATAGCAGAGATGCAGTAGGGACCAGATGAGTTGAGGAGGGAGAGAGATAAGCTCAGAGACGGGGTAGAGTACACTGAAGTGGCTATGGGTGATGTAGGGGTAGTGTTGGAGAGAGAAAAGGTAGCAGAGACATAGGTGTAGGCCCTACAAGGTGAGAGGAATGTGGCAATATAGGAGATGTCACAGTTGCAAGAACAGGTGGACCAGATGAGGCTAGACCAAGATGCATGGGAGCAGGAAAGGAGATCTATCACTGGATTATGAGACAAGTACAGGATTGAGAGATACCTAGTGAGGGCTCAGGCAACAGAGGTAGAAGATGTGAGGAAAGAGGTAGGCTATTATATGTTTTCTTGTCATCAAGTTGTTTCAGACCTTGCATAGAAAGTATCTCCATATGTCAGACACGCACCCCAGATTCCAGCACTATTCCACTCAAGAGCAACACACACATGGGGTATAGCAGATTTCATGAGACTCCCCCTAGAGTTAGATGTTTAGGGGAAAATTCCCACAGAGATCAAATGCAGGCAACTCGGGGTAGAGAGGACAGGAGGAGACAGGATCCTAGTTTTTGATAGGTGCAAAGTGTATGTGCAATATATAGAGATAGAGGCTATAGACTCCTTAGTATAGATTAGAGATTATTTCATTCATTGATTAGTTAATTCTTTATTCTTTATTCATTTGGGAGATGTAGTCTCTGCACTAGATCAAATCTCTGTACCTATATGTTATTTGATGGATTTCAATAGACATGTTGGACTTTTCATTATGCTTTTATGATAGACCTATTATGGAATCTTATAGTTTTATTATGGATTATGATGGACATGATATATTTTGGTATTTATATGATATGTGATAGAAATTGTTGACACTATGTGGTTATTATGTGATGGATGTTTATTTATGTTCATTTGTAATGTGGATGGTATGAGATATGTTGATGGTTATGATGATGATGATTATGATATATGTTTGTGACTATGATTATTTATTCTTATGCATATGTGAATGATATGGATTAAATACATTATGTCTAACATGTTGTGATGCAGGATGTGATGAATGAGTTATGATTTTATATGTTATGGATATGATACTAATGATTTGTGATGTAGGTGGTGATGAATGTGTGTACACTATACAAGCAATTTGGTTTTAATTTTATGATACATGTCATGGACGTATTATTATGATGTCAAAATATAATGGAATGCAATGAATGAAAATGCGATGCATGCATATATGATAATGTTATGAATGGATGTGGTGAGTAATGTAATGCAATGTAATGTATTGTAATGTACATGATATGTTGAATGTAATGAAATGAAAAATATGCAGTGAGATGGAATAGAATGTTTAGAATAATAACTCTAAATAACCTAAAATGATAATGCAATGGAATGATAATGCAATGGAATGAACTTGAGATGCTTAGAAGAACCAATCAAAATTAATCTAAACAACTTAAAATGAATATGTAAGTGACAATGCAAGATGAAATGAGATGATAAAATGAACTTAAGATGCTTAGAATAACCAATCTATATTAATCTAAATAACTTAAAATGAATATGAAAGTGATAATGCAAGATGAACTGAGATGATAAAATGAACTTAAGATGCTTAGAATAACCAATCTAGATTAATCTAAACAACTTAAAATGAATATGAAAGTGATAATGCAAGATGAAATGAGATGATAAAATGAACTTAAGATGCTTAGAATAACCAATCTGAATTAATCTAAACAACTTAAAATGAATATGAAAGTGATAATGAAAGATGAAATGAGATGATTAAATAAACTTAAGATGCTTAGAATAACCAATCTAGATTAATCTAAACATAAAATGAATATGAAAGTGATAATGCACAATGAGATGAACCTAAGTGAGCAATGATAAGTGTGATAATGTATCATATATCAAGATGAATGGGAATGGGTTTTATACTACACCTATCAAAAAACCATAGGAAACTTGAGAAGAAGAGAAGATGAGAGATGAGCATTATCACAACTGAAATCACTAACCATAGGCTAGGGAAAATATGGATGGGAATAAATGCAACGTAAGGGGGTGATAAATGAAATGCAATCCTAATGCTATTTTTCTATTTTGAGAGTATTGATTTTTTCTATAGCATAAGGCATGATACCCTAGGGTATGAGGAACCAAGGAAAATTAGTTTCTAATGCATAAAACAAACACAACATAAAATAAGGATATCCCAACACCCCAAAGCTGCAAAGGTCTTGGTAGGGCTAGGTATTGGGATAACTACAAGCACAAAATGATTCCACAACATAACACAAGACCACATGGATCTTGGTGGGTACTACATGGGACAACCAAGCAAGAAAAAATAGACAAAAGATCAAGATATGCCCCTATGTTTACCAGTCAAACCACACCATGATATGATGGATCATGGTGACCTTGACAAGGTATAATAGGAAGCTCAAATGATAAAAAAATCCAAAAGCATCAAAATATCACAATAAATTTCAAATGTCCTTTTCCATAGGATCAAAAGCATGGATGGGATTGATGTGGTATAATTAGGAAGGATGCATCTTGTTAGGACCAATGATGGAGGATAGATGAGATTATCAAAATGACTCAGGATAGTCAAAACTGATTAAATCTCTTGATACCAACGGATTTTGTTTGTTAGGAACCAGTGGGGTAGGGACATACTTGACAACATGACACAACAAGACACACCCTAAAGACCTAGGGGCTTAGGGGTTGATCAAAGATTAGCCTTGCCTACGTGAAAGCATAGAGCCCTCGTAGTTTGATAAAATACTAACGACCGACTATGGATAAAAGAAAAAAGAGGACAATGAAGACCACAATGAAAGATAAAGATAAGATAGACAAATGCCCCATGGGCTGATCAAATGATCGACCTTTCCTATGTGAAAGCGTAGGGGAAACGTAGTTTGACAAAAGACTGATGACCAACTATGGATAAAAGCAGAAAGAGGATAATGGATACCATGATGAAATACAAATACAAGAAAGATAAATGCCTTGGGGGCTAATCAAATGATCAAACTTTCCTATGTGAAAGCATAGGGGCAACACAATTCAACAAAAGACTTATGACAAACTATGGATAAAAGCGGAAAGAGCTCAATTGAGACCACGATGAAAGACAAAGACAAGATGGAAAAATGCGCTGGGGGCTGATCAAATGATCAACCTTTCCTACGTGAAAGCACAGGGTAAACATAGTTTGACAAAAGGCTAACAACCGACTATGGATAAAATTAGAAAGAGGACAATGGAGACCACAATGAAAGACAAAGATGGGATGGAAAAATGCCCCGAGGGCTAATCAAATGATCAACCTTTCCTACGTGAAAGCATAGAGGCAATGTAGTTCAAAAAAAGATTGATAACTGACTATGGATAAAAGTGAAAAGAGGACAATGAAGACCACAATGAAAGACAAAGATAGGATGGAAAAATTCCTCAAGGGTTGATCAAATGATTGACCTTGCCTACGTGAAAGCGCAAGGGCAACATAATTTTACAAAAGATGAGACCTAATGATGACCAACACAATAAGAGATCCTAGATGAGGACACAAGACTAACAAATGACACTAACACATGGACGACAAAAGCTCAGATGCAAGATAAAATCTTTGGATTATGGATAGCTGATGTGGATTGTCTAATGCTCAACCAAAATATACCAAGTGACAGATGAGTGGATGCAGATGAAAGGACTGGATTGATGGGATATAAGGATAGGATGGAAGGAAGCATAAAGTAACTAGGATGCAAGGTAGATAATGAGTAATCCCCTATGAATGACACAACCAAGGGTGGTTTTCACCATAGGATGGATTATTTCTCTTTACTATTTTTTTGAATTTTTTGGACTTTTTTTTTATTTTTGATGATTTTTTACTTTTTTTGGTATTTTTCAAGGTAAGATAACCCAAGTGAACTTAGGTGTAAAACCTCTTTAGGTGCATGATGTTGATGGGCTCCTCTAAGGGCCCTCCTTCAGGTGTAGTAAGCCGATACGCCCTAGACCCATATTTAGTTGTGACAACATAAGGACCCAACCAATTATCCTCAAAATTTCCTTTCTTGTCTCAATCTTGCTAGGTGCATTGATTCTCCTTGAGGACTAGATCACCAATGTTGAATTGGTGAGGATGAACCTTCTTGTTGTATCTCCTCCTAAGATGATGTTGGTATGCTTGGAGATGATTGTAGGCCTTAATACGCTTTTAATACAGGAGTTCAAGCTGACTTAAGCATGCAACCTGAGTATCTTCATCACTAATGAGGTTCTTCAGAGAGATTCAGAGTGAGGGGATCTTAACTTCGATTGGCAAGATAGTGTTGGCACCATATACAAGAGAGTATGGGGTGGTCTAGTGGGAGTGTAGATGGATGTATGATAAGCCCAAAGGGTGGGATGGAGATGGAGGTGCCAATCTCGACCAATATTATTAACTACCTTTTTAAGGATTTGGATGAGGGTCATGTTGGTTGCCTCTGCTTGACCATTACCTTGTGGGTAATAGGGCATGGACCAATGATGTTGGGTATGGTATGTCTAACAAAGGTGTTTCATAAACTGATTTTTGAAGGGATTTCCATTGTCGGTGATGATGGTGGAAGGAATTCCATATCTGTAGAGAATATGGAAACGAATGAATTTGGATATCTAAATACCCATGATTTGAGAGAGTGGAATTTCTTCCTCACACTTGGTAAAGTATTCAGTGGCGGTGATGATGAAAGTGTGGTCGTCAAAGGATGGAGGGTAAATATTATCGATCAATTCAAAATCCCACTGATAAAAGGGCCATGGTGCTATGATATAAATCTTGTGTAGAAGCATGGATTAAATCCACATGTTGCTGACAAGGTAGAAATTTCTTCACCAACTCACAAGAGTCATTATCCATTGTATGCCAATAATAACCAGCTCCAAGAATCCTTTTTGCTAATTCCATTCCATTAGAATGGGACCCACAAACACCACTATGTACCTCGTTTAACACAATGCAAGATTTTGATTCATTCAAACACTAAAGGAGAGTAACATTATACCCAAAATGATAAAGTGTATCTCCTACAATGGTATAGCGAGAAGTACATTGGATGAAGTATTTGCATTGATTTCAAGTAAGGTCAAGTGGTAGGATATTATCATGAAGGTAGGTGTAAATGTCATGGTACCAAGATGATTCAAGACCTATGATACCGCACACCATCTCACTATGAGGGACATCATATGCCAAGATTAAAATTTGTTCAATGAGGAACTCATAGTCCGTTCAATCTTTGGGCATATTGATGAGGGAACCAATTGTAGCCATTGCATCTACTGCCTTGTTCTGGACTCTAGGGATCTGCTCAAATTGGATGAAGGTGAAATACTTCTTAAAGTCATCCACCATGTGTTTGTAGGGTAACAAATTTTCATAATTTATCTAAAACTCATCATTGACTTATTTGATAATTAGTTGGGAATCACAAAAGACTCATAGATGGGTGATATTTCATTGGATGGTGATTCTAAGGCCAATGATAAGAGCTTCATACTCTGCTATATTGTTGGTGCATGGAAATGCTAATCTGAATGACTTTAGGATGTAGTCACCTTCAGGAGTGATGAATAAGACACCTACACCAGCTCCTTTATGCATTTATGACCCATCAAAGTAGAGTATCCATGTATCTACTTTTGTGACTGTAAGGACCTCTTCATCTGGAAATTTGACTACCAACATATACACATCCACCAAAGGAGCAGTGTCCAACTAATTTTCTATGAATTGTACTTTGATTTCCTTATGATCCATGTACTCTATGTCAAATTCACTCAGTAACATGACCCACTTGGCCATCCAACTAGTCAAAGAAGTTTTGGATAATAGATACTTAAGTGGATGAACTTTTGATATTAGCTTGACAGGATGACTGAGCATGTAATGAAGAAAGTTTTGTGAGCTGAAGACCATTGCCAGACAAGATTTTTCCATTGGAGAAAAGTTGATTTTATAACCCACCAACATTCAACTACTGTGATAGATTGCACACTCTTTAGAGGACTCATCATGTTGTGCTAATAATCCCCCCAGTGTAACAAATGTAGCAGAGATATACAACAAAAGTGGTTTGCCTAGAATAGGAGGCATTAGGATGGGTGGATGAGCCAAGTACTCCTTAATTTTTTCAAAGCCTTTCTAACATTCTAGATCCCGCTTGAAGGTTGTGTCTTTGTGTAGGAGATGTGTGAGTGATTGAAACTTGTTAGTTGTCTAGGCTATAAAACGTCTAATGGACTGTAGCTTTCCCTGAAGACTTCTTAATTGCTTGATATTGTGTGGTGCTGACATTTCCAGTATGGCTTTGACCTTTGTTCGATCTACCTTGATACCCCTTCTAGAGACTATGAAGCCCAACAACTTTCCAAATGTCACTTTGAATACACACTTTTTTGGATTTAGACATAGCCTGTAGTGCTCTAACCACTCAAATATTTTCTTTAGCATCATAGGATGTTCTTTGCTAGTCTTGGAATTCCCCAATAAGTCATCAACATAGTCTTCCATTATGATATGAATGAGTTCATGGAAGATAAAATTCATATCCTGCTGATAGGTTGCCCCCACATTTGAGTCCAAAGGTCATGACATTATAGAAAAGGGTGCCTTAAGGAGTGGTGAAGGTAGTTTTATGTTGATATTTTGGTGCAATTTTGGTCTAATTGTAGTCAGAGAAAATATCCATAATGGATATCATCTCATGCCTTGCTATGAGGTCGACCAACATGTCAATATTTGGAAGAAGGAAATCATCCTTAGGAAAATATTTGTTAAGATCCCAAAAATCTATACAAATTATGATATTCCCATTTGGTTTGGTGACATGCACTATGTGGGATATCCAGTCAGAATAGTTAATAGGTCTTATGAACCTAGCCTCTAATAGTTTCTCCAATTCTTTCTTGGAAAGCAAAGCCACCTAGGGATGCATCTTTCTTAGCTTCTATTTAATAGGTTTGGCATCCAGATGAACATCCAAATGGTGTACCACCAAGGCAGGATCTAATCCAGGAATGTCTGAATAGGTCCATGCGAAGTTGATGATTCCTTCTTTTAATAGGTTGACAATGATGGAACTCTCTTCCTTTGACAATGATTTGGCTACGTATGTGATCTTAGGGTCTTCTTTTGTTCCCAAATTGACTTCTTGTGTCTCTTCGATCAATATGGAATACCATTCAGACAAATGAGTTCCAACAAGGGGATAATGAACATCCCCATCCTCTAGTGCCTCATCGAGGTTTTCACTATTGGATACACCCTTTATTTTGACTTTTGATGAGTCGGGAAGTGCCTCTGAGAGGTTTTCACTAGATGACCCTTTTTTTATTTTGTTTCTTCTTAATTTTGCAATTAGGGTGTTCATCTTCCCCCAATCTCATGAGATGCACATAAGTGTCCACAGAAGGAAAGGTATTGATAGGATCACTACCTCGTAAGTCCCAATCAATAAGGTGGGGATGGAAAAGAGAAAGGTTGATGGTAAAGATAGATAAGCAGTCAAATATGGAAGGGAGATCAACGTCATTGTATGTGACTATGATGGCTTCTTCTTTAGGTATGTCCTCAAGGAAATCTTTGTCTGCATTTACATTATTAGAGGTACTAGTTGATGATGTAGGACCATTTTACTTATTAACATAGCCTAAGCCCAAATTTCTAGGTCTCACAGGTGTGTTAACAGGCTGCAATCTTCCTTGTTCTTCTATTCCAAGGCCTCCCCTTGATAATTGTATTTTTTAGCTAACGTGGATGCATGAGGATAAGTCTCCTAGAAATACTCAATAAGAGGGGGTGAAGTCTCGAGTTCTTCCATGTATATCCACTGGATGATATCATCATTTGATTGATCTTGTCATGTTCTTGGAGATCGGAAAGTGCTAGACCCCACGTTCTTAGAACTAAGTGTTATTGTCTTCTCTTCTTCCTTTGTTGTGGACTGAGAAGGTTGGCCATAGGCACGAGGAGATCATGGCATGGTTTCCACATTTAGAGTCATTCGCATCTCATACCCACCACAACCTTTATATATTATCTGGACCTTGGTGATTGTGGATTCAAATGTAGAGGATGGAATGGATGATATGGTGGATGAAGGATTAGAAGATGGATTGGAAGATGATGCCTGAGGTGTCCCCACTTCAAATCCTAGATAGTAGTGGGAGTGAGGGAATGAAGCTTCTAATGTATGAAATATTCAAATGGTTGCGGATCTACGTGTATGGTTACTTCCATCCCATTTAATTGGAATTTTAGGCATTGATGGTAGGTGGACGAAACAACCTGCATGGAAAGGATCCATGGGCAGCCAAGTAGGAGATTGTATGGGAGGTCCAAATCAAGGACGTGGCATGTGGTATACTACACTATAGGGCCAACCTAAATAGGAAGAGAAATGATTCCTTTATAATCCCTTTCTATGTTATCATAAGTGTTGATGGTTATGACCTAATTATTTAAGTCAGCATGGGTATACCCTACCTATTTTATGAACTTTAATGTACAAAGGTTGAGGGCAGAGCCATTATCTACCAGGACCCTTTTCACTTTATGACAGGCTATGAGGACTTCGATGTGCAAGGGACAGTTATGATTTGAATCAATAGAAGGCATATCATTTTGACTGAAGCCCAACTAATATATGGATGATAGATGTCCTACCAAGGCTTGAAATTGAGTAGGATCTATATCATTAGGCACATGAGTATCCTAAAGAGCTATAGTGAGGATTTCCTGATGAATAGGGGAATACTTAAGCAAATCCAAGATGGATATTTGAGCAGGAGTCTTTCCAAGGTGATCAAGAATATTATATTGAGAGATCACAAGAGTTGGCTAGGCTGACATGGAAGGTCCAAGAATAGATATGTGGGTGTAACGGGTCATAACAACACATTGTGAGTCTTTGCCTTTAACATGAATCATGGATACATGGGGTTCTACATGGCTAATGCTTATAACTATACCATCATAGTTATAGGGTGCATTCTTATAACTAACATTATTTGTGTTGTTATTTTGGTTGTTGTTATTACTTGACCCAAGATTAGCATTGGATGTATCAGCACCCTAATTGTTCTTTGGGAGATCATTGTGATATATTTGTAGTTGGGCATTGGATGATGTCGCCTGATTAGCATCCACTACTATATCTCCTTGATCTATAAGATCTTGGATATACGTTTTAAGTCTCTAACACTTGATAGTGTAATGACCTTTGATTTTATGAAAGTCACAATACTCATTTTCCCTATACTAGGCGGACTTTGGTTTGGACTTATCAAAAGGCTTAGTCATAGGATAAGTGATTGGGTAACTCACTTGGAGGAGCCTGTTAAAGATAACACTTAAATATTCTCCGAAAGGAGTGAACAAACATTTATTGTTGCCTTGATTCTATTGATTGGATTGTTGAGGAGGACATGGTGTCCCATGTAGCACTGATATGACATTAGAGACTGATGGTTGATTAGGAACGTATTACGACCTTTGTGAGTTGTTGGCTACCTAGAAATTCTTGGTATCAATGACACCATCGTTGACAGTTGTGAACACCAAACCTACACAAACTAACAAGAGATCAACAAACAAGTGTCAAACATGTTAGAAAGATCAATCTAGTGTTCCCTATGAAATTATTTAGCAAAATTCAATAGAAAACATGAAAATAACAAGAAACCAACAAAATATAGCATGTAATCTAAATAAAACTAGCTAAACCTCCATGTAATAGGGGGAGTGGTGCTCCTTTAATGTGGAAAGAAGCCCTTCCCAATCCCTTTGATAAGCTTGATAGTTGAAGATGATCTAAGTATGAAAATGGCTTCAAATGGTCATGATTATGCTTGAAAATTATAAAATTAATGATAGCTATGAAATGGAATAACTATAGTGATAATGATTTGAGTAATTGATCCATATTATTAAAAGGATGCCTCTATTTATAGAAGCCAAGGGTTGAAGAATGAAGGAAGTTGGTGAATATGGGATAAAATGAGAGCCAACGAGAATGTGCCAAGTGTCACAATTCTATTGGAGGAAGTTGGAGCACATTTTGGGAAATGTGTGAGTGGAAGAGGATGGAAGAGAAGTAAATGTTGATGGTTGAGAATTTGAAAATGGTGTAAGAGGAATTGAATGAGAATTGAGAGGATGTATGAAGATTTGAAAGGTTGTAAGAGAATTTATTGCAAATGTAAGAAGATGTGATAAGTTTTTGAAAACCTTTGGAGGAAAATTGAATGAGAGGTTGTTGAGAGGAATATGCCTTGGTGAGGGAAAATAGATGAATTAAATAATTAATTGAAATTGTTTTCATGTGCAACCTAGTTAGTTGACCATGAGTTGATTTAACTCTTGAGGAGTTAAAAGCTGGAGGAATTGATAATGATGATTAGAAAGTTGATTTAGGATTAATTAATTGGAGTGAATTAGGAGATTGTGACATTTGATTTGATTGATTTAATCAAATAGGAGGATAAAAAGAGAGGATTTAATTAAATAATTTGATTTAATTAAATAAGGTGAATAATTAGTTAGAAGAAGGGTGAATTAATCCAATAAATTAAATTATTTCATTAATAGCTGAATTTGCTAAATTTAATTAAATAATGTTGATTATTCAATTAATTGATGAATTTGAAGTGATCTAGGAAGAAACAGTGTAAGTTAATAGGAATTGGATGCATAGTATTAATCAAGACTTTTTCGGTGTCCACATTTTTCCCCTTTGAAGCGAGGTACCTGCTACATCGGTTCAAAGAATAATATTTCCATGATCAAAATTCAAAAATTTCTTGATTTTTTTGATGCCCCATTGCTACTCCAATTGAATAAATTATGCTACTACATTGCCCCCTTGAGAGATCTAGCAAAAATTTGCAAACTTAGGTCAAGCGCATGAAAAAATTCAACAACGATTTAGGAGTAGAAAACAACCCACGGGGCCGGTATTGGCATGGTGTGATGGTTTATAGGTGGCATTGTTGTTCTTGCCACCAAGGTTCAAACCCCGTTGGGGTGGTATTGTTGAATGGTTGTATCTAGTTCATAGCTCTGGTCAAAAGCGTTTACCCCTTGAATTAAAAAAAAAAAAAACAACAACCCACGGGATGCAAATTTAGACTTACAGTGACAAAAACAGGTCAAAACAGGCTTCATTTGGGCAAAATGGATTAAATGGGTTCAAAAACCCTAAAAAATACCCAAAAAACCCTAATTTTTTTGCATAAATAGGATTAAGAGGGTCATTTTCAAATCATTTGCACACTTGACCTTTAGAAATTTTGGTGATTTTTCTTTGAGGTGCGAATAGAATGGTGGCTCACGTGCTTTGTAGACATCAGAAGATCGGGTTCATGAGTTCTAGTGGCCTCAAGACATAGGACCCTAGTACGACTTTTAAAACTTTTCTCATTTTGTGTGATTTTGATGCATTTATTAGGGGTCATTCAGGTCGATCAAAAGTGATCCCCTAGGGCACCGTATGTGCTTCAGTTGGTGTTGCTTATGAGGATCCTAAGTCGCATTTCCACTAGAGTGTTGCACAATGCTGGAGGGTCCTAGGGTCACTGAAGAGATGTCGACTCACCTTTGTGAGATTGTGTCACACAACCCAAAAAGAAATTGGCGTTGCCCCAAAATACCGACTCGCCTCTATGATAGAGCGTCACATTTAATTTTGGCGTCGCTTTTGCAAACGACAGAGCATCGCCTTTGCAAAAGTTGTGTCGCCTTTGCTTCTTGAGGATTTTTAATTTTTGAAAAGGCATCCATTTGGTGAATTTTTTATGTCAAGTGAATTTTGGTTGCAGGAGGTCCTACTAGTGCTCCATTTGAAGGAGCACAGGAGCGAGTTTCTACATAGAGTGAGGCCCTTATCGAATGAGGCCCTATTCTTTCTTGGCATGATCATATTCAATCATATTTCCCAGATGCCTGAGGTATGGATGCACCTTGCGCTGATGACTACATTGGTAGAGAGATAGGAAAGTGAGACCTCCTCACTCCACTTACCAACTAGCGAAGCCACCATCTCTCTAGAGGACGTACGGCAGATCCTGTGGATCCCCATACATGGTGAGCATATCATTTATGATGTTGAGGTTGGCGGGGACACGATTTTTTAGCTATTTGACATTAACCAGTATGTGACCGACAATGACCAAATTGAGCTTCACAAATATGAGGGGATTGCCCCTAATTTGACATTGTTTGTCAACACATTGATCTTAGGATTCCTTGTTCCTGACCGAAGAGCGAGAGGATTCAACATTAGATGGGAGGTTGTTTGGTCACATATGATGGAGGAGATGACCATCTATACCTGGGGGCCATTTGTCCTGGCATCCTTGTATCATGATATGCACTAGGTCATGTACAACGATGCCCATAGCATTGGAGCGAGTGTTACATTGCTTCATGTGTGGGAATATGAGCACATAGCCATTCTGAGACCCATGATTGTAGATGTGCAAATAGATTGTGATGATCCTATAGTTTATAGGTACGAGGGGATGACCACCCTCCACTACACTGGTATTATAGGCATCCTGCATTTGAGGTGGGTCATTGATGAGATGATAGAATTTAGATGGAGGCCTTGGCTCCACTTTCCCAGATGGCATGATGATGATCATCATCTCTTCTACTATCGGTAGTCTAGGTACATGCAGGGGAGAGAGCATTATATGATCAAGTAGTACCTACCAAATAGGGTTGCTCACCAGTTTAGGGAGGTACAGGATGCCCCTGATGACAGACAGAGAGCCATTTTTTCTTGGAGGACCAGAGAGCTAGCATGGGGGTAGAGGATCCCTCCCCAGTAGGCCATCGATGACTTTAGGTAGCTTGTGATGGTGCCATAGGTCTACTTTAATGGTCCCGCAAATGCAGGAACTACACTAGCTTATGATGCCTACTTTCAAGCCCACACTCTGATTAGTTGAGCATTACCAATCATGCCAGTAGTGAGCAGAGGATGGGTTAGAGGAGCCCAGATTGGTCAGGTCCCCCACAAGCTAGGACACAAGCCACAGGATGGTCAAGATGGAGGTGCAAGGCATGATGGGCATTATGGGCATGATGGGAAGATCCCACCACTAGTGCCACCCATTGGAAAGAGGCCATTAGCCTAGGCACACTAGCATGCACCACGACCACCACCACTAGGTCCCGATCCTCAAGACAAATAGATAGTGGCACTGTAGGCATAGGTACAAGCGCTGATAGGAAAGTTGCAGTAGGCCCAGACACATATTCAAACCCTAATCCAGGAGAGGGATTAGGCACAACAGGAGGTGGCACAAGAGCGTCAAATGAGATAGGATGCTAACCTCAAATTTTCCTTAGAGTAGGGACGAAGGCAATAGTTAGAGGCAACAAAACAACAGGAATAGGGACAGGCTATAGTCCTAGACAAGATACTATGTTAGTATTAGTATGGAAAAGATAGAAGAAAGAGAAATCAACCCTTGAGTTTGAGATGATGTAGCAACATGCTGATGATAATGATGATGATTTTATTATCAAAGATTGGGGACATAAAGAGCTTACTTTCCTTATTTTTGATAACACATAGATATGATGCATCAAGGTATAAAGAACCAGGATGGCATTGTACCTAGTGCGATGGACTTTGACTTGAAAATTAGATAGGAGTATCCTTGTTCACACCTGGCATACAAAACCCTATTAGGATGTAGTTCATATATTTCAAACATCTTAGACTAAAACATAGAAAGGAAAAACCTTCCCATGTAAAAGTCAGCAAGGTACTTAAAACACCCTCCCTACAGTCTAAAAAAAGTATGACCAAATTTATATTACAAGAATATCCAACAGGAATAGAAAATAAAAGATAATGATCAATATCCCATTCCTTTCTCTCTAAATCATTTCGATTAGACATCATCAAGAGGTCATTGGAATGAGTGCAATAAGATAATTCAACAAGACAAAGATCAAGTAAACAAGCCAATGTTCTTCATACCTCTAGCCAATACTAAACTATGGTGATGTCTAATGTTGATGTCCATTGTAGGAAGGATGCATCCTAGGACATGATGATCAAATGATGGTAATACTGACGAGATGGTAGGTTACCGATACCAAGAGTTGACCAACTTGTTTACCTACTGACCTAGACTTGAGACCTTTGGCATTTTATTTTTCACTTTTAATTTTCGATACTTGTTTCCAAATGCCTTGTCAAAGGTTGAAGGTGAGGATCGTTTATTGTGAGTGGATGTTTATTATGAGTGAAAGAGAAATGGAATACATGATGTTTTTGGTATTTTTGAAATATTTTGAGGCTGTTTTTTGGTATTTTCAAGATGTTTTAGAAATATTTTAATTTTCAAATTTTCCAATGTTTTGGTGTTTTATGAGATTTTGACCAACAACCTAACCTAAAGACCTATCCTAGGGGCCTTGGGGGCTGATCAAAGATTAGCCTTGCCTACATTATACATGCAAAGACCGCGTAGTTCAACTAACACAAACTTGTTTATTGATGAGATATGAACAAATGGATTTTCTAGTTTATTATGGAAAACTCCTAAAGGATGGACCTAATGCATCTTGGGAGCACATCGATGATTGCCTTGCCTATGTTCAAAGCTCAGAGACCCATAGTTTGACATGGCGACTCTATTTTTGACTTTCTCTAACTTTTTGACCTATTTTTGGATTTTTTAGATGTTTTGGATGTTTTTGGGTTTTCTGATTTTATGAATGTTTCAAATTTTCTAATTTTTGAATATTTTTGGATTTTCTAATTTTAAGGAATATTTTAAGAATATACACAAATCCAATCAAATGTAGGTATAAGAGCATGCCCCAAGCGTGGTGAGATGGACTACTCTGATATAGGTAGGACAAAATGACCTTAGGAATGTGCCAAGTAGTACTAGGAGGGAACATGATACAAACACAGGATCAAGCTATGATGCAGATGCAGATGGGTGTTGGAAGGAGATATGAAAGTGTGATGGATGAATGATGTAGAAAAAGTTGTAGAGATCCTAATGGATGGAAAGTGCTTATTTACACGAGGTGCCTATTTTCCAGGTTTTCACCAAGGTACTTTCGCAAATTGCCACCGAAGTGGTTTTCACTAGAGGACAATTTTTTTTTTCTTTTCTATTTTCAATCCTTTTTACTGATTTTTTTGTATTTTAATATTTATTTATTTTTTGTATTTTCAAATTTACAACTTACAAGCTTAGGCATAAAACTTTTTGAGATGGGAGTTATTGATAGGCTCCTGTAAAGGCTCACCTTCAAGTGTAGATAACTGATATGCTCCTGATTTATAACTTGTCATGATGATGAAGGATCCAAACCAATTGGGTTCAAATTTTCCCTTGTTGTCTGGATTTGGTAATCTTTTATGATTATCCTTCAATACAAGCTCTCTGACTTAAAATGAACAATTCTTGATCTTCTTGTTGTAGCTCCTCTTTAGACAATTCTAGTAGACTTGTAGGTGGTTCAAAGCATCCATGTACCACTCATCTAGTAGTTCCATCTTGTTCAACCGTGACACCTAATAATCTTTATCAGTAATGAGATTCTACAATGATATTCTTAAGGATGGGAGCTCGATCTCAATGGGAAGGATGGATTCTAATCTATACACCAGGGAGAAATGGGTTGCACCTGTAGGAGTGCAAATACTCATTCAGTAGACCCATAAGGTGGGATTCAACTGTAAGTGTCAATCACAACTAGATTCATTGGTTGTCTTCTTTAGGATTTTCAAGATGGTTTTATTAGAAGCCTCAACTTGGCCATTTCCCTGGGGGTAGTATGGAGTGGAGAAGCAATGTTGGATATTGAATTTTTGGCATAGTTCTCAAACATCTTGGTTCTTGAGAGGTGTCCTATTATCTAAGATAAGGGCTTGTGGAACACCATAACGGTAGATGAGGTAGTTTAGGTTGAATTTGGAAATCTACCTCCCTATGATGTAGGTCATTGTAATGGCTTCTACCCAATTTCTAAAGTACTTTTTTTCGATGATTATGAACTTGTGTCTACTGGATGAGGTGGGAGTGATTTTTCTAATGAGATCGAGCCCCCATTATGAAAAGGGCCAAGGTGTTATAATCGGTTGAAGCTCCTAAGCTGGTGCATGGATGAGATCCCCATGTTGGCTATTAGACCCCCAAAAATCCTTGATATTTTGAGGTCCTCTGTCATTAATACCAGCATAGTATGTTGATTGCATACAGGGTTTAGGGTTTTACTTGAATAAACTTGTCATCCAAAATCCCCTTATAGTCCTCGGATGTCTTATTTATGCAATGACTTGTTTGTTCGATTATTAGTGATATAAGTTACCTCTGGAGTCATCATTTAACATTTCATACCGTCCCCTTTGTTTAGAACTATTCGATCATTCTCGGTCGCAAGGTGTCTTAAATATTCCCAAAGTCAGCCTTTAATATTCCACATACAAATGACTTATATCTAAGTCATAAATCTAAAGGGGTAAATTCTCATCGGCCTAGTCAAATCCCCTTTTTAAGATTAACTGTTGTATGTTCACGCAATTTTGATGATCACGACATCACGGGATTCAATCTGGACCGTTCCCCACTACCCCATCCATTTGAAACAAATGCAATTTAATCACTGCGAGGTTAGCAAAACAATGCCACATGTATGTGGGCCCAACTGATATGTCCCATCTCAATTCCCAAGACTTTGAGATCGACAGTGCTAAGCGAGCAAAGAAAAATGATCACAGTTATTCCCTGCTACCTCTTGGAGGAAAGATGCAGGTTCTTTGTAAACGGTGAGACCCACGAGGTCTTTCCACATTCACTCTACAACTATCTGTAGGTGGGGCCATCATGTACATGGGGAGAGTCCCCTTCGTTTAGAACTCTTCATTCATTCCTGGTCGCAAGGTGTCTTAAATATTCCCAAAGTTGGCCTTCAATATTCCACATACAAATGACTTATATCTAAGTCATAAATCCTAAGGGGTAAATTCTCGTCAGCCTAGTCAAGGACCCTTTTTAAGATTAACTATTGTATGTTCATGTAGGTTTGATGATCATGAGATCACGGGATTCAATCTGGACCATTCCCTATAGGCCCATCCCTTTGAAACAAATGTAGTTTAATCACTATCGGGTTAGTGAAACAACACCACATGTATGTGGGCCCAGACGATATGTCCCATCTCAATACCCAAGACTTTCAGATCGATGGTGCTAAGCGAGCAAAGAAAAATGATCACAACCATTCCCCACTAGCTCATGGAGGAAAGATACAGGTTCTTTAAAAATGGCGAGACTCATGAGATGTCGCCACTATTAGAAACCAAGATCTAATTTCAAACCAGAAAAATCACCTTCCACAGAAGAGAAAAATGAAAAAGCAGAGATTTGCAAAAGATGTGCAAATTGATATATTCGAAGTACAAATAATTACAAGAGATAATTTTCTTTATAAAAGCAAAGATGCATAAACCTAGAATCTTATCTTGAGCAACAAGATAGCTCAATAAGATAAGGATAAGAACCTATAACTTAGGAATTAAATAAAGCCTAAGTAAACTTATGCTAATGTGTAATTAAATATTAATTACACCAACACCCCCCAATAAGTGCAACTTAGGGAGAAGCAAATTATTATGCAAATATGAGTCTCGACAACAATGCCTGATCAGGTACTCATGTACAAATCCAAAGAGAGAGAAAACCCAGTGGGAAAAACCCCCCCTTCAGTGAGATGAACTGCTGCGAAGAATCACTGGAAGAACTCTGAAGAAGCAACACTGGAACCCCAAATACGACAAGCAAGGAAAGATACTTTTGTTTGAAAAATACCATATTAGAATAAAAAATGCAATAGCAGACCCGATGCCAAGGAACACTGGAAACTCACATACTGGATCAACCCTGGAATCTGTAAGCAACAATAGATGAAAGGATGAAAGGACCCATAATGATGACAAATCTAGAAGTTGTGTCTCTCGAAGCCAATGCCAAAATGAAACTAAAACTACCCATAGGATGAGTACCATCAAGATTCTGGAACATTAACCATAAAAACATGGCCCTCAAATGAGAAAGATCTGAACCAATGCAGATCAAGAACCATAAAATCCCAATGTGAAGTGTGAACCGAAGCAAACCAAAGATGTGTCTAGCTAAGAAAGAAAGAAGCTAAAGGAAACAACAGGAAACCAAACAAACTCATGCGAGTTGTCACCAATATGAATAATGGATGCAAGAACCCCCCTTAATGGAACTTTATATCAGTTCGTTATTACAATACCCAATGATTGCAAAAGGAGAGAATGCAAAACTACAGAAACATAAGCAAAAAATGCAAACCTAATGCACGAAACAAAAAATGAATGCATGCATAAAAAAGGTACACATATTCTATAAATGACCTCAGATCTGCATAGAGGTCGAAACTAGCTTTCCAACGCCGTGAAAATCACGAAAAACGGATAAGCGAGTCAAAAGATATGCTTCCAGGAGTGAAAACGGAAACATTTGACTTCCAAGGCTAAAAAATGAATCAAAAAAGAAAAACCAGAAAATCACACCAGCACAATTGCATAGAGTGTCGAAAAATATTTCCAACGATATCTCGTTTGCAAAACAAGGATGTCGTATGTGAAAGTTATGCCTGTTTCCGCGAAACTGCTCCAAAAAGGTCTGATTTGGCCATGTGAAGCCCTCAAGGGCTAAAAAAATAAAGCCCCTGGTTGCCTGGTAGGACCAGGGGGCTGGCAGGAGGGTCTAGGGCCAAAGCTCCTAGTCACCCGTGTGACCACCACAAGAGCTAGGCTAGCGCTGCAAGGGGCTGGGCAGAGCCCGTGGTCGTCCAAAGGACCACCCACTGTGTATTAAGCCCGCGGGGTCTGCACTCCTGTCGGCGGCAGTGGCTGGAGCTCGGGGCTCCTGGTCTTTAATATGACCACTGTGGAGCCCGTGGGGGCTGTAGGTAGCCAGCAAAGCTCAAGCGGACACCGCCAATGGCTGGCCAGTGACTAATTGGAGCGGCGATGGGAGCAACGTGGCGACAGAGATCGGGTGGCCGCTGGGTGGCACTTGCTTTTAAACGGGCCGCGCAAAAACAAACACCGAAAATTTGATTTTTTATTTTTTTTTTGAATTTTTTTTCGTACTGCATGCCTTGAAAACTATGCTTGGGGGTCGTACAACCCTTGGGCTAAACAATTTTGCCTCTCTGAACGATTGTGTCCAAATCAGACAAATTTTATATAGAAATAGGGGTTTTTGGGCACTGTGAATCCAATGGCGAGGTTTGTTTGGGCCCAAAGTGCTCTGAAAATTAAGTGACCCACAGATCTATCAGAAAAATCATTGAGCTTGAAACCCTCACAGATCTGGCTAATGGTGACCAAAATAAATGAAATAAAAGTCATTTCTAACTTTTTCCAGTGCTCTGAATCCAATGGAAAACCACAATCTGATCCAAGACGCTACATAAAGATGCTCAAGGAATGAAATCCTTGAGGGACCTCGAACAAGCTTTGCAATGTGTTCCTCCAAAAAAGCTGAGAAGGGGCTGCAAATTGAGGCTCTGATACCATGTTAGAAACCAAGATCCGATTGCAAACCAGAAAAATCACCTTCCACAGAAGAGAAAAATGAAAAAGCGGAGATTTGCAAAAGATGTGCAAATTGATATATTCGAAGTACAAATAATTACAAGAGATGATTTTCTTTATAAAAGAAAATATGCATAAACCTAATCTTATCTTGAGCAACAAGATAGCTCAATAAGATAAGGATAAGAACCTATAACTTAGGAATTAAATAAAGCCTAAGTAAACTTATGCTAATGTGTAATTAAATATTAATTACACCAACAACCACGTGTGCTACATGGCTATCTGCGGGTGGGGCAATCACGTACATGGGGAGAGTCCTATCAGCAAATTTCTATTGGTTGTTTGTCCAAGCTAGAGCAGTGTTGAAAATTCAAATGAGTTTGAATCAATCTGAGTTGTCTAAGATTCCCAACTTAGACATGGATCAAAGTCTTGTATTCAAAAATGCAAAGTACGCTCGTTGCAATTGTTCTTCTTCACGTGAATGAGCATTAATGGTGGAGGTGACCTATAAAACTATTCAATTCCCTTCAAAATTTGTCTATGTGGCCAACTCTTACTTATGTGAGATTCAAAGGCGTGTCTAAGGTAATATGAAGAGCTGATAAGCAAATTGTAGAGATTGTCCCCGCTAGCATTAGGGTTTAACATGGTTGAAAGCAATAAGTACTATAAACACAATTTTATGTCTTTTCAGATTCTGAGTTAGGGTTTTCTTTTAATCTTTTTTTTTAAAGTGTGTTTCATCGTTTTGCTTTCATTTCTTTAAAATTAGGGTTAATCTTTGCTTTTAAAAAGGTCGTAACCCTATAAATTTCCCTGAATTATCCCTTGTCCTAAGTCAAAAATTGTAGTTAGGAAATTGAGTAGTTAAAATTCCTCCATAAGAGCTCTTGCATATTCAAGCCCATGGCTCCCAAAAACTCAAGGTGTTTCTTCCTCTACCTAGTCTAGAACCCTTTTGCAAGATGTGATCGATTTATTACCCAAGTCTACAAATAAGAAACCAAAGGGAAGGGTCTTGTTTTAGGGCCCTACTATGAAGGAGGGTTTGATAGATAAAGCTTACTTCATCAAGGATGTCGAGGTACCTTACACGGGATGGGAAATGTTTCAAAATTAATTTGGATATAGAAACCTTGGGTCTCCTTTTAGTAACCCATGGAATTTGGATATGGGAAACTGATTGTTCCCAATGTGTACATGGATGTGGACCTCTTGAAGGATATCACATCAAAATATATTTTTTCTTCTAAGGCATTCAAAACATATGATGGGGTGGTTATGGTGAAAATAACCAGGGAAGAAATTGAAAAGGTTTTTGACTTGCATGAAAGGAATTCAAATATGCTTCCTTTGGATATGGATACTATCATAACAGAGTATAACAATACCAAGGTATTCATTAAATAAAAAAAATTTCCTCTACATACTACAATGGTTGGGACTGGGAAAAAATGGAGGAAGGTTAGGATTGATGATATAGAGCTCGAACCTTTCCCAATGAGATATTTTGCCAGTTATTTCAAAAAAACTATAAACTCTTTTTAGTAAATTGTAGGCATCAATCCACCTAACACATTACAAAAGGAGTATAGCTATCTGGCCACACATATGCAACATCCACCATACAATATTGTTTATGATTATGGAACTTATTTGGCTGAACACTTCCATAAAGGCTTAGTTGAATTGCAAGAGGGAAAGCAATGGGTGAAGTTCTGGTGGTACTCATTATTGATGCATATGTTCATGTATAAAGGACAGAGAGCCTTTGAGAAGGAGATTACATTGGAAAGGAAGAGGGATGATTTCAACTTACATTTCCAATGTTAGACCCATATCTTGGATAAAGATGATAAGAGGTACAACTTTGTAATGTTTAGAAATGATTTTGCATCCAGGATAAGGAGGGTCTTGGTATATGAACCACCTAGGATCCCTAAGGAAATCCATGAGTTCTTGAGACCTAGGGAGCTAAGGCCAAATTTGAATTTGAGTCATAATTGGGGAGATTTGATTTTGTATCGTGATAAGACATTTTTTTAGGATATATTGCAATGGCTTGGGTCCATTTTTTTTCCTATAGATGTTCCTTTGAGAATAGGTTTCCTTGATATAATGAGGCAATTGGGAGTTGCACAAGAAACACATCTACCTGAATCAACAAGCAAGGGGTCATTCTTCCCAAAGTGGACAATATTTGCATATTACATTGTGGCTAAAGAGACAGTGAATGAATTAGAACATCTGCTAGCTCCTTATGACCTGATGACTATGAACCTGAGGAATCATGATCGTAAAGGCTTCATCGGTAAACTCAAAGAAGATAAGAAAATGGGTACCTTTTTACATGCTTTTGATTACCCTGAGGATGTCATCAGGAATCTCTTCAACTTTTAGGAACAAGATGATTGAAACTCCAAATACCTAGCTTATAGAAATATGGTGGAAGCTAAGAAGAAGAATAATCCTCAATATGATCCTCTACCAAATATACAGGGTGATTTCAATAGGGCTATGTATGTCATGGAAAATTTTGAGAATGTTGTTGGTGTTTTGAGAGAAGGAAAGGAGGTTCCTCATAAAGGAAAGGCAATGGTGGTTGAAGAAAGTGCTAAAGTGACATTAGAAGAAAGACCTCCATATCAACCACCCAAACAATTGAGGATTTATTCTAGGAGGAAGAAAGTAGCAAGTGACGAAAGGAGCTCAATAGCCCCTGTCATCTCTAAAGAACCAAAAGCAGACTCTCCCAAGAGTGTAGTACCAACTCCTCTTACACAAGCCTCTTTACCTATAATTGATCTTGGTTCACCTCATGAAATTTATGCCCCTCCTAAGTAGCCACATCAAAAGAAGCAAAGAATTGAAGCAAAAAGAGTGGTTGACTATTCTGCCATAGATGAAGATGATAGCTTTTTCACTCCTAAGGAAATGCAAATTGGAATGCCTCCTCATGAAGAGAAATTGCTTCAAGCTTAGGATAGAGCATCCTCATACTAGGGAAGTTTGATATTTTTGGATTGAATACTACAGATGACTTGAGGGTAGAGACTAGCAAAGAATTTATGGAGGATGGCTCATTCATTGAAACCTCTACATTTCAGGATTTCTGGTGGAAATCCAAGGTTGCAGATTATGCAGAGAAGGTGGCCATTGAAAGGAGCTTGCACCGTAAATTTCTTGAAATTGTCATTGAGGTGAATGTAAGAAGCATTATGAAAGATGAGTTCAAAAAGATTAATTCCCAAGAGGGTAGAGAACTTGTGAAGAAGTGTGGTGTGTTGTTGCTAGAGTGGAATATTGTGGATGTTATTTTTTTAGATGCCATAAGAAGGGATGAAAGACCTCTTGTACAAATAGAAGAAGAAACAAAAATGTTGTTAATGTTTCCAAGTTTACCCAATCAACTGGGGAGTGTCTTACCTTGGAAAGAGATAATCTTAGAGTTAAATACAAAGAACTCCTGCATGACTATGACAACAACCAACAGAAAGTCGCTACACTAGAAACTGAATTAGCATTCTATAAAAAAAGAGAGGAAGTACAAAAAGGATGGGGTCAGCCTAGCTCAAGCCACCCATATTTAGTTTCTCCAATGACATCTATGTGGCACTCATTTCATAGCCAGGATCTAGCAATAGCACCATATAATTAGGGACAAGAATCAATTGCAAAGGACAAAATAAGTAGACCAAGCTCTAGTTCATCTGACAGAGATCAACTGCTTCTACAAATTGAGGTATATAAGAAGTTGCTAGAGAAAGCTCAAGATACAATGTATGAAAATATATCAAAGGTTTCCTACACTTCCTTAAAACATTTGAATGAGAAGATTCGGAATAGACTCAATAGTGTGCATGACAACTCTTCTTTGATGGTGTGTGCAATGAGGTTGTCTCAAAAGAATAAGATGTTGGCTATACCAACCTTGAATAAATGGGTCCCAAGAGTTGAGAGATTGAAGTTGATTTTAGTGGGAGCTGGCCAGCATGAAGATAAGTACCCTCTAGTGCTTCCAGTTTATGACTTTGTGTGCGATTTGAGTGAGCAGAAGTATCAGGGATATGCAACTCCATTGGAGTAAAAGATAATAGAGTTGATAGCTCAATATAACCACACTGATTTAGCATCACTACCAGATATTTGGGTGGCTAATTATGAAGTGAAACTATTGAAGACATGGAAGAAAAAACTGGATGAGGTTATTGATTCCCAGGTAAATAAAATTTGCAAAGAAGTTAATATTGGTATCTTCAACAACACCCTGGGGAGACTAACATTTCTTATTAGCTTTTTGGAGGATTTTGATAGGGAATCCAATGCAGTTGTAACCAAATATTCCCCTTACAAGAAAGGCATGGACAAAATTATGGACTTTGATTGGCCATCTGAGGAAGAATATAAAGAATGGGGAAGGTTATATGTGGGAAAGTTTGGTTTCTGAAACATATATTTGGTCATGTTTTTTACAGGTCTGGTCTCAGAGATTACAAAGTTAAAACATATGTTTCACATGAAAGTATTGGTTGTTGATGATGTGGGATGCTGATTGAGATGCTGACTCACCCATGGTCTACATCATTTTGTCATTTTTCTCGATGAATTGGACGCACTCCTTTTGATGTGTGCTTTTGAAAAGGTAAAGTTGCTCTCTATTGTAAATGTAAATTTTCTTTGTCTTATGTGTATTCCCTCCATTTTTGATGATTTAAAATATAATTGAATTTAGAATATACCTTACATTTTCTTTGTCTTATGTGTATTCCCTCCATTTTTGATGATTTAAAATATAATTGAATTTAGAATATACCTTCCAGTGGCCCAATTTGATATTGACATGTGTAGACTTGGCCTGAGGCTTGTGTTTGCTCCCTCATTCTATAAAAGGAAATTTAGGGCCATTTGTGAAAATATTTTGTTGAAATTCCTAAGCTACATCAAGCGAATTAAGAAACATAGAGTAGATATGTTGAGTCTTTATCTAGTGCTTTGAGTCTAGATAGTAAATTTAGTTAAATGTATGGTTTTTGAGTATATTTGAACGATAATGGATATTTTTTGAGTCTGTAGTCTCTCCTTTTGGTTTTGTATCAGAATTATTAATGAAAATATTGATCAATGATCATTTCATTAATTGTCATCGTGTTATGCTTTGATATGTGATTTGATTTTGGCTCTTGTTTATTGAATGAGTTGAAATGCTTGGATTAGATCATGGGTTCTTGTATGAAGTCATTTGGATTTGATAAGTAGTCTTTAGTGCTCGGTCATTGATTTTTGAATTACAAGGTGATATCACTAGATCATAATTGCTCAGAATTAAACATGCCTTATGTTTCAATTTGCGTAGATTCCTAACCCATAGATAATGGCACTAATCTTTAACCCATTTAACCTTTCTTGGGGTTTCAGTCCTTCAACTTAAGAATAATCTTTTAAAATAATCATTGACCCACCTGTTGTTCATTGTTGTTTTACTTTCTTAGCTTAAGATGTGATTGATTTAATCTTATATGCAATTAATGAGAATCTGTTTACCTTGATGTACAATGTATGTGTAAATTGTTGAAGTGAGTTATCTATTTGGCATTGTGGGAACAACCTCCTAGGTCTGGTAGAACCTGAAGTACAGGAGATAAAGAAATATACACTTTATCTCATTTTTTGGCCACTCATCTGGCAAGTAATCAAGAATTGAGTTTGATAGACTCATAGATATTTGCTAAGGCCTGCTTGGTTCGTTAAAATTAACCAACAAAATGGTGACTCTATTGGGGAGATTTCATAAAATTTAGCGTCTCTAGTGCAGATCTAGTATAGACAGAGTCAGGTATTTATCATCATTTTTCGAACTAGGTTGCCACTCACTCTTAGGAGTCATATATGTCATTTTATGTTCATGCATCAAATTTTGGTCAATTCTGTCACTTTACGTCAGGTTACATTCAAAATTCTCTCTAAAGTTGCAAATGACAAGTCTAGATACAGTCAAATCTTATTTCCCAGTATCCTGGGTGGTGACTCTGAGTTTTCTTACACCAGTGCAACAATGACACCTTGTGAAGAACTTGATAAGAAGAAATTTGACAGCTCAAAAAACATCATGAGGAAAACTAGAAGTTTATTGAAGAAAAATCCTAAACAAAAAGCAAAATCTAAGCCTGTGAAGGATAAACAACCTCTATGGAAGAAGAAACCTGTAGAGTCTGATAAGTCCCTTGATTCTCTTCTTGGAGCATATCCTACTTTTAATAATGAAGTAATTAGTGCAAATATTGCTAAAGATTCAAGTAATAGTGGGGAAATTGAGGGAGGACAAGGTAGTTTCCCTACTAAACAAGTATTTGATAATCTCATAATTTCTAGAGAAGAAGATAAATGGGAATTTTGGGGTAAGAGTAAAGCGTCTTCAGACCCACCAACACCCGGGATGGGTTCTATATTTCATGGGGAAAATTTTAATCATAGAGGAGAAAATACCAATCCACCAACACTTACTTTCCTTGGCGAAGAAGTTGTGGATCAAACATTCCATACTCCAGCTCAGAGTGACTATGGGGATTTCCTTGAAAATGAGGAAGATTTCAACAAAGATATAGAAGCCTTGGATGAAGAGGCTGAATGGTTGGTTGAACAGACGGAGAAAAGAGCTCGAAAGAAAAAGGAGGATAGAATTAAGGCTAAGCAGCTTGAAAGCGATGAGAAGAAAGAAAGAGTGGAGAAAATGAGAGAAGAATATGCTAAGCAAAGATCCTTTGAAAAGGACACACATCTTGAAAAGATAGCCCAAGAAAAGTTTGCTAAAGAAAAGATTATTAAGGATAAAGTTGCTAAAGTAGTAGCTCGAATTGTCCCTAAAGCCCCAAAAATCACAATCCCGATGGGAACTTCTACTGCTAGTACTTATACATCAACCATTGTTGCCACCAAGTCTTCTAACCCTCCTAAGAAAACATTCTTCATAGATCATGGGAAAAGGATTGCTGACTATTCCCTACAAAATGTCTCCAATTCTCTTGATACCAATACCAACACAAATACCCTTACCTCGGTAGCCAAGACACCTATTATCAGCTCTAAAATCAATCCTGGTCCATCTACTACACCTTTAGACACTAACATTTTGAAGTTGAAATTGAAGAGTGAGAAATTGCAAGAAGAACTAAGGAGGGTAGAGATAGAAGCAAATAATGTAGAAATATCTAGAAGAATTGATTTCCTCAAAATATCAATCCCAACCTTGGAGCCTTCAATTTTTGGGAAGAGTGATAGTAGCTCTCATGAAAATAATCCCAGGGGACATATTCCTAGTGGAGGGGGTGGTGGTAATAAAGGAGGTGGAGGATGTGGAAATAGAAGCAATAGTTTTTATTTTGATGATGCAGAATAAAGTAGGAATAAGAATGATGGTAACAAAGGAAATGGGAAAGGTAAGTAATGCGATCAAATGGATAGTAAGAAAAATGATGCACAAAAGGATACTCATAGGGATAGGTGTCCTAGGGGGCACCTCATAATGACCGATATAGGCAATTGTGTTTTGACAACATCCCTGGTTAGCCAAATCTTGTCCCAAACAATGCTAGGAAACATCTCCCTAAATTTACTGGAAAAAATGCTTTTATTGGAGAAGATCATTTGAAAGCCTTCCAAAGTTTTGTTGAGGACTTCAAATTATGGGGAGATGATGTATCAATAAAGCATTTTATGCAATCCTTGGTTGAGGATGCAAGGGATTGGTATAGAGGATTACCTAATGGAAGTATTGATTCAAAGGAATCATTCTACCATGCCTTTAGGGAGCAATATGGGGATCAAACTGATCCCAGATTTAGATTGAATGATTTCAATAACATTACTAAAGGACATAATGAATTTGTTGTCGAATTCAACACAAGGTTTTAGAATTCTATGAACAGAGTACCCGCTTATTTGAGACCTAACCCTGATGCATGTCTAGTAACATACTACAATACTTATGATTCTAAGATGTGTTACTTACTTAGGGACAAGAATCCATGAACTTTTCCTGAAGCATATAAAATGGTTGTGAACATTGAGAATAATAGGAGGGCTTCTGGTAAAGTAGGTAGGAGAGATGACCCTAAACTTCTAAAGAATTCCAAAGCTCACAATGAGAAATCTAGTAAGGTTGTTGTTCCTAATGAGAAACTAGATCAAGTTCTCAGTCTATTACAAAAGCAAGCAAAAAATGATAAACCTCAATTTTAGAGAAATGATAGGCCCCTAGACTTCAATATTTCCCTTATCATACCAATTGGCATAATGGCAAGCCAATTCAGAATAATCAGAAGAATTACCAAACTACACTTGATCCTCTACATATGAATACCACAAATGTAGTTGAGGATTTATAGTGGTGCAAAGCATGTGAGATTCCCCATGCATCAGAGTAGTGTGTTGTAGCTAGGTCTATGTCAGAGAACCAACAAGATCAAGAAGAATCCTATTCACCCCGTAATCCAGATGAGCCAGCAAATATGTTCATGACTAGGTCAGATTTGGAATATGGTGGTTATTCTTCTAGTGATGATGTTGACATAGATGATGTGGATACATAGAGGTGACAAGCAAGTATATACCATCAGTAGGTATTGTTAGATGAGGAAAGGGAAGATGAGTATACTTCCTACAATCTTGAGGCTTCAAACTTTTCTCTGAGAATACCTTCAAATGAAGAGATAGAGAGATATATAGCTACTTTAGCTGCAAGAACTCAAGCATGAAGTGATCTCCACTTAAGAAATAGAGTAGTGAGTGGAAATCAAGGTCATCCTAGAGGTCTATTCATAAAAGAAGGAAATGCAGAAAGTAAAGGAGTTGAGGCAAGGAAAAACAATGAAGAAACCAAGCCTAAGGAGCTAAAATAAATAAGATTTTGGGTGAAGAAAGGTAGTAAAGTTAAGGCTAATGCTGAAGTCACACATCATGACCCAAAAACAAAAGAATTGAAACTAAACTCTGAGGTAGCTAAGAAGAAGACTAACAAAGTAGCCCTGTAGGAAATAGTATTTCCTGAGATTCCTAGTTATTCTCCCATTGATATGTTTCAAGTCTTATCCCAAATCCGGGTCACGGTCCCACTCCTTGAAATGATGAGGATCGATGATCACAAAATAAAACTATGGTTGTTATCAATAGTATTGTAGGAGGAAATAAGCATAATGCATAGGTTGATGTACCTGACACAAGTGTTGGTCAAGAAAAAGGTACTGAACTAGAAGCAACTGTCAGTGAAAACCACGAGATCTACTTAGGAATATCTCTTTTTGAGTCTGATCATTGATGGAAAGATACTCAGAAATTGCATGATTGATTCTGGGGCTTCAAATACTGTCATGCATGTTAAGATCATGGAGGAAATGGGTTTAAAAGTTGATAGTACATAAGGAAAATGTTATGTCATGGATTCAAGGGAGGTCACTGTCATTGGTGTAATCCATGAGGTTCCATATAGACTGGTTGCATTTCTTGAAAAGGAGTTAGTCATGAGTGTTATAGTAGTGGACATTCCCCCAACTTATGGGATGCTACTATCTAGACAATGGTCTGCCTCCATGGGAGGAAGTATGCAATGTGATTTATCATTTGCCACTTTTTCTATTGACCAAAAAGATGTTGAAATTACCAGAGAATTAAGATTTTGACTTATGATTGAGTTAGTTGAAGGATCAAAGGAGCCTCCAATGATTAACATTGTGGACACAAGTCTTGACACTTTTTGTTTAGAGGAGTTGAAACAAGATGAGGAAGAAGCTAAGCCTACTCCAATTGCTAAGGAAATCACACAAACGTCTCTAGAAGATGCTTTGTGGATGGTCTATTTTGATGGAGCATGTTTAAAAGAAGGTTCAGGTGCTTGGGTCATTCTTATCTCCCCTCAACGTAAGATGTTTAAGTACTCTTTCTTACTATAATTTGTATGTACCAATAATATGGTTGAATATGAATCCTTGTTACTTGGTCTAAAGTTAGTGTCTAAGCATGGAATAAAGATGTTAAAAGTATTTGGGGACTCTAAACTAGTAGTATCCCAAGTCAAATCTAGATTTGTTACTAAGGACAAAAGGTTGAGGCAGTATAGGAATGAGGTATGGGATACTATTGAATTATTTGATGCCTTTGGAATAGATTGGGTAGAAAGAGGACAGAATGTCAAAGCATATTTGTTGGCTAATATTGCAGTCAAGCTCAATGATGTTACTTTTGATGGTGTCTCAAGAATTGAGGTACAAACAAGGCTGGCAGTACCTGACAACATCTGTAATTGGAAGGTGTTCAATTATGACAATGACATATTGAAATTCATGCATTGTGTGGATAGATATGAGAATCAGGAGATTGATTTCAATGCCCATGTGGTGGAAGTGGATGGAAAGGAGACACTATTCGATAGTGAGATAATTCAACTTAAGACTAATAAAATTCCTAAGGGTTTAGTTGCACTTGAGATGGTTTTTGATGGCCTAGATATATCCAATGTTAAGTAGTCAAGTGCACATAAAGAAGACCTAGAGGAAATCAACTTGGCAATAGATATTGCCCCTAAGAAGGTTTATATAGGGAAGATAATGAAGCCACATGTGAGGACTATGTTGATTTCATTATTCTAAAAGTATAGACATGTGTTCGTCTGGTCTTATGATGATTTCCAAGCTTATAAGGAGGATTTATTTCAACATGAAATTCTACTAAGGCCTGATACAAAACCTTTTAAGCAGAAGCAAAGGCCTATTAATCCTACCTTAAGGCCCAAGATGCAAGAGGAGCTCACCAAATTAAGTGATGTTGGAATTATCAAACCAATAAGACACTCCTCATGGGTATCTAACCTGGTTCTTGTCAAAAAGTAGAATTGCAACTTAAGATTATGTGTGGATTTTAGGAACCTAAATGTTGCATCCTTGAAAGATGATTACCCTTTAGCCAATATGGAAGCAATAATATAGAAGATCACTGGTTGTGAATTACTTTCTATGATGGATGGATTTTCTGGCTACAACCAGGCCATGGTAAGGGAATTGGAGCAATACAAAATAGCCTTTACAACCCCGTGGGGGACTTATGTTTATGTCAGGATGCCATTTGGTTTGATAAACGTTGGTGCCACTTTCTAAAGGGCTATGGATGTGGCTTTTTCCGATTTTATAGATTTATCCCTTGCTATCTACCAGGATGATCTTATTGCTCATAGTAAGAAAGACGAGGACCACTGTTCACACCTTGAGCAAATATTTGTTAGAGCTCTTGAGTACTTCATCTTGTTGAATCCCAAGAAGTGTGCTTTTGGGGTTAAGGAAAGTTGTTCATACATATTGTCTCAAAGGAAGGAATTAGGATTGATCCTGAAAGAGTGGTAGCAATAGATAAAATTACACCATCGAGGAATGTCAAAGGTATCAATCTTTCTTTGGGTAAATAAATTTTCTAAGGAGGTTTGTCACTAATTTTGCAGAAATAGTAAGACCTATATCAAAGATGCTCAAGAAAGGAGAAAAGGTGGCATGGTTAGAAGAGCCTCTTAAATATTTTCAGGCTATCAAAGATGTTATTAAGGCTACACTTGTCCTGAAAACTCCAGATTATGCCAAGCCTTTCCAATTATTTACATTTTCCTCTTTTCACACTATAGTTGGAGTCTTGTTGTGGAACAATGATGAGGGTTATGAACAACCAATCACCTTATTTAGCAAATCCTTGCAATAAATCGAGCTCAAATATGATACCACTGAGAAGTAGGCTTTTGCTTTAGTTAAGGCTATCAAAAACTTCAAGACATACTTGACTGGTGCAATAGTGGTGTCTTGTGTCCCAAGTGTGGTAGTCAAGGACATTTTCACTCAACAAGAAACTATGGGTAGAAGATCTAGATGGATAAATAGGATTAAAGAATTCAACATAGATATCTAGATTACAAATCTAGTAAGGGGCCAATGCCTAGCCAAAATTATGACTAAATCTAACCTGGAAGCCAACCAAATCAATGAGGTCAAACTGGAAAAAATTTCTCCCATTTGTGACATGCAAAGATGTGGTTGGTACCAAAGGATTGTTGAATACTTGCAGACAATGAAATGTACGGATGGCATGCCTAAGAATGAAAGAAGAACCTTGAAGTTACATGTAATCAAGTATGTTATCATTGATGGTGAACTCTGGTGGAGAATTCTAGAGGGTGTGCTCCTCAAATGTGTGGATGGTGACCAGGCGGAAGATCTTCTTGTTGAAATGCATAAAGGAGTGTGCAAAGGTCACTATATGGCCAAGACAACAACAAACAAGGTCTTGAGGGTTGGGTTTTGGTGGCCTACAATATTTAAGGATGCACACCATCTTGTACAAAAATTTGATGCTTGTCATAAATTTATAGGAAAACTAAAATTCTCAGGTAATTTACCACTTAGCCCAGTTCCAGACCCAGCCCCCTTTCACTAGTGGGGTATTGACTTTATTGGAGAGATGGTGGGAAAATCTAGTGGAGGAAATGCTTCGATCTTAGTTTCTATTGAATAATTCACAAAGTGGGTTGAGTCCATCCCCACCAAGAAAGCTATTAGAAAAGTAGTCATTGATTTCTTGATGAAGAACAATTTAAGCCGATTTGGTGTTCCTAAAAGAATTGTCACAGACAATGCAATGTGCTTTAGGTCTGAAGAATTTATGAACTTTTGTAATGAGCATGGTATAAATGTATCATATTCATCTCCATATCATCCCCAAGGAAATGGATAGGCTGAATCCACTAATAAAAGCCTCATGAAGATTATTAAACGAGTTCTTGACAAGAATAAGAAGGCTTTCGATTAGAAATTGCAACTAACATTGTGGACAGATAGAACCATAGTCAAGAAATCCATTGGGAATTCCCCTTTCAACTTGGTGTATGGAGCAAAGGCTAGGATCCCACACAATAATTTGATAAAAATGTATAAGTTTTTTAAGGAATATGATACTAAAATTTGTGATGAGATGCAAAATAGGATGAATGAATTGGCTGAACTTGATGAGCTAAGCAGAGAAGCTCACAAGAAGAATGAGAAGATGCAGCTTCAAGTTAAATATTTGCATGACAAGCGAGCTATGCCAAGGAAATTTGAGGTTGGATGTATGGTGTTGATGTGGAATGATAGATTGGAGGATAAAGGAAAACATGGGAAGTTTGATCTCCTATGGCTTGTCCCTTACTTAATTGCACATATTCATGGGGAGGACTCTTACTTCTTGCGGTCACTTGCAGGTGAATTTCTGGAACTTCCAATACATGAACAGTTCTTGAAAACCTATTTCTCCTCAAATAGGTTTGTCTCCATGTACATTGTATAGTTCTATAAATTTTGTACATATGGTTTGGTGTTTTTTTTTTCTATTGTATTTTCTTGCCTTGTCCGAGAAAGCTCCTGCCTTTTTTGATCCCTCTGTGTTTGGTCTACTCCACCAAGAGATCTGTTTCTCCCCATACCCACTACGGGTATGCATCCCTGAGCATGAGTTGTTATTAGACCCCCAAAAATCCTTGATATTTTGAGGTCCTCTGTCCTTAATACCAGTATAGTATGTTGATTGCATACAGGGTTTAGGGTTTTACTTGAATAAACTTGTCATCCAAAATCCCCTTATAGTCCTTGGATGTCTTATTTCTACACTGACTTGTTGGTCTTGTTATCAGTGATATAAGTTACCTCTAGAGTCATCATTTAATGTTTCTTATTGACCCCTTCATTTAGAATTGTTTGGTCATTCCAGGTCACAAGGTGTCTTAAATATTCCCAAAGTCGGCCTTCAATATTCCACATACAAGTGACTTATGTCTAAGTCATAAATCTTGAGGGGTAAATTCTCATCAGCCTAGTCAAGGCCCCTTTTTAAGATTAACTATATTGTATGTTCATGTAGGTTTAATGATCATGAGATCATAGGATTCAATCTGGACCATTCCCTGTTGGTCCATCCCTTTGAAACAAATGTAGTTTAATCACTGTTGGGTTAGTGAAACAATGCCACGTGTATGTGGGCCCAGCCGATATGTCCCATCTCAATTTCCAAGACTTTCAGATCAACAGTGCTAAGCGAGCAAAGAAAAATGATCACAACCATTCCCCGCTAGCTCACAAAGGAAAGATGCAGATTCTTTAAAAATGGTGAGACTCACGAGATGTTGCCACATGTGCTACATGGCTATCTGTGGGTGGGGAAATCACGTACATGGGGAGAGTCCTGTCAACAAATTTCTATTGGTTGTTTGTCCAAGCTGGAGCAGCGTTACAAATTCAAATGAGTTTGACTCAATCTGAGTTGTCTAAGATTCCCAACTTAGACATGGATCAAATTCGTGTATTCAAAAATGCAAAGTACGCTTGGTATAATTGTTCTTCTTCACGTGAATGAGCATTAATGGTGGAGGTGGCCTATAAAACTATTCAATTCCCTTCAAAATTTGTCTATGTAGCTGACTCTTGCTTATGTGAGATTCATAGATGTGTCTAAGGTAATAAAAAGAGTTGATAAGTGAATTGTAGAGATTGTCCCAGCCGGCATTAGCGTTTAACACGGTTGAAAGCAGTAAGTACTATATATGCAATTTTATGCCTTTTTCAGTTTTCTAAGTTAGGGTTTTCTTTTAATCTATTTTAAAACAAGTGTGTTTCATCATTTTTCTTTCATTGCTTTAAAATTATGGTTAATATTTGATTTTAAAAAGGTCGTAGCCCTATAAATTTCCCTGAATTAGCCCTCGTCCTAAGTCAAAAATTGCAGTTAGGAAATTAAGTAGTTAGAATTCCTCTGTAAGAGCTCTTGCATATTCAAGCCCATGGCTCCCAAAACTCAAGGTGCTTCTTCCTCTACCCAGTCTAGAACCCTTTCACAGATGTGATCGATTTATTACCCCAGTCTACAAATAAGAAACCAAAGGGAAGGGTCTTGTTTCGTGGCCCTATTGTGAAAGAGGGTATGATAGATAAAGCTTAATTCATCAAGGATGTCGAGGTACCTTACATGGGATGGAAGATCTTTCAAAATTGGTTTGGAAATAAAAACCTTGGGTCTCCTTTCAGTAACCCATGGAATTTGGATATGGGGAAACTAATTGTTCCCAATGTGTACATGGATGTGGACCTCTTGAAGGATATCGTATCAAAATATGATTTTTTTTCTACGGCATTCAAAACATATGATGGGATGGTTATGGTGAAAATAACCAGGGAAGAAATTGAAAACATTTTTGACCTACATGAAAGGAATTCAAATATGCTTCCTTTGTATATGGATACTATCATAACAGAGTATAACAATACCAAGGTATTCATTAAATAAAAAAAATTTCCTCTACATACTGCAGTGGTTGGGACTGGGAAACAACGGAGGAAGGTTAGGATTGATGATAGAGAGCTCAAACCTTTCCCAATGAGCTATTTTTCCAGTTATTTCAGAAAGACTGTAAACTCTTTTTACCAAATTGTAGGCACCAATCCACCTGACACATTACAAAAGGAGTATAGCTATCTGGCCACACATATGCAACATTCACCATACAGTATTGTTTATGATTATGGAACTTATCTAGCTGAACACATCCACAAAGGCTTAGTTGAATTGCAAAAGGGAAAACAATGGGTGAAATTATGGTGGTACTCATTGTTGATTCATATGTTCTTGTATAAAGGATAGAGAGCCTTTGAGAAGGAGATTGCATTGGAAAGGAAGAGGGATAATGACAACTTACATGTTTAGTGTTGGACCCATATCTTGGATAAAGATGATAAGAGGTACAACTTTGTAATGTTTAGAAATTCTTTTGCATCCAATATAAGGAGGTCCTTGGTGTATGAACCACCTAGCATATGTAAGGAAATTTATGAGATCTTGAGACCTAGGGAGCTAAGGCCATATTTGAATTTGAGTCATAATTCGGGAGATTTGATTTTGTATCGTGATAAGACAATTTTAAGTATATATGGCAGTGGCTTGGGTCCATATGTTTTTCCTGTAGATGTTCCTTTGAGAATATGTTTCCTTGAGATCATGAAGTAGTTGGGAGTTGCACAAGAAACACATCTACGTGACTCAACAAGGAAGGGGTTATTCTTCCCAGAGTGGACAGTATTTGTAGATTACATTGTGACTAAAGGGATAGTGAATGAATTAGAACATCTGCTAGCTCCCTATCAAGTGATGACTGTTAACCTAAGGAATCATGATCTTGAAGGCTTCATCAATAAACTCAAAGTGGATAAGAAAATGGGTACCTTTATACAAACTTTTGATTACCCTGAGGATTCCATTAGGAATGTCTTCAACATTGAGGAACAAGATGAAAGAAAATCCAAATACCTGGCTTATAGAAAGATGGTGGAAGCTAAGAAGAAGAATAATCCTCAATATGATCCTCTGCCAAATATACAAGGTGATTTCAATAGGGCTATGTATGTCATGGAAAATTTTGAGAATGTTGTTGGTGTTTTGAGAGAATAGCGGGAGGTTCCTAATAAAGGAAAGGTAGTGGTGGTTGAAGAAAGTGATAAAGTGACAGAAGAAAAAATACATTCATATCAACGACCCAAACAGTTGATGATTTATTCTAGGAGGAAGAAAGTAGCAAGTGAGGAAAGGAGCTCAATAGCCCCTATTGTCTCTGAAGAACCAAAAGCAAACTCTCCCAAGAGTGCAATGCCAAATCCTCTTACACAGGCCTCGTTACCTATAATTGATATGGGTTCACCTCCTTAAAGTTATGCCCCTCCTGGGCAGCCACCTCAAAAGAAGCAAAGAACTAAAGCAAAAGGAGTGGTTGATTATTCTGACATAGATGAAGTTGATATATTTTTCACCCTTGAGGAAATGCATATTGGAATTCCTCCTCATGAAGGAGCAGTTGCTTCAAGCTCAGGACAGAGCATCCTCAGACTAGGGAAGCTTGATATTTGTGGATTGAATACTGCAGATGACTTGAGGGTAGAGGCTAGCAAAGAATTTATGGAGGATGACTCATTCATTGAAACCTCTGCATTTTAGGATTTTTGGTGGAAATCCAAGGTTGTAGATTATGTAGAGAAGGTAGCCATTGAAAGGAGCTTGCACCCTAAATTTCCTGAAAGTGTCATTGAGGTGAATGTAAGAAGCATTATGAAAGATGAGTTCAAAAACATTAATGCCCGGGAGAGCAGAGAACCTATGAAGAAGTGCGGTGTGTTGTTGTTGCCATAGTGGAATATTATGGATGCTATTGTCTTAGATGCCATAAGAAGGGCCAAAAGACCTCTTGGAAAAATAGAAGAATAACTAGAAATGGCTCTTCGAGGTTCAACCTTGAGTGTGGATTGGGATGCATTGGTGATATAGTCATTATCTTTGACATCTCAAAAACCAATCTTGGAAAATCCATCAAAGCTTAGTGGACAACTGCTTGTAAAAAAGAGTTGTTGATACCCCATCTTTGGAAGCTGCAAACATGGTTGTTAATGTTGTCAGGTTTACCTGATCATTATGGAGGGTCTTACCTTGGAAAGAGATAATCTCATAGTTAAATACAAAGAACTCCTGGATGACTATGACAGCAGCTAGCAGAAAGTGGCTACACTAGAAACTAAATTGGAATTCTACAAACAAAGAGAGGAAGTATAGAAAGAATGGGGTCAACCTAGCTCAAGCCACCCATCTTCAATTTCTCCAATGAAATCTGTGCAGCACTCATTTCATAGCTAGGTTCTAGCAATAGTACCATATAATCAGGGACAAGAATCAATTGCAAAAGAAGAAATAAGTAGACCAAGCTCTAGTTCATCTGACAGAGATCAACTACTTCTGCAAATTGAGGTATATAAGAAGTTACTAGAGAAACCTTAATATACAATGTATAAGAACATATCAAAGGTTGTCTACACTACCTTAAAACATTTGAATGAGAAGATTCGGAATAGACTCAATAGTGTGCATGACAACTATGCTTTGATGGTGCGTGCAATGAGGTTGTCTCAAAAGGATAAGATGTTGGCTATACCAACCCTGAATAAATGGGTCCCAAGAGTTGAGAGACTGAAGTTGATTTTAGTGGGAGTTGGCTAGCATGAAGATAAGTACCATCTAGTGCTTCCAGCTTATGACTTTGTGTCTGAGTTGAGTGAGCAGAAGTTTTAGGGATATGCAGCTCCATTGGAGTAGAAGATAATAGAGTTGATAGCTCAATATAACCACACTGATTTAGCACCACTACTAGATATTGAGGTGGCTAATTATGAAGTGAAACCATTGAAGACATGGAATAAGGAACTGGATGAGGTTATTGATTCCCAGGTAAATAAAATTTGCACAAAATTTAATATTGATGTCTTCAACAACACCCTAGGGAGGCTAAAATTTCTTATTAGCCTTCTAGAGGATTTTGACAAGGAATCCAATGCAATTGTAACCAAATATTCCCCTTACAAGAAAGCCATGGAAAAAATTATGGACTTTGATTGGCCATTTGAGGAAGAATATGAAGAATGGGAAGGTTATATGTTGGCAATTTTTGTTTGTGAAACATATATTTGGTCATGTATTGCATAGGTCTAGTCTCAGAGATTACAAAGTTAAAACACATGTTTCACAGGAAAGTAATGGTTGTTGATGATGTGGGGTGTTGATTGAGATGTTGACTCACCTATGGTCTACCATCACTTGTCATGTTTCTTGATGAATTGGACGTGCTCCTTTTGGCGTGTGCTTTTGAAAAGGTAAAGTTGCTCTCTATTGTAAATGCAAATTTTCTTTGTCCCATGTGTATTCCCTCCATTTTTTATGATTGTAAATATAAATGAATTTGGAATATACCTTCCAGCGGTCCAATTCGATATTGACATGTGTACACTTGGCCTGAGGATTTTTTTGCTCCCTTATTCTATAAAAGGAAATTCAAGGCCATTTTTGTAGATCTTTTGTTGAAATTTTGGAGCTACATCGAGAGAATTAAGAAACACATAGTAGATATGTTGAGTCTTTATCTAGTGCTTTGAGTCTAGACAATAAATTTAGTTAAATGTATGGTTTTTGAGTATATTTGAATGATAATGGAGATTTTATGAGTCTGTAGTCTCTCCTTTCTGTTTTGTATCAAAATTATTAATGAAAATATTGATCAATGATCATTTCATTCATTGTCATCGTGCTATGCTTTGATATGTGATCTGATTTTGGCTCTTGTTTATGGAATGAGATAAAATGCTTGGATTAGATCATGGGTTCTTGTATGAAGTCATTTGGATTGGATAAGTAGTCTTTAGTGCTCAGTCATTGATTTGTGAATTACAAGGTGATATCACTAGATCATAATTGCTCATAATTAAACATGCCTTATGTTTCAATTTGCATAGACTCCTAACCCATAGATAATGGCACTAATCTTTAACCCATTTAACCTTTCTTGGGGTTTTAGTCCTTTGACTTAAGAGCAATATTTTAAAATAATCATTGACCCACCTATTGTTTGTTGTTGTTTTACATTCTTAGCTTAAGATGCATAATTAACCCAAAGAATTGCCACCTTTGTGATTGAGTTCATCTTATTTGCAATTAATGAGAATCTGTCTACCTTGATTTACAATGTATGTGTAAATTGTTGAAGTGAGTTATCTATTTGGCATTGTGCGAACACCCTCCCGAGTCTAGCAGAACCCAAAGTGTAGGGGATAAAAAATATACACTTTATCTCTTTTCTTGGCCACTCATTTGGCAGGTATTCAAGAATTGAGTTTGGAAAACTCATAGATATTTGCTAAAGCCTTCTTGGTTCGTTAAAATTAACCAACACTGGTGACATTGCAAACACCTTTGGACATAGTCATGAGATTCCTTCTCCATCATATGCTAATAGTACCTAGTCCTTAGCAATTTCTTCACCAAGGTCATACCACTCGAATGTGATCCACAAATGCCATCATGTACCTTGGTTAAAGCAGTCAAAGATTCCTTAGGGTTAAGGCATCATAAAAGGGTTCCTTTGATACTCCTACAATATAGGGTGTCTCCTAAGATAACAAACTAGGATGACTTCTTAACAAATTTTCTTTTAAGGTTCAAGGTGATATCAACAAGGATGACTCCTATTTTCAAGTAGGTGTATATGTTGTGGTACCAAATATCACTATGACCAAAGATTTCACACATGAACTCAAACTCCGGTACCTCAAAAGTTGGTACAAGAAGTTGATCTACCAGGAATTAATGTTTATGAATGTTGGATGGGATATCCAATAGTGATATGATTTTTTCCATTGCATCAATTGCTCTATTTTTTTCCCTTGGTATTTGCTCAAATATGATTTCGATGAAGAATTCCTTGAGACTCTCCACCAGTTTCTTGTATGGAGTCATCTTCCCATCCTTTGTGTGGTATTCATCATTGACCTAGTTGATGGTTAGCTACGATTCCCCATAGACCTTGAGTGTCATAATCTATCATTGTACTGCAATTTTGGGTCCTATGACAAGAGCCTCATACTTTGCAATGTTGTTGGTGCAAGGAAAAGACAACTTATATGGACTTCAGTATGCAATCTCCTTGTGGTGTGATAAAGACTCTCGCTCCTGACCCATGCTATGTGTAGGACCCATCAAAATATACTTTCCAATGATCTACTACACTTAGATTAAATATTGACTCACTAGGAAACTTTGATACCAATGGGTTTTCTAAATATATAGGTGCCTCCGCTAGTTGATCTACAATTACCTATCCTTTGATGGATTTTCATTCTACATACTCAATGCCATATTCTGTTAATATCATAACCCATTTATCAATTCATCCTATGAGTGTTCCTTTAGAAAGTAGATACTTGAGAGGATCTATTTTGGTGATAAGCTTTATTTGATGAGCCAACGTGTAGTGCCTTCTCAATAAATGTGTAATTCAGCTCATGTCCCACCATGGTTCTAATGATATAGTAAATAGTTCTCTCTTTCCCACTTTCATCATGTTGAGCTAAGAGAACCCCAAGAGTTGTTGTTGTTGCAAATATGTACAGGATCAATGGCTTGTTCTGAATTGGTTGCATAAGGATTGGTGGTGCTAGTAAATACTCCTTGATTTTATTGAATGCATAATCACATTTCTTGTCCCATTTGTATGCTACCCCATTTTGGAGTAGATGAGAATATGGGATAGCCTTATCCGCTAACTGTTTTATGAATTGGTGAATAGATTGGAGCCTTCCATGCAAACCCCTTAACTACTTCAATGTTTGTGGTGCTTCCATTTCAAGAATTTCTTTGACTTTCATAGGGTCTATCTCAATTCCCCTCATAGATACAATATACCCTAGGAGCTTTCCTAATTATACATCGAAGACACACTTCTAAGGATTAAGCCTAACCTTGTATTCTTCTATCCTGTTAAATATGGAGCTTACTTTTTCTATGTGATCCTGATGCTTTCTTGATTTGGCTAATATTGCATCCACATAGTCTTCCATGGATTTGTGAATCATGTCATGGAAAATAAACATCATAGCTCTTTGGTATGTAGCCCCGACATTCTTTAACCCAAATGGCATCATGTTCCAATTGTAAGTCCCCCATGGATAGGTGAAAGTTGTCTTGTGTTGATCATATTTGGCTATCATAATCTGGTTGTACCCTGAAAACCCATCCATTAATGATAGCATTTCATGTCCTATCGTCGTATCCACAATAATGTCTATATTTGGAAGAGGAAAATCATCCTTAGGGAATGCTTTGTTCAGGTCCCTGAAGTCAGTGCAGATGTAGATGCCCCTAGTGGGCTTAAAGATAGGTACAAGGTTTGAAACCCACTCTAGATAATCAATTTGTTGTACAAAGCCAACCTCGAGGAGTTTCTATAATTCAATTTTGACAAGTAATGCGATCTGTGAATGCATCTTTCTCAACTTTTGTCTCACTAATTTCACCTCTGGATAGATAGCCAGATGATGAACCACAACCTTTGGATCAAGACTAGGCATGTTAGCATAGGTCCATGCAAGGTTTACCTTTCTTTCTCTTAGAAATGTAGCTAAAGGTTCTTGTTCCTTGGTCAAAAATTATTCTACATAGAAGGTGATGTGTGGTGTTTCCTTGGTTCCTAGATTGACTGGATTACATTTCTCTACCAAGACTGCTAATTTTTCCTGATGAAAAGCACTAAGGGGAATATTGAATCCCTCATCCTTTAGCGCCTCAGAGAGGTTTTCACCATCGAATACATCCTTTTTTTTTACTATTTTCAGGTCATAAAGTGCCATAGTGTGGTTTTCACTTAAATACCTAGATATTACTCTTAGATTTTCTATTTTGCGACTGAGGAATTCAATTGTTTCCCCATAGTATGCATATGTGTATAGCTCAATATCAAACCCTACTTTATGATCTCCACATGGTAGAGTATCTTGTTCTGCCATAGAAAAATTGCCCCTTGTCATTTTCATGATATTTTAGGTATTTCTTCATGATATTTGGTCCATTTTTCTTTGATTTATTGATGTAATGTGGCTTGAACATGCACGTTAGGTCCTTAAAATTCAAATTAAGGCATCTTGTGAAGGTGTTATGAAGTGTTGTAAAAAATTTCTACACTTTTCTAGACTCTATTTATTACAATTCACCTAAAAATCATCTTTTCATCACTTATCCATTCCTATTTTGAAGTGTTGTAAAGTCTTGTAACAAGATTTCATGCTTTTCTAGGCTTAATTTCACTATTTACACCTTTCTTATGCTTTATTTGACCTCTTGTGCCCTTATAAGCCTTAATTAAGTGTATTTTTGAATGTAAACCCGAAAAACAACAATAAATACAAGATAATTCCCGAAACCCACTTCAAATCCAAGGTGGAACCCATTCACCATGGGTGGTGAATGAGTCCCCCTCGGCTCCAAATTAAAAAAATTTCAATTTTCCATTCGAGTTTTTATTCAAAATCACTCAATGTCGGCTTGTGATGAGGTATCAATGGGTTACTAAGGAACAAGAATGTATAAATAAGTGTTTTTCTCCTCATATTACATCTCCCACAATCTCCAACACATTCAAGTAATCTTCCCATTCATTCAAGCATTCATCAAGCATTCAAGCACTTTGCATCATCTAATCAAGTATTTTGAAGCAAACATTGGCATATCTTCAATTTTTCTTCAACAAGGGTTTGGTAAGTCAATAGCATTTGCATGTTATTTTTTTATCATTCGCTTTCATTTTATTATTTCATTAAGGGTTTGATTAACAAAGTGGGGTTTGACCAAGGAAAACCCCTATTCTCTAAACCTCAACCATTTTTCCCCTCTTGCATGTGTGTTTGCAGACTTGTGTATGCAAATTTAAAAAAGAATTTAGGTGTTGAAGAGTGTTCAATAGGTCAACAAGGTGCTTCAATTCAAATAAACTTCATTTCAATCTTGGAGAAGATACTCTATCTATTTTCTATAGAATTAACTTCGTCAACCCGACAAGTAGACAACCTCAAATCTGGTGTTGCAAAATTATCCACTAATTTCTTAGAATTTTGGGAGAGGACTGATTCACCATCAATGGTGAATGAGTCCCACCTTAAGGCTGGAAATCTGGATTTTGTCAGATTCTAGATCCCAACACTCAAAAACTAGTTTCTTACAGTTTTCATCAGAAGCGGGACTAATTCGCCATCATTGGCGAATGAGTCCCATTGGTGATTTTTAGTAATCTCAAAAAGCATTCAGAAGATTCTAGATTCTCCATTCTCTACCCTGGTGCACTCTAAATCATTTTTTTTTTCATTTGTTCATTCATAGTTCATTGTTTTCATATCACATTGTGTTTTCCAACATTGCATAAATCTTAGGTTTTGCATACATAATCAGTCACATAGATCATTCAATTGCATTCATATTATCTCATTTGGTCTAAATAACATCATACATTGCATAATTTGAGTTAACCTAGCTAGATATTTTGTGTGGGGTTTATCTCTCTCCTTTTAGGTGAAACATCCTAAGAGCGCAAGAGTAGCCTATAAGCCCTACCCAAAAATCTATGGTTCATTTTGGTAAACCTACATATTGAGCACTTTAAATTTTTTATTTTAATTGCATCTTGCATCTTAGACTTCATTTGCATCAACATTCAATTATGGTATTGCATTGTTTTTGCATCCTAGGGTTTCTCAAATTGCATTAGTGAAAGACTCATTTAGATCTCATTTTTGCATTACATATCATTGAAAAAACTAAAAATCTATATTTGTATTCTTAATTGGAATCTGAAACATATTAGAATCACTTTAAATTTTCTGAAAAACATAAAAAAAAATCATAGTTGGACTCATTCGCCACCCTAGGTGAATCAGTCCACCTGCACATTTCATATTGCATTTTTAGGCATTTTTTTGGAATTTTCCTACATCTTTGTTCTCTGCTGTTAGTTCTCTATTTCAGTTTGCAGACTTTCTATTATTTGCATTTATCACTCCTAGATTACATTCCATTTTCATTCACCCCATCTTTTGTGGTACTTGTATGAGTGTTTGGTGCCCCATTGATAATACTTTAGTGAGATGAAGTTCTAGACTCATGGCTTCCCGCGATAGCACTTTCGTTGTGGACCTTGGGATCTCAAGAGCTCCTACTCCTAGTATGGACAATAATGCATTAGGCATGGACAATACCACTTCTATTCCTTCTCCTTTCCATCCAATGAATGTTGACACACAAAACAATTCCATCCCACAAGAAAAAGTCATTAGTATTCAGGAGGATTTTGCACACTTACAACAAGAATTGTCCCTTGAAAAAATTTCCACCACTTCCATTCCAACCATAGAAAACCTTCATTGTTTGATTAAATGTGATGATGGCCTACAAGTTATGAAAATAATTATTGAGATTTATAATAAACATGCTTCTTCTAATTCTCAAACAACAAACATAGTTACAAGCCGAGGACCTCAAATTCCTCCCCCTTCAACCATAGCATCCATACCAACTTATACCACTCCTTAGGTTACAACAACTATGAAATAGGTTAGTCATATGGCTTCTTCTTTCACAATTCCAACTAGAATTCCTAGTTCCATTGTGGCATCGCAAATCCCCTCTACCACCTTCACCCCTCTTAGTGTTCCTTTCACTTCCCCTCACATTACACACACTCCATTTCCATTTTCTCTTCCACCTCAAACCACTTACCCCCACCCCATCATTACACAACTCCTTAATATTGTTTCATCCATGCAACAAAAAATTTCCACCATTAGCCAAGGTCAAAATGCTCCACCCACATACCATGTTCGTACTAGCCCCTTATCCTTAGAAATCCTACAGACCCCAATGCCACAAGGGATAGAAATTCCTCAGTTTGAGAAGTACGAAGGTAAAGGAGACCCTATTAACCATGTCAATGCATATACAACCTTATGCAATGATTTTTTTCTTAATGATAAACTCTTAGCCAAACTTTTTCCTAGGACCTTGAAAGATACTACATTAGAGTGGTTTTCAAACCTGCCTAATCATTCCATCCAATCATTTAATGAGCTTGTGAATGCCTTCATAAGTCACTTCCAAGTTCATACGACTCCTCAAAAGATAATGGTTGATCTAATGCACTATAGACAAAAGGCCAATGAAAAAGTAACTAACTTCATTTCATGTTATCAGTCATTGTATGCTCAAGTTGATGTCAAAATTCCTGATTCACATCTACTGAAGATGTTTATCAAAAAATTGCACACAAACCTTCAAGATAAGTTAACTATGATGAAATTCCCTCCGTTCATGCACTTATGCACAATCCTATGTGACTATCACAACTCGATTTTGAGTTGTGATTCAAAATCCACTTCTAACTGAGCTGAGAAGTCTGAGCCTAATAACCAAAACAACACACAAAACTTTTGCAATCCCAAATAGAGACTTTTTACAGTTTAACCCGCCTCCTCAACCACAAACCCAACCTATTCCAAATCAAGTGGTATTTGTTAAAGCAGTGGTGCCTTACACCTATGGGGATTCAAAGAGACAATTTACTCCCTTACCTAATACCCTCCATAATACAATGAACCAATTACTCTAACAACAAATCATCACCTTGCCTACCATTAAACCATTTGATACCACCAAACATTTACCACCCACCTTTAAACCAAATGCTTATTGCCATTTTCATTGCCAAAATGGCCATGACACCAAACACTATAAGGGTCTCAAACACTTAGTTCAAGACCTCATTGATTCAGGCCATTTGTCCATTGCATGTGTTAATGATCAAGGCAATAAATCTATTATACCCCCTAACCATAATTTACAAATTTTCACCAACCCCATGCCTAAACACAATATTTCATTCGTCAAGGCTAGTGAACCATCAAACACTAATGTAATGAATGTTGATACAAATTTTGAACAACATGATATAACTACAAATGTTACCCAAGTTAATCCTATGAATGAACTTGTGGGTGCGGTAGACATTATCCCTTGTTAGGTCCCAACCAACAAAACTCTTGATATCACTTTTTCTTCTAAATATATACTTCCAAAAATTCCTGATCGTCCTCTTTACATAGCCTACAAATTCTATGATAAGCCCACTAATGGGATATTAATAGATCCCACCTATGGCGAGAATGTGATCATGGAAAAAAATTTAGTATTACATGAGTTGTATCAAGATGACTATAATAAACCAATTGCATTGATTAAAACACATACTAGTTTTGTGTGCCCTACAATTGGATTGATTGTACTCCCCTTACAAATAGGATCCAAAACTTTGGATGTAACATTTTCTATTATTCCTCAATCTGATCAATTTCGTCTATGACTGGGTCATCCTTGGCTCCGCTCAATGAAAGCAATCCCTTCGGTTGTTCACAAATGTTTGAAGTTTCTGCATGGAAATGAAATATTTACCATACATCATAGTGTCTTTCATCCATTATCGTCTAAAGGTAATTTTTCCTTAGAAGCCTTTTGGCCTGAACCTATGGAACCCATCACCCCCCGTAAATATTTCTTTTTCATAGCCTATCAAAAGTTCAAAGCCAAACGAATAGTCGAGTTGTCTCTTTGTAAAATGTCCCCATCCACTTCCACTCCTCCTATCCTAGATGAAACCATGCTTCAACCTAAGTCTGACATTGAACAAACCACACAACCTCATGAACAACCACCCCTAGACACTTCCCCTCGATTGTTTAAACAACCAAGAGAAAGTGAAACCAATCTCATCATGCCTCCCCACATTAAACAAGTGTATAAAGCTAAAGAGCAAGTGATTGACCCATCCTCTTCAATTTCTTCCATTCTTCCCCCTTCCAAAGAAAAGGAACCTATGATAGATCAACCTGTTCTTACACCTCAACAAATTCAAAATAAAATTCAACACAACTGTAGTGCTAGGGAATGTAGGCATTGTCATTGTCTCCTTGCTCGTCAGTCTTGAATTTAAGAAAATAAAGAAAACCAACCTCCACCTTTGACCAAAGAAATAGATGACCACCCTCTTTCTCTTGACCCGCCACAAGATAGCACAATACAACCCTCACAACAAAATGAACAAATCCAACAACCACAACTCTTGATACATCCTTTCTTGGAAATTACCCTTCGTCCTCCCATCGTAATTAATCTTGATGATGAGGAGGAGGAGATCAGTAAAATAGATGAAGAAGTGCATAATGATCTAAAGTCTTTATTTTCATCTACCATGAGATTAAATCATAAATCTTCTACACCAAGTGAAGAACCTGGTACATCTCCTAGTTCAAAACTTGCAACTCTTCCTTTGGATAGTCAACTACCCTTGCAATACACTGACTATGATTGGGAGGTGGATGACTTGTTAGATGGTTGACTTGAATTCACCTTATTGGCCTTTTACGTTTATCTTTTTTCTTTCTTTTGCTATTGTATGTGTGCATCGTGTTCCCCCATATTGTGTGTTTATTGTTTTCTCTGTCGTTGTACACTTCCTCTATTTGTACCTTTATTCTTCTTTATGTCGCATATTTCCTTTTTCGCTTTTGTTTTGTGTTCTCCTTTTGGGGAAGATGCAAAGCATTGAGATTCCCTACGTCTCTTCCATGTTGACCCAATAGGTCCCTTTTCCTTTTCTTTATCTCTTTTATTACATTTTTCCTTTTGGGGATGATGCAAGGCATTGAGACCGAAATGTCTCCTTCATGTTGACCCAAAAAAATTTCCTTTTCTTTCACCTTTTTGTTTTCTTTTCACTTGTGTTTTCCTTTTGGTGATGGTGCAAAGTGTTGAGACCACAATGTATCTTCCATGCTGACCCAAAACGGATTTTGTTTTTTCTATTTTTTTCACTCTCTTTGTGTCATTTTTTGATTTCTATGTGGTTTGGGGAATGATGATAGTTATGAGCTCCTTAATAAAAACATTGCAGCAACAAACATACTAACCCCAAAAACATAGATCCCTTATGTGTTTGGTGTTCCCTTTTCTAGGTGGAAACTCCCTTAATTTTGTTTTCTTTTTCGTTTACATGAAGCAGCCTAACTCAAAAACATGTGACTTGGCATAGGGCTTTCTGAGTTGGATCTCATGTCTTGTTTTTCATTTTTGCATTTTATTTCCTTCCCTACTTTAAATTAATTGCTCACAGAGTGGTGTGTATAAATTCCTTTAAAGTGGGGGCATATATTACCATAATTCATTTTCATTCTTGGTTCTTAGTGTAGCCTTGTCATTTCATACGATGTGTTTTTCACTTTGTGGATGACATTGGGTGTGATGTCCTTCATAAGTGTGATCTATCTTATCATATTACATTCCTCTTGGTGGCCTGATGTGATGCACTACATCCCCTAAGTTGTGAATATTTTATTCTTTGATTGGTCCTCTCTTGGAGACATTAGACACAATGTTCCCTAAGTGACAGACCTTGCATAAACATAACAAGACTCCTTTGAACATCTTTTTCCTTTTACACTTTTACATTTTTAACATTTTACATTTTTTTCCACCTTGCATAATGCAACTTGCATGCCTGTGGTACCTTTCTCTTTGTTCATGAGTTCTAAGCATACGAAGCTTTGCTTGTCTCATGAACCATGAACCAACATTTTCCTTTGTGGTGCCTTGTTAAATTTATCAAGAGGTATAGCTTTGATATGGTTAAGCAGAAATCCCATTCAATGGAACGACTTTCCCCATAGCCACCTTTGTGTTTGTGAGTGCATACCAACTAGTGTATGTATCTCCCCTTTTGGGCCTTCTCACCTCGCGGACAACCAGAAATTCTGTGGCCCCAAAGTGAGTATACTTGGGACTTCTTACTTGGTGGAAAGCCATAAGTTGCATCACCCTAGAGTGAGTATGCATTCTCTTTTTCAAACAAATAGCCTATATCTAATCCACAACTAGTTGGACAGATGATCGTAGCTTCATCCAATTCTCTTCTTTCATTTCTTCACACTTGTGTTCCTTTGTCCTTATGTTTAGTTTGCCATGGGATCTTCATCCTAGGGGCTTGATCATCCCTCTTGATTTTTTTATTCCATCTTTCTAACATAAGTGCATTGGGATCCTTCTCGATATGCATGGCTACTTTAGTGTGAGTTTGAAGCAAGTTCATCCTCTCACTAAAGTGGGGGATCAATGTGCCATAGAAAAATGGCCCCTTGTTATTTTCTTGGTCGTTTAGACCTTTCTTCATGATATTGTTCTATTTTTCTTTGATTTATTGATGTAATGTGGTGTGAAAATGCACATTAGGTCCTTAAAATTCAAATTAAGGCATCTTGTGAAGGTGTTGTGAAGTGTTGTAAAAAAATTCTACACTTTTCTAGACTTTATTTATTACAATTCACCTAAAAATCACATTTTCATCACTTATAAATTCCTATTTTGAAGTGTTATAAAGTCTTGTAACAAGATTTTATGCTTTTCTAGGCTTAATTTCACTATTTACACCTTTCTTATGCTTTATTTGACCTCTTTATGCCCTTATAAGCCTTAATTAAGTGTATTTTTTAATGTAAACCCAACAAACAACATTAAATACAAGATAATTCTCAACACCCACTTTCAAATCCAAGGTGGGACCCATTCACCATGGGTGGCGAATAAGTCCCTCTTGGCTCCAAATTCAAAAAAATTCAAATTTGCTTTCGGGTTTTTATTCAAAATCACTTGATGTTAGCCTGTGATGAGGTATCAATGGGTTGCTAAGGCACAAGAATGTATAAATAAGTTTTTTTCTCCTCATTTTACATCTCCCACAATCTCCTAACACGTTCAAGTAATATTCCCATTCATTCAAGAATTCATCAAGTATTCAAGTACTTTGCATCATCTAATCGAGTATTTTGGAGCATCCATTGACATATCTTCGGATTTTCTTCAACAAGGGTTTGGTAATTCAATATCATTTGCATGTTATTTTTTTATCATTCTCTTTCATTCCATTATTTCATTAAGGGTTTGATTACCAAAGTGGGGTTTGACCAAGGCAAACCCCTATCTCTAACCCTCAACCATTTTTCACCTCTTGCATGTGTGTTTGCAGACTTGTGTATGCAAATTTAACAAGCATTTAGGTGTTGAAGAGTGGTCAAGAAGTCAACAAGGTGCTTCAAGTCAAATCAACCTCATTTCAAGCTTGGAGAAGATACTCTATCCATTTTCTATAGAATTAACTCCGTCAACCCGACAAGCAGACAACCTCAATTCTGGTGTTGCAGAATTGTCCATTGATTTCTCAAAATTTCTGGAGAGGACTGATTTTTCGTCAATGGCGAATGAGTCACACCTTAAGGTTGGAAATCCAGATTTTGTCAAATTCCTTATCCCAACACTCAAAAACCATTTTTCAAAAAATTTCATCAAAAGCAAGATTGATTTGCCATCATGGCGAATGAGTTCCACTGGTGATTTTCAATAATCTCATACAAGATTCAACAGATTCCAGATTCTCCATTCTCTACCCATGTGCACTCTGAATCAACCTTCTTCTTTTATGTTTTGCATTTGTTCATTCATAGTTCATTGTTTGCATATCACATTGTGTTTTCCAACATTGCATAAATCTTAGGTTTTGCATACATAATCAGTCACATAGATCATCCAATTGAATTCATATTATCTCATTTAGTCTAAATAACATCATACATTGCATAATTTGAGTGAACCTAGCTAGATTTTTTTGTGGGGTTTATCTCTCTCCTTTTAGGTGAGACATCCTAAGAGCGCAAGAGTAGCCTATAATCCCTACCCAAAAATCTATGGTTCACCCACAATCCCATGAATTCTGAGAGAGCCTCATCATTTTTGAATGTTTCTAAGATCAGTGGTCCTCATTGGTCATAATTGATGAGTTGGGGGTAGACAAGTTTTAGCTCATTGGTCTAGTTACTTGGCTCAAAAGATAGGATACTAATCATGAAGAGGGAAGAATCCTCAAATAACATGGGTAGATCAGTGATGGGTTCCTTGTTACACACATGGGTAAATCTGTGGACACTGGTAACTGAGGAGGAGCTTTTACTTTTTTAATCGGGGCACCTTTGCCATGTATGGTTATCTTCAGAGGGGTACATCCAAGGAAAATATTTTTAAGGCGCTTCACAACAATGATAGGTTCTAGTAGGTCATTGTCATTTTCTTGAGTTTCTTTTTCTTATTGTAGCCCATGCCAAGCATCAACTATAGCCCTTTGTTGTCATCATCCATGGGAAGATTAGGTATGGTCCTTTCATCTTGGTATAGTAGACTTGATATATCCTTTTCGTCTACCACTTCCCAACTTAGGTCCCCCAGCTCTTGAATCTAGAGGGATCTTCTTTGAAAGTTTGAGATGGTGTTTCAATCGGTTGGGGTTTCCCATGAGATCTAGGAGATTGAGGTAACTCTCCTATCATAAAGGCACTCTTTTTCATCTTATAGTCCCCACACTCATTATCTTGGATAATAACTTTTATATCAAAGATGCTCGGAATGGAGGGTGTCTTTGTCTCAGAAGTGGAGGATAGGGTAGATGGGTCTATATATAGAGATGTGGGTCCCTCATCATTCTTCAGGACTTGAGGGATCTTATAGTACTTGGCCTCCAGATTCTTGCAATAATAGAATGGTTCAGGATCACCATGGACTATGACCTCTTGATTTTGATAAGGAAACACAACACATTGATGGAATGTGGATGTGATAGCTTGCATCCCATGGATCCATGGGCGCCCTAGGAGGATATTGTAGGCTAGTTCAAGATCAAGGATTTGGCATGTAGTTTCCATGATTGTTGGCCCTACTTGAATAGGGAGTTGAATGGTGCCTTGAGATACCCATTCTTGATCATCATATGCCTTGATAGTAATACCTTTACCTTTCTTAATGACATCTTCAGAGAATCCTAGATTCTTTATTAGCTTGAGAGTACAATTATTCAACCCTACACCTCCATCCACCAAGACTTGTTTGACTTTATTCTTATGGACTAATTTCAAGATGGAGTGTGTGGTTATGAGATGGTTGAGTTGGGAAGTCCTGATCAGAAAATGTTAGGAGATGCAGTGTGGTGATATGTCTGATCATAGCTTGGAATTGGTCTGCGTCAAGATTTTTTGGGACAGTGGATGTATCCATTGCCTTTTGTAGGATTTCCCTATGTGCGGGTGATATTTTTAGTAACTCCATGATCGAAAGCTAGGTGGGAGTTTTTTTAGTTGATCCAGGACATTATAACCATTGGGAATTGACTTTGGGTTGGTGGAAGATGCCTTGGGTGGTTGGGATGGTCCCATAATGGTAATTTTACCAGTACGTGTGGTGACTTCACAATCGGCTTTGGATCCTTTGATATTGACAACGATGACCACTCATCTAAGGATGCGACAACATGGTCATAAACATGGTTCACATTATTATACTTCACATTACCATTGTTGTTTCCTTTATTGTGATCTAGCATCAGATTCATGTATATTTTAAGATCCTGATTCCCTAGAGGTTGTTCAATGGTTATGGTTTTTTCATCGATGAGATCTTGAATCAGATTTTTAAGTCACATGAAGATAGTTTTCATGTGTCCCTTAATTTTGTGAAAATCACAAATATTTTTTTTGTTATACCATGGTGGTTTAACTTAAGTCTCTTGATAATTTTCATAAACAGGGATCTTGATGAGATTTTCTTGTACACGCTGGTGCATGACAGACTTGATCAATTCCCTAAGTGGTGTGTATTTTTGTTTAGGGGGATACTTGTTTCTTGGGGGTGGTCCCCCTTGAGTATTCAGGTTGTTGACTATTTTATTGTTGGGTTGTTGTGATGATGTGTTGGCTTGTGTGTTGTTTTGGTTATTGACTTGCGGTTGTTGATATGATTGTGTGTTTTTCCTTAGGGAACTGATAATAACTTTGGCATCAACCACACCATCATTAGTAACATTCTTGTTCTTTTCCCATGTGTGACATTTTTTATTGTAACTGGTTGATAGACAGTTGTCTGGATATGTAGGTGTCCCCCCTTGTGCAATAAGGGCTCTTTCGATGTTGCACGCTTTGGGGATCAACTGGTCATATGTTGTGATGCATTGCATTTTCAGATGGAAGGACAAGGTCCCTTCAAGATTGGTGATGATAGTACCATTTTTTTGTTTTTTGGGCATAGCCCACTTGCTCCTATTGGCCTTGGATCACCATCATTGCAAGAAGGATGCAAATGTTTGCCCCTTGGCTTTTTTAAGAGTGGATAGCTCTTCTAGGCTCACATCCATGCCTATGTTAAATGAATAGTTATCCATGAATAATTCCACAATTTCTTGGAACTTTTTAATTCTAGGAGGAAGGTGGGAGAACCATTACATTGCTGGACCAGCCAAACTCCAAGGGAATAAACACATTAAATAAGACTCATCATATGCAACTTCCATACAATGGACATGAAATTCCCTAATGTGATCTTCAAGGTTTCCAATCCCATGATATTTTTCAAATTTAGGTATCTCAAACTATTGTGGGAATGGAACCAATGAAATACTTTTTTCAAATGGAGAGGGGCACAAATTCCCTTGTTTTTTTGTTGTTTTTCCTGATTGTAGGTCTAGCACTTATTGTGAGAGTAATTTTATTTATGAAGACACATCATTTTAAGGATCGAGTGGTGGGATGAATGTGTTTTGGGGTGGTTTGATTTCTTGAGCGGGTGGTGGGGTATCTTGTGTGTTCCTAGGAGGCTGTTGCAAGTTTTGTTGTGCCAACAACGCTTGTTGGTATGCCAATATTTATTTTTGTGCCAACAACGCTTCTTGTTGGTCTTATTGTTGTTGTGCCAACAATGTTTGTTGTTATGTTTGGTATTGTTGTAAATCTTGTTGATAAGCTTGTTGCTTTAACAAATCTTGTGCTTGAGCTTGTTGTGCTTGATATTGAGCTTGTGCGTAAGCTTGAGCTTGTTGGGTGGCTTGTGCAGCTTGGGCAACCTATGCAGCTTGTGTTGCTTGTGCGGCTTGTTGTTTTTGCAATAAAGCTTATGCTTGTACTTGGGTAACCTTTTGTATGGCTTGTGCGGCTTGTTGTTCCTATGCTTGTTGATCAGCTTGTTGTGTAGCTTGTGTGGCTTATTGAGCTTGAAATTGTTGGAGTTTGTTTTTTATCGGCTTGTTAGGTAGCTTGCAGTGTGATGTATTGATTTTCCACGTTTGGATTTGGTGGTGGAGGTGGGGATTCAGAATGGTGTGAGATAGTGTGATGAGATTTTGTTGATGTGGTTATTGAGGTGTTTGAGTGATGACAAGGGTTTGAGTGGTAGATGGTATGGATGATGTGCTAGGTCCTTGGGAGACCACATTTTGAGGTGTTATAGATGGTGTAGTGATTGATTGTTTCAATTGGATTGGTGCCACCTGGTGTTGCGATATCGGTGGCATGTTTTGAGGGTTTAGTATGTTGATTTGATTCATGATTGGTGGATTGTTTTGACTTGGTTGGTTGAGGATTGGTAAAGGTGGTTTCCCTAAACCAAGGATTGGTGTGGATGTTGCTGTTAGAGGGGGAAATGGTGAAAACATTGGTGGTGTGTTTCCTTGAGAAAGTGATGATGAGGCATCAAAGGTTCCCCCTTGTCCAAATAGACCCACTTGCTATTGTGAAGTCATTGGGAGAGAGACTTGTGTATCAAGAGAATATGTCGGTGATGCAATGAAAGTGGAAGGATTGTTGGTGTCATAGAAAATGAGTGGAACATATGGATGCTTTGGGTATTGAGGGATGGTATTTGGTAGACCCAATATGGTGTTTGCATCTAAGTATTGGTTATTTACAAGGGGATTTGTTTGAAGAGTGTGAAGCAATGAACTTCCCTTGGTAACCATAGGTTGACTTGGAGCATGAGATGATGTTGGTTGTATGATGGTTTGGATGACATTTTGGAAAGAAGGTGTGAATGATACTAGTGGTATAATACCAAGAGGTTTTCCCACAATAGTGCTCACATCATAATCAGAATGGAGTTTATTCCCTTCCTTTGCTAATGCTAACATGTATTGTGAAGGATTAAGTCTCATCATTGTGTTGACAATCTTGTGATTTTCAGTATTTTGGACTATCTCCATAATTTCATCTTGAGTCATTCCTAGGAAATTGTTGGTAACATGCTCCACTTGATAACCTCCCTCTTGAAAATCTTGTGGTAATTGAGGAAAGTTGAGTGGGGGGTTGTTAGATCTAATGAGGTTGAATTCAGGTGCAATTTGACTCAAGTCACTTGAAGTGGATGTTTCTTTGTTTTGCTCCATGTTTTTCTTGTGCTGAGATCTAGTTTAGACCATAAAATAAGGATCAACTTTTAGGAATATGGGAGGAAAACCTCTAACTCCTTAGGTTGGTCTAAAATTTAGGTACAAAAAGAAAAAATAGGATGTTTTAAGGATCAAATAGTGATGATGGGATACATAAAACATGGATGATGTGAATGATTGAACTCTTAAGAAACCTTGGAGGAATACTAGACTTTAGGAATTTTGGATTTTGGATTTTGGATTTGATTTGGATTTTGGGTAATGAACTTATAAACCCCAAGATGTTGAATGTTATCTTGGAATAAACTTGTCCACAAGGTGATAATTTAATTAAGTTTATGAAGAAGGATTCATCCACACACACTTAGCCAAACAAGACAATTTTTTATTTTGATTTGAATGACTACCAAAAGTCTAGTATGAATAATTTTTTCCAAGATTCTAAGAGTTGTTTGTGAGATGGGATTTGATTGATGTTTGGGGATGGATGAAAGTGTTGATTTTGATCCTAGATGAACCTAAAGAGACTTTTGTTTGCAAGAGCTAGGTATTGAAGAACATGCTATACTTCCAAGAAATTTTTAACCCTACCAAGTGAGATACTCAAAACATTGGAAGAGATTCGTATTTTGACAATAATAGAATGAATACAAATTTGGGTTGTCCTTTGAAGCACGTTTGTAAAAGTTATAGAGAAATCTATCTCTAACTTGGTAAAGTGTTGGCTGACATTTCTTAAGATCTCTTGGACTAAGATGCTTGTGATGATTGATAGAATTTGGTTTTATGATTTTGATCTTGCAGGAAATCATTTGGACAAACACATGTGTGGGGTTAAATTGTCTTTTATCTTTGCTTAGTGGATTTTTTTACCACATCAACACTTTCTTGCTTAGCTTTTCAAACTAAATGTCTATGTCTCAACTCCTTTTCATCCCACAGGGTCCATTATGTGGAAATCAAAGAATCAAAAGCACAATTTTCCTATGTTGACTTTGGAGAGAGAAAATTGAGATATAGGCCCAAATATTTAGAAGCCTCTAAGGATAGAATCCTTAGGGACAAGCAGTAATATGTGGACTTTTCAAAGGTATTTTCTTTTTCTAAAGGGTTTGAAATTTGATGACCTTGTTGAATGTTTGTTTCCAAATTTTGAGATTTCAACCAAAGTGTTTTAACTAACTCAAAAATTGCAAAACCCTAGGATAGAAATGGCCACTTGTTAAGTCTCCACTTGGATTTCTCCAAAAACTAGAAAATGCAAACAACTATAGATTTGGTGACACTAGCTCCCCTCCATGGCACACACTTCTCAAGACCACCAAATCTCAAAATCCTTAAAATCCGAAGATTAAAAGGATTTATTCTATTTCCATAATTGAATAGTATAGAGGTGAAGCGGCTTCAGAACAACCATTCTTGTACAAACAAGTGTTTTAGGATTTGGGCTTCTATACAGATTGGTTCTTAGTCAAGGTAATCGGGGACATGCCACCTTGCAAGCATCAAGCAAGCCACTAAAGGCTTTAATCAATCCTACTAGGGGCTCTTATACATTTTACAGTAGTACCCCATTCTAAAAGACATTGTACGACTAAGACATACATACCGTGAGGACCTGATAGTTTAGTCTTATCCATTTATATACCAGCCCGAGTGAAAAACCATTTGGATTTTCCTTCAAATTGGTCTTAGGTAGGCCCCTCTAAAGGTAAAAATAGTGAGGGAGTACACTTGTAGTTCGACCTCCCAGTTCACATAAAGCGTAAGGAGGGAGCACACATAGTGTCTCTTTCTCACACTAGCATGATTTGTTCAATTTTAAAAACCCAAATTTGAAATTTGTAGGCAATATTTTAGGCAACCAATGTCACCAAAATTATTTTTATTCTCAAGATAGCCATGAAGCGCAAGAGAAGTGCATACGCATTTTAAATGGCACAAGTTGCAAAAAATATTACAAGACAAAGAAAACACAAGTTCTTTTTAAATCCTCAAAAGCAATAATGAATTCTTTTTAGAGCACCAAACTTGAGTGTGAAGTTGATTGTTCAATTTTAGTCCAAACTCCAAATTCTAGTATCTATGGTTCAATTTTAGCCAACTTGAAAAACTTGAGTTGTAAGTTAATTTTAAGCCCAAATTGATCTTAGTTGGTCGTAGAATAGGAAATGAAATGCAGGAATTGAAGACCTAGATTATTAACAATAGCATTAAAAAATTATTTTTAAGTCTCCAACTTGATTTTCCCTTGTTTCTAGCAAAGACAATGCTCTACAACTATCAAATACAATGCTGAAAAACAAAAGCGTCACTCTAGAAAAATCAAAAGTGATGCTCTCCAACAGGCAGAGAGTGTGAATGTGGTGCGATTTAGGAAGTAGCACTCTACAAGAAGAAAGTTAAGACAAAAAACAAAGAGGTCAAATGCGATGGTGAAGCAAAATTGGTGTGAAAAAGGCGAGCATATGCGATGCAATGCAATGATAGCGACATTTTAGGACAAAAGTGATGCTCTGCAGGCTCACAATTGCATGAAGGTGATGTTACATTCTTGTGTCTACAAAAAATAGAAAAATCAAGTAAAATTCAACATGTTAGGATGGTCTACCCTCCTTCTAGTGCCAAAATGTGAACACCAAAACTGCATAAACTAACAAGTGTCAAACATGTTAGAAAGATCAATCTAGTTTTCCCTATGAAATTCTTTAGCCAAATTAAATAGAAAACATGAAAATAACAAGAAACCAACAAAATGTAGCATGTAATCTAAATAAAACTAGTTAAACCTCCATCCCATAGGAGTGGTGCTCCTTTGATGTGGAAAGAATCCCTTTCCCAATCCCTTTGATAAGCTTGATAGTTGAAGATGATCTAAGTATGAAAATGGCTTCAAATGGTGATGATTATGCTTGAAAATGATAAAAGTGATTATAGTTATGAAATAGAATGCCTATAGTGATAATACTCTGAGTTGTCGATCCATATTTTGAAAAGGATGCCTCTATTTATAGAAGCCAAGGGTTGAAGAATGAAAGAATTTGGTGAATCTGGGATAAAATGAGAGCCAATGAGAATGTGTCAAGTGTCACAATTCTATTGGAGGAAATTGTAGCACATTTTGGGAAATGTGTGAGTGGAGGAGGATGGAAGAGATGTAAATTTTGATGGTTGAGAATTTGAAAATGGTGTAAGGGGAATTGAATGAGATTTGAGAGGATGTAAGAATATTTGAAATTTTGTAAGAGAATTTATTGCAAATGTAAGAGGATGTGATAGGTTTTTGAAAACCTTTGGAGGGAAATTGAATGAGAGCTTGTTGAGAGGAATATTCCTTGGAATATGCTTTGGTAAGGGAAAATAAATTAATTAAATAATTAATTAAAATTATTTTCATGTGCAACCTGGTTAGCTGACCATGATTTGATTTAACTCTTGAGGAGTTAAAAGCTAGAGGAATTGATAATGATGATTAGAAAGCCGATTTAGGATTAATTAATCCAAAATTAATTAATTGGAGTGAATTAGGAGATTGTGATATTTGATTTAATCAAATAGGAGGATAAAAAGAGATGATTTAATTAAATAAGATGAATAATTAGTTAGAAGGGTAAATTAATCTAATAAATTTAATTATTTGATTAATAGCTGAATTTGTTGAATTTAATTAAATAATGTTGATTATTCAATTAATTGATGAATTTGCAGTGATTTAGGAAGAAATGGTGTTAGTTAATCAGAATCGGATGCACATTATTAATCAAGAATTTTTTGATTTCTACAATAGCATTCTTGTTTTTATTCTAGTGGTGGGACTTATCTCCAGATGACTTATCTTTATCTGGATTATAAATTTTGACTTTTCCCTTAGCAATGAGCACCCTTTCAATAGTAGTACCTTTTTCTATGACCTCTGAAAAGGTTGTGACACAATAAATATTGAGATTATGCACCATATCTAGATGGGAATTTTCTACTAAAATGGTCACCATGTCCTTCTCACTAAGATGGGATTTCAATTGACTAGCCAAAGCATGCCACCTTTGTAGGTAGCTTGTGAAGGTTTCTCCCTCACATTGGTTTTCTTTCAGAAGATCTAAGGTATCAATGTCCTTCAAAATGAAGGAGAATTGTGTAAAAAATTTCTCTAAAAGATCCACAAAAGAAGAGATTGATCAATTTGGAAGACCCAAAAACCAATCTAGAGTTACCCCCATTAGACTCCTAGGGAATAACTACAAGAGGTAATTGTCATTGTGCGGGACTTCTTGACAATGTGTGTAGAATTCCTGGAGATGGTTCTTTGGATCCTTGGTTCCTTTGTATTTTTAAAACTTTGGCATTTCAAAATGCTTAGGAAAAGGAACAAGTTAGATCAAGGTATCAAACAGATAGGGGAAAATCTTTTCAAATTTGAAAGACTTTTTGGAAGGCCCCACTTGTAAGTCTTTCAATGTTGCTTTTATCTCTTCCCACTCCTTATTAACAAGTGTGGATGAAGAAGGATTGGTTGGATTGGATTAACTATATGGAGCATATTGTTGATATCATGTGGATGGATTCAAGATTGTTTGATCGTATGATGGTGAAGGCTAATATGATGAGGTTTGTTGATATTGATTAGGATATGTGGATTGTGGATTGGCATAAGATTGTTGATAGGATGGAAGTGCTTGATAGTATAAAGTAGAGGCACCCTACTGATATAAAGGAGGTGCTTGGTAATAGGAGGTGGAGGCACCCTCCTGATACAATGGCTGCTACTAGGAGTAATACGGATTGGACTAGTAATTATAAGCAGTTGTTGGTTGTTGGGAAGCATAAGGAGGCCATTGCGGGTTGGATTGTTGGAGATTTTTGTAAGACAGATATTGCTAGGATTTTTTGAGGATTGTGATAAGTGGGATTAGGATTGGATGGGGTAGCATATGTGGTATACGTACTTTGTGCGTGATAGAGGTATTGATCAGTAGGGTTACCTTGCATTTGTTCAAAGGATTGATATGTTTTTGTTGAGACTTGTGTATGTTGAGGTGGTTGTTGATAAGAAGGTGGTTTTTGATAAAAAGGCTAATATGGAATTTGATGTTGTTAAGGGACTTGTGGTTGGTGTGGAGGCAACTAATAAGAGTTTGTTGGTTAGTGAGGGGGAATCTATGTTTGTTGAGGGGTTTGTGATGGGACACCTTGTGATTGGTGTGGAGGTTGTTGTTGATGTTGTGAGGTAACCTGTGCTTGATGTGGGGGTTGCAAAGGAATTGAGGTATGTTGTGGAGGTTGAGATTGAAGGGTGGTATACTGTAGAGGCTAAGATGGAGGTTTTTGTTATATTTGTTGGTGAGTTGTTTACAATGGTGTTGTTTGTTGTGGGTTACCCTGAGGCTAATGCAAGGATGGGATATTTCCTTGAGGCAGTTGTTGAGACATGAATAGAGGTGGCTATAAATTGGATGTGATCATAGATCTAGGAGGTGGAGGTGGTGTAGCAAAAGGATTTCCACTAGTATTTCTTGGTAGTTGACCTGATTGGTTAGGTGGGAGAGGTGGTGTAGATGATATGGGAGTTAAGCTTTGTGGGATGTTCATACTTGGAAGATTTGGGACACCCTGTGGCATACCAAAAGAAAGAGTATGATTAGGATTGGGGCCTTGATGAATGTTTGGATCAGGTGCTCCCATAACCAAAATTGGAACCTGAGGAGGTGGTACAGGGGGTGTGACTTGATAAAGGACCACATTGCCAAATCTAGGTTGATACCAACCCTCTTGTTGTGGACCCTCGGGGATGTATTATTTGACTAGATTGCTCTATGAATTCTAAGGGCCTTGCAGCACCAGGGGTGCAGGAGGTGTGATATTGACATATTTGGACAAGTCAAACCCCGATGGTGGCTTGACACCCTTCAAGAGCAATGTGGCGAAGATATTATCCCCACGCTCATTGAGGAGATGATTCATCATTTAGACATTGACAATATTGTTGAGATATTCGTCCACCGTGACCTCAGGTTGGTTGACCATGCTCTCGTCAGCAGGAGGCGACATAGTGTGGATTTCAATATTGGATTGCGATGATCAACCATTGGTGGGATCTTGAGGAATGTGAGGCTAGGTACCTTGGGCCTGTTGTTCTTCCATGAGTTTCTTTGCTTGTGATTGAGTGGTAATGGGCATGAAAATGAAAAACTACCAGGTGGAATAAGATGACACTACACTCTAGGATGCACTTAAATGAATGACATATGTGATAACTAAAAGATTGATTGGATTAGATGATAAATTAAGTGATTAGATGATTGGATATTGATGGGGTTGGATTCGATTATATTGATTGATGGGATGAGATGATTGATAGGATTGGATGGTTGATTGGATTGGATCAATGAGGTTGATTTTGAACCAAGTTTAGAGATTTAACTAGATGACATAAGATGATGATCAGATTGGATGGAAAAAAGGATGATTGCAACACCGAATCCACCTCGAGATGGAAGTAGATTGATTGGGTTGTGGATGATTACTAAATCAATATGGATAACCATCCTAAGAAAGTGTGACGGATGATGATCAAGATCAGGAACCTAAGCCAACTTGGATAAAAACTTCTAAAACAAAGTCTAGGGGATTGGGATTGATGAACCGATGATAGATATGCAATCTAAGATAGTTCTAAGATGCGCCTTTATGATTTGATCAATGGAATGATGACTTTTGGAAATACATATGGACTAAAGAGACAATTACAAGTGGATGGATGGTGATAAAAAAATTGATCGCAGAAATGGACTCAGAAAATGACAAGCTTTTAGTGGCCCAAAGGATTAACTCTCTGTATTTTGTATGGGAAGCGCATACACCTCTGTATCTAACAAATTCACCCTTCTAGGTGACAAGTTCACCTTTTCAAGGTCAATAGACTCATCTTTGTGTTAAGCGACCTCACCTATATCCAAGACTCAAATTTTCCTATATTTGGGGAGCCAAAAGAAACAAGCAGACTCAGGATGCAAATATGTCTATCTACGGGAAAGATCACCTATTGGTTTGACAAAATTTCCCATCTAAGCATAAGATCGCCTAAATCCTCAGAACACCAAAGAGGAAGATGCAGACATGATTCACAAAAAATGCCTAATAGGGATGACAAACTTGACTATTTCTTTAGATGTACGGACATGGTCAAAATCGCCTATCGGGGATCACAAGTTTTCCTATACTAAGGATCAGGATCGCCTATGTCTTGAATAGTACGGATGCAAATAGGAACACCTAAAACAGGATCACCTATAGCACAGACAGGATTGCCTAAGTCTTGAACTGTATGGAGGAGGATGACACAAGTGAACATGGATTCACCCCAAAGAATAATAGGCTCACCTATTCTAAGGAGTGTACAGATAAGGAGGACTCAGAAAAAATGCAGGATCACCCCTGTGGATAGCAATTTCACCCAAGAAATGGATAGGATCGCCTATTCTAGGGAAACATAGGGAGACTTGAAGGATATGGACTGGACACAGACTCGTCTAAGGGTTGGGAAAACTCACCTATCCGAGGAACAAGAGGACACGGGGTCACCCAAGGAAGGGACCCATAGGAAAATTCACCCCTAACAAAGATGAACTTGCCTAAAGGGATGACCTAGACTAGACTCAGACATGAAATCGCCCTTTCACAGGGCAGGATCACCTATCCACAATGCAAATTCACCTCTGTGAGAAGAAAATTCACCACTAATGGTAGGGACAGATTATGGAAAAGGACAAAAAACACAACAAATAACAAACAAAAAGGTTGGACTGACTCAAACTAATAATAAGCACTGATATCGCACAATGAAGAAATGTCAGGCAGCATAATCCTAAAATTAGTATGAAGGGTTTACAAACTTGATGTAGGCCCACCACCTTGAGCAAACAACCCAAGGTTAATATTCCATGATACTGGGGTGGTTCTCTAGATTACCCTTTCTCGTGAAGGCGGATAGCTAGCATTTTAGTGGCACAGGGTCATCAACAGATGCCACGGGCTCACCTTCATACTCTCTCTCGAAGACTATCATAGTCAACCATGAGGATTTCTATCTCAACCCAAGGGAGCACATGGTGAGTAACTTTGAAGTACAATGCACATCCCTTGCACTACACCAAGTCATGGCTAAAACATGAGTCTTTATCTAGGCTATACAGGCTATCTCGTGTGTCCTTGATATACGCTAGATATGTGAGGCATAACCATGAACACTAGCCCATCATAAGCATAGATCGAGAGCCCTAGTGAGGTACTAGAAACTCATACCAATCCTACACATCTTATCTACGTTTCACCCTAGCTTTGACACTTCATTAGACACGACATGACTGGATTGGAGTACAACTTTAGTTTTCCCCCTTTATATACCCCGCCGGTAACACATGATTGGAATTGTCCCCTAGGTGATGCAATCCCAAGAAAGTCCCACTAAAGGAAGGAAATACTAGACACGTCGGCTCGTCCCTAGGCTCACACATAGCACAAGGGGAGAGCTTAGATGCACTAACACTTCTTGGGTAGACTAGACTGGACTAGAACAAGTTGTGATTTCTCGTCACCCAAGATCACCGAAATTTGCAAGGGGAGTGCATATGTCAACAACTTGCTCCCAAACACAGCAAAAAATGTAAATTGACCCTTTAATTAAGCTACGTGTGCCTAGATTAGTATGAAAAAACAACAAACAAAGCTAACTAATGGGTCTTTGACCAATCGTCCTACAGAAGATATGTCATTAGTTTAATGCCACCAATCTTGGATAAACAATTTTTTGAGCAAACGTTAGTAAATCACACACTCATAAACAGACGAGTTAGTGGATCAGTACTCGAAATCAAAACCAAATTGAAGCTTGAATTGAAAAATTAAAGGTTCTAGAATACCTCAAATTCGCCTCTATGTGAGATGAATTTTCCTATATCTAAAGATCAAGATCGCTTGTTTGGAAGGATGAGAAAATTTGTAGTCGCCTATTTAGGTGGATGGGAAAAGTCACAGTCAACTCTATAACTACTTCAAACTCGCCTCTATGATCAACACTATCGCCTGTTTTAGTGGGTCTTCTGCATACCCACCTCTGTGTCGAGTGATCTTGCTTGTTGTTTCAAGTCTTCCCCTTTTCATAGAAGGGAAAGATTGGGTTCACCTATGCCCAATGCAGTTTTTCCTCTATAACTATCAAGTTTTCCTCTCTGGGGTGGATTCACCCCTATGTGTAAAAATTTGAACCTATAGAAATTAAAACAATAAGCAAATAGTGAAAATGACCCATGATGTGGGTCCCACCAGGCATGCCAGAAATGTGTGCAAGTGAATTTAATTTGCTAAAGTGGAAAAACTAAACTAATTCAAAGATCAAAAACACAAGACAAACACTCAAAACTAGGCCTAAGATGAACTCAAACAAAATGAAAGAAAATGGAACTTTTTACCTTGTTTGAGTTTATGACTTTGGTTGGCCCTTTGATTAATTAAATGTGTGCTCTTTTGTTGGCAAAATAGCTTAAAACCTAGCTCTAAATGATTTTTAAATGATGGGGAATGCAATGGTGGATGTGGGTAGTTGGATAGATGCAAGATGTGAGCTCAAATGGTGTTGCAACAATGGTGGATGCTTGGATGCTTGAGTGATTGCTAAGTGTGCTAAAGTGGATTGCAAAATTGATAGATCCAAATGAGGGAAAATTCCACCATTTTTAGGGGAAGTGCCTTTACACAATGGAGGGCTAGGATCAAGCCAAGATGGACAAGATCAAGGGTTGGGGTGAGTTGAGCACTCACAAGCCCTCACATCTTGACATGTGGTAAGTGATATGGCAAGGAGGAGATGATGTGGTGGTACTACATAATACCTTGGGATTTGGACAAGATCTCCTCATAAAGGAGGTCCTTGTCCACATGTGGGTGAGAGGACATGTGAGGAATTAAAAATTCCTTAAATATCCACATGGGGATGGGAGAAGGAATTAAAAATTTCTTAAAATGCATTGGGGGATTAAATGTGAATTAAAAATTCACATGGGGAAGGGGTTGCCTTCTCCAAAAGTAGAAAGCATTTAATAGGATTGACTTAGGACACATTACATAAATGGCATGGATATTAGGTTGACCTAATTCAGTGAGAATGGTTGTGCAAACATGGGATTAGGAAAGTTAATGAAGAATTAGGGGCAAGTGGGAGATTATGGAGGATGTGACCCTAATGATGATTAGGGGCGTGCACATCCTAATCATGGATTAATTAAATTAACCTATATTGGAGAGGATTATGGAGGATGTGACATGAAGAGAGAGAAAAAGGGATGAATTAAAAATAGATTTAATTCATGAAAGGAAAAGTGACTAAATTAAATAAATTGGGGTATTTATTTAATTTAGAGAGGAAAGGGGATAAGGTATTTAATTGATTTATTAAATACCTTAGGGACATTAGGCTGCAAGGTAATATTAATCAAATAATAAGTTATTTAATTAATGTGGATGAAGCATGCAGGATAGAGGAATAGAAATGGATGAACTTGACCATATGGGGGTAGTCAAATTCAGATGTCTACAGAAATAACTTAGGAATTTTATGTATAAATTTTAATTCTTTTACAATATGAATGTGGATGCATGCATGAAAAATAGTTGTGTTTCAACTTATAGGGCCTGAAATTCATGGTTGACCTTAATTGTGAAAAACAAATTGTGATGGTTATGTAATAATAGTGTAGTGTAGAAAAATGTAACCTTTACATTTTGTCACTTGTTTGGGCCTTCCTAGTTTAAATTAGATTTAATAATATGCCTTAATTTAGTGTTGTTAAATGTACCTTTTTACATTTACACACTTATTTGGGCCCTCTTAATTAAATTGAGTTTAATTAGGCCTTAATTAGCCCTTTTAATTCATTTACAAGCATATTTAGTTATATATTTTGAAGGGAAAACTTAATAATAATTAATGTCAATACATAACACCTTACATTGAGCAATGTGTGTTCTGAGAATTAGGGTTTGGGACCCATTCACCCATGGGAAAATGGGTCTTCCCTAAGACCTTGAACCCATTTTAAAATCATTTTTGGTGGTATTTTTATCATTCCAAATTCAAATTTCAAAGTTTGGCTTGTAATGTTTAATTTTCAAGAAATTAAGGATAAGTGTCTATAAATACAAGGTTATTTTGATCAAATCAAGTCTAAGGAAAAATCTAGCAAGAGGTGAACTTAACAAGAGAAAAGATTATTGTCAAGAGAATTCAAGAGCAGAATTATCAAGGATTTGTTGCAACATTCAATATCTCAAACATAGTGTCAAAGCTATGTTCATTCATGCATGTTTTTGGAGATAACATTGTGATGTAGGTTTCAAGAATTCGATTCAATATTCAAGCACAAGATCAACATCATCAATCAATCCATTTCATGAAAGTTTCAGTCCTTCAAACATCTCCATTCAAGAGGTTTGTTCATGGGTTTGTTGAATTGCAACATTGCATTGTTCATTCATCATTCCTTCTTTCATGCTATTTCATTTCATTTCAAGGTTTAATTACCAAAATGGGGTGTAACCAAGGAAAATCCCCATTCATCCAAAAACAAATATTTTTCCATCTCTTTGTGCATTGCATATTTTCAAGTTTATAGGTTGAAGAAAAGTTGAAAATATCAAAAGTGCAAAATTGGAAAGTTGCATTTGTTGTCACCTTCATTGTCATCTCACAAAAACTCATATCCCAAATTTATTTTTGACTGTTCAACTATGAAACCTGAAGGGTTTGGAAGTGAAAACATAGAAGCAAAGGACCCATAAATCAATTTTGGAAAGGTGAAAAAAGACCCATTCACCTATGGGTGAATGAGTCCCAGGAAAACTTCTTAAAAGAGTGTTTTGTGAGAGGTGCACAACATTTTCCTTCCCCAGATCTACTAGTATTTTTACTATTTCTGATAGCCCTATGTTTCATCTATCAAATCCAACTTTTACATGTCATAAATGAGTGTATTTGGTATTTTTAATCTTTCTCCCAGAACCCCTATTAAGCTAGTTTTGTCACTATTTCTATCAAAAGAGACTCTGCAACTGATTTTGAGATAGGTTTTAAGTGTCTTCCACTCATCCAACTTGTATAAATTTGACTGTTTCTGTTAGAGTTATGATACATCGACATGAATTAGCTCTTTGGTTATAGATTTGAGGTCATTTTCTATCTTATTTTTATCTCCCAAAAGTGTTGTTTAGTCATATTTACCTCATCCACACGTAAAGGAAATTACAAGATTCCTCAAAGAATTCACTCACCTAAGGGTTGAAAGTGGATTTTGATCTGAGGGATCTCATTTCTTGAATGAAATAGAAAATAGGTAGGTTCATTACACCCCATTTTTCCCTTTCTATTTATAGTAATTTTGGTGAAGCATTCCAAATTTAGTATAAAACCTTATGTGTTTTGAACCCTTACCTATTTTTCTATTTTTTCTAATTGATACTATTTTCCATCCTATCATGTTGCTCATCACTATGTGGCATTAGTATCTTTTTCTCTTCATGGTGGTACAATTTTCGGTGCAACCATATCTTTCTTGGCAACAATATGATAGTTCTTGGTGGTTGTCTTTGTCTCTAGGATTGGGGGGCTAGGGTAACTATTTTTTCAAGGTGTGCATCATTTTCAAGGATCACCTCTTCCTCTCTTTCTACTTAAAATACCAGCATAGAAATTATGTTGGCATTTTAAGTGGGGGGCATATGGTCCCCCATTCATTGTCTACATATTCCCTTCTTATTAATGGTATTGTATACCTCCTAAGAAGTGTGATTTTTTTCTTTCAAAGTTTGGTCTTCTAAATTCATGTTATGTGTTTTCTTCTTGGTGACATTGGGTTTGATTTTCTTCAAGAACATGACTTTTCTAAGTATATGATATTCCTCTTAGTGGTAATGCTATGGACTACATTCCCTAGGTTTTGAATCTTTTATCCTTGACCAATCCTCTCTTGGAGATGTTAGGCATGATATTCCCTAACAGGAGACCTTTCATGAACTAAGCAAAACCCCTTTGAGCATATCTTATCCTATTTCCTTGTTTGTTCATATTTTTTTAGCATAACACAGCTTGCTAAGCCTTATGAAGCTCAAATTTCATATTGTGTTGTGCCTTATTAAAGTTATCAGAGCTATAACTTTGGTATGGTATGGGAACCTAATAATATTCTCTCATTTTCCACCCTTGGGGGCTCACCTAGTGGACAACGAATATCACTAGCCTATGTGAATGTGCATTGTTTGTTTGCATAGTGGATGATGAGTTCCACTTGTAAACATTTTTGGACAAATAGCTAAAGTGTGATCCACATCGCATTGAACAATCAAGGCTTGATCCACCCCTTTTTTTTCTTTATTTTAGTCTTTGACATTGTATATTTGTGTATCTTGCTTTGTTGTTGCATATCATACATTTCGTGTGTGTTCCTTTGTGTGTATGTTGGTTTACCATAGGATCTTGATCTTGGGGGCTTGGCCACCTCCTTGATCTTTGTCATCCTATACAACATTGGTGCACTTGGACCCCTCTTGACACATATTTGTCTACTTTAGTGTTATTTTGTGCCTGTCCTCATCCTCTCACTAAAGTGGGGGCTAAAATTAGTGTAGAAAAATGTAACCCTTTACATTTTCTCACTTGTTTGGGCCCTCTTAATTTAAATTGGATTTAATTTAATGCCTTAATTTAGTGTTGTTAAATGTACCTTTTAACATTTACACACTTATTTGGGCCCTCTTAATTAAATTAAGCTTAATCGGGCCATAATTATCCCTTTTAATTCACTTCCAAGCCTATTTAATTAAATTTTCTGAAGGGGAAACCTGACAATAATTAATGCCAATACATAACACCTTACATTGAGCAATGTGTGTTCTAAGAATTAGGGCCTGGGACCCATTCACCCATGGGAAAATGGGTCCTCCCGAATACCTTGAACCCATTTTTAAATCATGTTTTGGAAATATTTTTATCATTCCAAATTCAAATTTCAAAGGTTGGATTGTAATGTTTAATTTTTGGGAAAATAAGGATAAATGTTTATAAATACAAGGTTATTTTGATCAAATCAAGTCTAAGGAAAAATCTAGCAATAGGTGAACTTAACAAGAGAAAATATTATGGTTAAGAGCATTCAAGAGAAAAATAATCAAGGATTTGTTGCAACATTCAAGATCTCAAACATCATGTCAAAGCTATGTTCATCCATGCATGTTTTTGGAGCTAACATTGTGATATAGGTTTCAAGCATTCAAATCAGCATTCAAGCACAAGATCAACATCATCAATCAAGCCATTTCATGCAAGTTTCAGTCCTTCAAAGATCTCCATTCAAGAGATTTATTCAAGGGTTTGTTGAATTGCAACATTACATTTTTCATTCATCATTCCTTCTTTCATGCTATTTCATTTCATTTCAAGGTTTAATTACCAAAATGGGGTTTGACCAAGGCAAACCCCTATTCATCCAAAAACAAAAAAAAATTCCCTCTCTCTTTGTGTGTTGCAAATTTACAGGTTTATAGGTTGAAGAAATTTTGAAGATCTTAAAAGTGAAAAATTGGAAAGTCGCATTTGTTGTCATCTCACGAAAACTCAAATCCTGAATTATTTCTAACTATCCAACTATGATACCTAAAGTATCTTGAAGTTTATACATAAGAGAAGAGGACCCAGAAATCAATTTTGGAAAGGTGAATAAAGACCCATTTTCCTATGGGAAAATGGGTCCCAAGATAGCTTTCAAAAATGGTGTTTTGTGAGAGGTACACAACATTTTCCTTCCCCAGATCTGCTAGAATTTTTATTGTTTCTGATAGCTCTATGTTGCATCTATCAAATCCAACTTTTAAATGTCATAAATGAGTGCATTTGGTATTTTTAATCTTTCTCCCAAAGCCCCTACTCAGTTAGTTTTATCATTGTTCCTATCAAAAGAGACTCTGCAACCAATTTTGAGGTAGGTTTTAAGTGTCTTCCACTCATCCAATTTGCATAAAGTTGACTGTTTATGTTAGAGTTATGAAACATCTACATGAATTAGCTCTTAGGTTAGAAATTTTAGGTCATTTTTCATCTTATTTTCATTTCCCATGAGTTTTGTTTAGTCATATTTACCTTGTCCACACATAAATTAAACTACAAGATTCCTTTACGAATTCACTCACCTAAGGGTTGAAAGTGGATTTTGATCTGAAGGATCTCATTTTCTGAATGAAATAGAAAATAGGTAGATTTATTACACCCCATTTTTCCCTTTCTATTTATAGTAAGTTTGGTGAAACATTCCAAATTTAGTATAACACCTTATGTGTTTTGAACCCCTACCTATTTTTCTATGTTTCAAATAGTTACCTTTCAAATATTTATATATATACAATTGTAGTGTAGGAAATTGTATACCCTTTGCAATTTCACACTATGTTTGGGTCTCTTAATTAATTGGACTTAATTAAGCTCCTAATTTTCCAAATTATGTATTCCAAAGCCTTATTTATCCTAATTTTTGAAAGGGAAACCAACAATTAATTAATGCAATTAATATTTTAATCACATTGGAGAATGAGTGTCTTGGATTTTTAGGCCAACACCCATTTTCCGAAAAGCAAATGGGTCCCCTTCAAGTCCTAGAACCCATTGTTAAATATGTTTTTGGTAGTCTTTTAATGATTCTAATTTTATATGCAATTGTTGAATTTTGGAATCTATTTTTGGTAAATTAGATAAAAACCAATAAATATAGTCTTTTATTATTTGAAATCTAAGGAAACATTTTAACACACTTTTTTGGATATGTCATATGAGAAAATATTATTGTCAAGAGCATTCAAGAGTATATTTATCAGTCATTTGTTGCAGCATTCAAGATCCTATCATCATGTTCAAGCTTATGTGTGTTCATATCATCTTGTGAAGGATAATATGCATTGTTGATCTTAGAAGCATCCAAGCATTTTAAAGTATCCAAATTCATCAACCAAAGCAAGATCAAGCTTCTTGGAGTGATTTTTTTTACTTCAGTCCTCTAAGGGAAGCCATTGAAGGTTTAGTGAGTTGTAGCAAGCAAGTTTTCATTCATCATTTCCTTCTCCATTGTCATTATCTTTCTATCAAGGTTTAATTACCAAACATGGGGTTTGACTAAGGAAAACCTTCATTCAAACACGACAATATTTCCATCTTTGTATGTGCAAATTACAGTTTGAAGAAGGATTGAAGATATTGAAGAGAAATTTTACAATCTTGCATTTGTTGCATTCATTGTTGTCAAGTCACAGAAAGTCGGATTTAGAATTTATTCTTGGCTTTTCAATAGTGGAACCTGTGCAAAAGAGAAGCTAAGAGCCTACCTCATTGGACTACAAAAAGAATTTTTAGAATCCCATACCAATACCCATTTTCCCTTGGGGAAACCTATCCTTCAACAAAGCTCAGATCCTACTTTTTTTATTGGTACATATGACTTTACACTTCTCTGATTTTCCTACAAACTATGGTTTTCATTTCTATACTTCTGAGAATTTGCATTTCATGTTCTAGGTCTTATAGTTCATTTAGTTTAAGCACTACAAATCATTTCAATTTGGTTTTAGATCTTATCCCATTATCATATTGCCCTAAATGAATTGAGGTCCAAGTATAGTTGACTCACCTTTGAGGTTGAAATTCAATATATAATCCTTATGATCTCTTTCCTAATAAAATGCCCCTAGGGAAAGACACCTATTGTTGATCTTTAAAGTCCTATTTAGTGTTCCTCTTTCCCCCCATTTCATTTTGGTGAACCCGACATTAAGGTGTATTGTTCATTATTTTGGTGAGCCTAACATTGTACATCATACCTTTTTCTGATTTGGAGATCATTGAAACCCTGGATCTAGGTTTTGCATCATCTTGTCCTAAATTGCATTTAGGGTTACATATTGCATGTTTGCATCATCTAAAATCATAAAAGTCTAAAAATATTGCATACTTTCTGCATATTATATTGCATTAAAGTGTGTTTCAATCATTTAGACCGAAATTTCATTCAAAATTCCATTAAAAAAAAATATCATTTTGTTCATACATTGTCATAAAATTGTATTTGTATTTTCATCATAATTCTAGGAAAATTGTCATTGAAGAATTTGTTTGTTGTTAGGAAGAGTGAGATTAAACATCAAGTTAAACATTCAAAATTTTATTTTTTTAGACCCTTGTCCTAGGACTCATTAACCCTAGGGTGAACTTTTCCTAGTACAGGTGCTTTTTCAAAATTTATGCACAATGTTTTGTCTCAATTTTATCAATTTGTTACAACTTGTAGATCTTTGTTTTAGTTTTATAAATTTCATGATTCAGTAATTATTTGCATCTAGTTCAATTGGTGAAAAAAAGTGCATTGTTTGACAATAAAATGGCATTCAAAAGTAATCATTTTTTAGGTTTTTTCATCTAAAATCGGTCAATTATTATATTTTAGATTTGAAAATTGCAATATTTGTTCAAAATTTGCGTTGTGTTTCTTATTTATCGATGTTTACTATCTTTATTCAGTGTCTTTTGTCCATTTTGGGTACACTTTTGGTTTGGTGAAACTTGTATGAGTATCACAACCTGGTTCCCTACTACCAATACTTTAGTGAGACATAGTTTGAGACTCATGGCATTCCATGCTAGTACATTACTTGTGGGTCTTTGGTTTTCCAACTCTTTCACTCATAGTGTTGACACTAGTCAACACATTTTAGACCTCACCCCTCATGCTATTATTAGAATTCAACCTCATAAGGACCAAACCAACTTGTCTCCTAATATTTCTTTCTTAAATAATTATATAATTAAGCATGCACCCGATGGTCCTCTTTACATAGCTGGAAGAATCAATGTAAAGCCTACAAATAGGATATTAATTGATCCCATGTTTGTAGAGAATGTGATCACTGAGGAATTCTTATTTATGCATGAACTTTATGTTGCAAGTATGATAAGTTAGTGTTTTCATTTATATTGGTTCAATCTTTGTTATCATTGATGTGTTTAGTTGAGTAAGATTGTTGCAATCTTGAGTGTGAGAAATTGATGCTTTAATTAGTTGCATTATGTTGTCATTAGTAAAGATATTGGTGTCAACCGCTAATTTTGCTTCGATAATATTTTGTATATGGATGTGGAATTGTTGAACATGATGAGTATGTGTCTTTGGTGCTTGGTTTCCAAGTGATTTTGAGAAAATTTGATAAAAAGAGGGAACGGTGTGTTGTAGTGGTGTTTTGGGTTACATAGTTATGATTTAGTTTTTGCTCCGCATTTTTTCTAGGTTGAAGATTTTCCTATTTTATTTGGATATGTTGATGAGATATTTTTAGAGGTTTTATATTCAAGATTCAGTGTGTTGGATAGTCATACAAAAGAAGTTGTGTTCACTAGTGTGTGACTGTGCATTGTAGAGGTGTCTGAGATAAATGTTTTTTCTTTGTGTTTCTCTGCAGTTGTGTTTCAGGTCTTACAATTTTGAAGGAGTTTTGATGGTGTTAGTAGTTTACCTCAATCAATAGGGTTTGATTTTTTTTGCTTCAGAAGATGGTTTACTAAGTAACAATGTATGGTAGAGTAGTCTAAGTGTATTGGGTGTGTACATTCTTTAGGTGGAAATTGTTGTGAAGGAGTTTTTTGGATTTCAAGACATTTGGGGAATATTCTAGGTCATGTTTGAGCATGGTGTGTGGTTTTCAAGTCATCTTTGGGTTTGAGGAAGCATGTACTTAAAATTTTAATGGTGTTTGCACAAGTAATGACCGACCTGTTGTTTACACTACATGCAAAGGATAAATATTATTTAAGGAAGCATGTGGTTGAGTGGTGTTGATGATTTGGATTCCAATTAAGTTTTGATGTGGTCCACTTTCACTTTTATCCACCATGGAAGCGTTTTGGCACCAACCTAATTTAAATTTTCATGTTTGAGGTGCATAGCCGACCTTGGAGAAGGTTTCAAGGTTGAAGACAGTATAAGTATGAGTTCAAGATTTGTTGAGAGATGCTAAGAAAGATGTAAGAGATGCAAATGATGCAAAGTGTAGTGTGTTAAAGTGTGAAATTTAGTAATGTAGCACGCAAGCTTTCATACATGTTAGTTTACTAGATGCAGTGAGGAGAAGGTGGCTACAATTCTTTAATTAGATTGCAAGGGTGTTGAAGTCATTGTGGTGGATTGTTTGTTGCATTCAGATACTTTTCTCTATGTAACATTTCTTCTCTATATTATTTTCAATTCTAGCAATCAGCCTTCTATCAATGAGCCTTTCTTCTTTGTGGAAGTGAGCCCTCTAGCAGTGATCCCTATTATATTCAATGTTGAAATTACTTATATTGTGAGCTAATCCTCACCATGGTTTTTCCATTCTTGGGTTATTCACATAAATCTAATGTTTTCTTGTGTATGGTGTTGAGTTTTTTAAGTTTATGTTATTTAATTTTCATGCTAATTCACATTAAAATAATTAAGGGTTAAATGAATGAGTGTGGATCTGAATTTTAATAAGGGCTTTTGAAGTTTTAAGGTACAACTGATTCACCCCGCCTCTCAATTGTCTTGCGCATTCAAAAATTGGTATTAGAGCAAGGTTCCTTGGAGAAAAGCTTAATTTCTTAAGGTAGATTTGGGATGGAACACAAGAAGAATATCCCTATATTTGATGGAATAGACTATGCATTCTAAAAGACACGGATGAAAGCCTTTTCGAAGAATCTAGGATATGATGTATGGAAATCAATTCAAACTGAATATACTATGCCTATAAATGGTCTGAGTGTTGAAGTTAAACTTAAGGCCCATGAAAGCAATAGTAAATCAAAGTATGCTCTCTTGAGTAGTCTTACAAATTTTGAATTAATGAAAGTTATGGATCTAAAAACTACTAAAGTAGTTTGGGAAAGTTGGAAATTATTTATGGAGATGATATGGTCAAACAAGCTAAGATACAAAATTTAAATTTCCCACATTTGAGAACTTGCGAATGTCTAAAGATGTAAACATTACAAGCTATATGTAGAGGGTAGATGAACTAGTCAGTTACATCAAAGGTCTTGGAGGAAAACTCAAAGAACCAAAAGTGGTAAAGAAATCTCTTAGAACCCTTCCTAAAGCTTATAATCATAAAGTTGTTATTGAGGAATCTCAAAATCTAGATTAGTATTCTAGAGATCGATTATATGGTTGTTTAACCACATTTGAAATGAGATATTTTGGTACTAACAATGGTGCAAAAGTTGAGACTACTTTTAAGGCTACAAAAATAGAGAATACTAAAGAACCAGATCAAGAAGATCTTGATGATGTGGAAGCTAACTTTGTGAGAAGAATGAGAAGAGGTAATGGTAAGTATAAATTTGAATTACCTTTCCAATGTTTCAATTGTGGAAATATAGGTCACTATGCTTCAAGATATCCAAATGGAGTTGTGAATGACAAAAATAAAAAGAACAAAGGTAAGATGACTAAGAAAATTTGTTATATTAGAGAAGATGAAAGTATTTCTGATGATGAATCTAATTATGGAGATGATGGTGATGAATGCTTATTTATGGCTTTAAAAGATGAATATGTTTCTGCTAACTCTAAAAGATGTGTAAAGGAATTCCCTCTAGAGAGAAAGGGTAATACTGAAGGTACTTTTGTATCTAGTTTTCATGCTAGATAGGATAAGACCTATTGGATCATTGATAGTAGATGTTATAATCATATGACTGTTCATGGGTGTTTTTTCACTTCTCAACATAGACAAAGCACAAGTGCAATTCCTTTCTTGAAAGGTAATTTTTGCAACTAAATTTTAGAAATCACCCCAAGGTCTCTTGGGTGTCAGGTCATGACAATGCATGGAATAGCTCAATGGTCAATGTGATTCATTGGTAATAACAAGGAGGCCTTTATGGTTCACAAAGCATGAGAGTTTAGGTCTGTAAAAGGAGTTTCAAGGTTATGGAAATGAATGAATAGTGGTTGCTCACTCAAAACGGAAATCTACAACTCACTTTGAACATCAGATTTGAAATTATTGTGATGCTTAGAATCCTAAACTAACAAAGAACTAAAAGAAACATCAAGAGGAAAGGGTTGAGAAAATTATTCTAAGTCTAAGATATGAATGAACAGTAACAATGGAGGATGCTACATTAGATAAACTCCCATAACTAAGTTTTGTTTAGCCAAGAGAAAACTACAGCTACACAAAACCCGCACAATATTCAAAGGATTTTTTGTATATTTTGAGATTGTGCATTCACCTCATGAACATACAATTGAACTAAAGTGCAACAAATAAACAAGCCCAGGCTAACTTTGCACAATAGTTTGTCATCAAAATAATGTCAAAAGTATGGGATAGGAGTTCATCAAATACTATAACAACAACCACCATTAAAGACATTCAATAAAATAACAAATAGAAAATAACATGGAGGTTGAATCATGCATGCATAATGAGCAAAATCAAAGAAAACGCCCAACTTCAATGCAATTTTTCCTTCTATTGCTGCAAAATGCCTCTTACAACAATTCACACCACCTATAAATGAGGAGCAAGCCCCTATTTATAGTTTTCCAAAAGTGAAATGAATGGACGGGATTAATTAGCAATGAATGGCCCAGATTCAATACGGATTAAGGTTTTACCTACCCCCAATATATTACAATATAAAAATATACTTTTTCTTTTCCCTATTTCATCCTGTAGTCTATTTTATCTTTTAGCTATTTTTTATCTTCTAGCTAGAAACTATTGAATTGTCTTTTGTTGATATATTTGTAGCATTTCCTCAGTCGATCAAGTGATTTTCTCACAAATTTTCTCTAACTATGAAATAGAAATACCCCCCTTTATCTCGGTGGATAGCCCTTGACAACCAATCATCATTGGGTGGAAACGAAACAGACTTCCTCTATCCTCTTGTTTGTCAACACTTCTTCAACCGTCACATTGCTTAGTACAGATTCCTAAATGGACTCCTTTTGGCGAATGATCATCTTTCAGTAGAATTCTTTGGCATGTATTAATAAGAAAATAGGTCTTTGCATATTTTCGGATTGTGCATTCACTTCATGAACATACAATTGAACTAAAGTGCAACAAATAAACAAGCCCAAGCTAACTTTGAACAGCAGTTTATCATCAAAAAAATACCAAAAGTATGGGATAGGAGTTCATCAAATACTATAACAGTAACCATCATTAAAGACATTCAAGAAAATAAAAAAGAGAAAATAACATGAAGGCTTAATCATGCATGCACAATGAGAAAAATCAAATAAAACACCCAACTTCAATGCAATGCTTCCTTCTATTGCTACAAAATGCCTCTTACAACAATTCATCGCCACCTACAAATGAGGAGCAAGCCCCTATTTATAATTTTCCAAAAGTGAAATGAATGGCTAGGATTAATTGGCAATGAATGAACCAGATTCAATACAACTTACGATTTCACCTACCCCCAATATATTACAATATAAAAATAGACTTTGTCTTTTCCCTATTTCATCCTATAGTCTATTTTTTCATTTAGTTATTTTTGCCTTCTAGTTGGAAACTATTGGATTATTCCTTTTTTTGATATGTTTGCATCATTTCCTCATTCGATCAGGTGATTTTCTCGCAAATTCACTCTTACTGAGAAATAGAAATACTCCCCTTGATCTCAGTGGACATCCCTTGACAACCAATCATCATTGGGTGGAAATGAAACAACCTTCCTCTATCCTCTTATTTTTCAACACTTCTTCAACCATCGCATTGCTTAGTGTAGATTCCTAAATGGACTCCTTTCATCTTTTAGTAGAATTCTCTGGCATGTATTCATAAGCAAACAGGTCTCCCGCCTCAGTAATTTTGAATTAGAATCCTGCTCCCGTCATGGTTTTGTATGCACTGTCAATTGAAAGCACTTCCTCGAATTCAATCCATTAGTAGGATCCTCCCTTTGGTAAGTAAAGAAAATACCTGCACGCAATATGAAAAATAATTAAATGGGAACTCATTAAATCATTAATCATTAAAATAATAAAACCCATAAAAGGCTTTAATCTTCCCTTATTTAAATAAAATATTAATTTGCATATTATCCTAAGGCCTCTGCATTGATATTTGTTAATGGAAGCTCATAAATTATAAAATTCACCTTCCCTTTTAAAATAAGATTTACAACATTTGATAGCAAGTGACCACTCCACATCTCCCACCTTATAATAGTGGCCTTGTCACTCTTTGGTCCAAGCCAAAAATTAGACTAATGATCACATCAAAATCATGGGAGATTTGAATTGGTAAACTAATTTCTTCAATGATTATTTAATTCCCTCATTAGGAAGCATGAATTTTGAGGGAGGGCATTGCGCAGAGGTGAGAGAGAACTCCTCACGAGGAGATTATATAGGCACATCATGCCTCTATGTTGCACGTGAAACTATCATGCAAAAGAGCTATTAAGAAATGTCATTATGGATGGCGAAGTGGCCTACAGCCTCTGCAAGGAGAAGACCCATAGAACCTACATCTTTGTAAGAACCAACTTCATTAATATTGTCAATAATGTGCAACTCTCAATCATCCAAGATTACATTGTCCATTTCCCATTGAATCACAACTTCAGAGAATCCTTCATTATTACGCAATTTATTGTTACCATGTCTTCATCTTACAATGGCCTTGACCTTACTCAGGCCAATAGAATATCAAGAGTTTCTTATGACGCCACGAAATGTCCTTGTAACCTCATCAATGTTTGGATCATGCGTTCATTTAAGACATTTACCCCTCATTGATAACATCGGATACTAAAGGGCCCCTTCCCACTAGTGTGCAACATATGATCATATATTTCCATTACTCCAACCACCCTCCTATGACCAACTTCTGACAAGCAAGAATATCCTATATGAAGCTCATGATTTCCTAAACTCCATTCAAATGGTCTTAGACGATGATTGCAGGGAATGAGGCGTTCAGCTCTTTTCATGGTGACTTATTTACAGGTATTTGCATCAAATACAGTCATTATTATTCATCCATTTATTGCTTGAATCAGAAGATTGAAAGCAAGAGCTTAAACAAGAGCAAGCATCTATTTGTGGGAATATCATGCGGATAGGCCATGTATAAGTGTCGTAAAAAGATGGTGTGGAAAGAGAGGAGGTCCACATAAAAATATCTATCGTTGCAAAGGGAAGTGGAACATTCATGCAGGGGAATCATGTATAAATGCTATAAGAGACTATGATGTATGAGCAAACACACACACAGAAATTCCCGCCAACAAGTAAGCAAGTGGCCTTCGCAATGAAATGGTCCGCCAAAATTTCCGCTATGCAAGTATTCCTTCTAGATTAGCTTCTATTGCATAATATTATGTGCGCATTTAGGGCCTTCAATTACCAAAATATCTCCTAGTGAGGACCTCTCTAAATCATAAAACTGTAGATCAAAACAATATCAAATCTACCAAGATGACAACATGAGTATTGTGCTCAAGAGACCCCATACTTTGTCGATTGGGTGCTTGGGTATTATTTTGGAATGTCAAGCACTCACCTTGCTAATAAATGATGTTGATTCCTACAAGAGAACCACCTACCACTCACCTCCAAGTGGAAATAATCTTCCACTAGTTATCTTGCATTTAATGGCCCCTGCCCTTGGGGCTCTATTGCAACTATATCAGATATTCTCATAGTTCGAAAGTATCATAGAGCCAGGAGATGAGGCTGCAGTGAGACAAGTGTGGTGTCCCATGCCTCCCATAACCATGTACATGGGGCCCACTTGTATAGAAATCCACTCCCAAATTCAATCAAATCTAGACCATGAACCCATGAGGATCCCAATTTTATATGATGATATATTGTTATGCGAAGAAAAGCCCCTACAAAAGCCTGTCACGACATCACCATATCCTAAACACACATATTAAGTATTGAGTTGAAGCGTAGGCATGTGAATATGTTGCAGAGTTCCCCCAACTCATGGTTATGGAATAAATATGCCTTTATTCGAATTGACTCATGGTACCTGAATAAGGAACGTCAAGTAAATTTCATCACTAATATGTGAGTTTTAGGATTAATCCACTACCTAGGCATGAACAAATCCCCAATGCATCGGCGAGTTTTCTTTGGTTCATTGTGATTTTTCTTCATCAAGAAACTGACCCCACATTCTTGAAGTATGGTGTGAATTTCTCATAAAGAGAATTCCTTCAGTGTATATAGAGGCTGATAGAATTGAAAGAGGGAAAGCTTTCCTCACCGTTCCTTGTGGTATATATAATTGATTCTTGACTAGGATCAACTTTTACTGAGATTACAACCATTAGAATAATTCACCGATGCATCCGACGCATAACCAGAATAGGGCGACAAGTTTTCATAGAAATGGTCACATCGCAAGTTGAGCAAAGGATGATGCCATGTAGAGAAGTTTGGTGGGAAAGCAATGATAAGTTTTCCATAGTAAAATGGCAGTGATAGCAATGTCCTTTGTAACATGTCCATTGAAGGGGAAGAGATGCGGAAAGAAGTAGTGAGATCATCATAGGAGATGACATCAATAGAAGGGATTCCTACACTAGAACCTTAGCCAACCCACAAAGTTTGAAGCTTCCACCCAACAAATATTGAGTCTAACTTGTGGCACCCAACTGAAAGTTTCTCTAAGAGAACAAACATAATGCATGCTAGATCGATGAAATCTCATCAGTATACACATTTGAGTGAAATGGAAATGATCACGTCACCTAAGATCATGAACCCACTGCCTCAATCCATCTCACCATTTAGTTCGATTGTCCAAGATTTTGTGGGTGAAAACCTATGATAAATTACATCGTTCTTAACACAATACTTCAACAATATTAGATCTTTCATCGAACCAAAGATTATATGAGCTAGTGACTAAATCTAAAATCCAACTACCTTGTAACTCATACCTCCCGCAAATGTTGCACTAAATCCATCATTGATGTTTTCATGGTCCACCATCGAACCCATGGGATCTTAATTCATTATTGACAAGCTCACACTCAATTATAATGTCCCTATTCATGTTGATGGGCGTGAGATTTTCAAACATCATTTAGTGAATAAAATTCATTCATTCAAAGACATGTTGATATTCTTGATGCACCCACTGCATACTAACTCAAAGCTCGTGACAAATCTTGCACGATGGTTTGGGTAATAATATTTGATGAGGTGTCGAGGGAAGGCCATAGTAATAATAGTTAGGAGAGGAATGGCTCCCGCAACTTCAAACCCCGCAGTTGATATCCACCCTCATTTTTATGGTGTTGCTTGATTCTTATTAGATCATTATGTGGAAATCTAGCAATGGCCTTTCACAATAATTGAGATAGTCCTCCTAGGTTTTAAAATGCATCACAACTTGATGCCAATCCATGTGTGACTTGTATTAATCGATGATGAAGTAGAACATATTCAATTCATTTCTAGGTCACACAAAATTCATGCCATTACATCCCATGGGGAAGAGAGAGGAAAGTAAGCCATGCTGATTGAGAAAGATCATAAGGAAATAGCTTCCTTCAGATGATGTTACATGTGCAACCACCTCGGATGTGTAGGAGAAGAAGCCTTGAATTATAATCAAGACACTCTTTCTGAATTGAACTATCACCTCTAATTCATGTAGGCATATCCAAGAGCTACATAATACTTCTTTTCACAAGCCAGCAAATAAAACCCATCATTCCCACAATTGATGCACACGTGAAGTAATCGACATGAGAACTCAAAAATCAATACAATTTCGCCGCCTATCCCATGTGAGTAGGAATTTTCCACCATATTTTAGGGACTCACTGTGGAAATGCTCTTCATTCATAGGAGAAAGACACAGGACTGTTGTCTAGGAATGTCGTGTGGATAGTGAGAATGCAAGTGATGTTTGGGTTGGTACTTGAAAGGAACAACATTAGAGCAACAAAATCCCACACGACAGTGTCCATCGGCGTAAAGTGGTTCAGAACCTACAAGTGAAATTTTTCCCTCACAACCATTCTCACAGGAACATTGTCAAAATGACATTTAACACACACTGTATTTCCCATGATAGCCCCTGTCTATCATCCCAAAAGTACCTTAGCATGGCAACAACTATGACCAATATGCCTATGCATAGATTTAATACAATGGGGCTTCAAATTCCTTGTAAGGTTCATGGGAATGATCACAAAAGGGAGGGGTCACATCTAACATAAATAAAGCTTCCTACATTGCCCCTCATGTAAACACAAGAATCATAATGTGGAGATTTTGGGCGTCTATGCTGCTTGCGGGGTTTTATTGTCATCACCCTTAAAACTACCAAAGCTAGTTTTCCCTCTAAGTTGGAATGTTCATAGGACTCACAATAAGAATTTATGTTTATATTCCTTCATCATGGGTTGATTGGATGCAAAAGTATCTAGTGGGACCATTGTTAGTGATTTTCCATTGGAGAACATCATTAGTCAAATGGCATCCTGCAGGCAGAGTTTCATATTGCGGAACCCACTTGATCATTTTTCTTGGCTAAGTTTGTTTAACCTCTCTCAAGTTGTAATTTTTGGACTGTGGAGTCAAGCAATGTGGGGGTTGTAGGACAGGTTTCCATTGGGTTTTCGTCACCAAGGAGCAGCTTTTGTTAGGACAGTGTTCGAACAATGGCATACCATAGGAGTGGACCCATCATGGAGACCTACTTTAAATTTTGTCTTCATGTGCTTTTCATATTGATGGTGTTGGTGGGATCTGGGTCCACATGGTGAAGAGGTGGTGGAATTTCATCATTAAGGAATGGTGCTGGATTAATGGCCTCCCATTAGTGGCGACCCACATGGGTGGACCCACCGATGAGCTCTTATTCAAAATTTGGCTAGTGAACTTAATATTTTTTCTTGAGGAAATGACATATGCAAGACCCACGTGGCAGAGTGACACCAAGGTCCCGTCATTTTGACTTAGCGTCATTGCCACTTCAAACTCCAATGTTGGGATCATGGGTGATAAGTGTGGAATCCACAACGTGGGACAACGAGAAGGCTCTATTGTTGAGTTATGACGACGAGGTGGAAGTGGGTTGCATGAGGCGTCCCATAGGGAAACTACGACTTAATCAATTCCATGACATGTTGGGTCTAGTTCATTCATGGAAATGGAAAGGCTAAGCCTACAAATTAGGGGGATGTGAAGGTTTTTCCGTTGGTGTAATAAACGTGCAAGGGTGACCTTCCACAAAATTTTGAAACTTCATAAAATTTTACCAATGACTTGGGCACATTTGACTTTGCATTCCAGGGTACATGATCATCCCAAGTTCAGAATAGGGGTCTAATGACCAAAGAAAATTCCAACCAACAGGAACAAGGAAAAATTGGGAAAAAGGGGTCCCTACATTCAATGGGGCGTGTGTGCAAAACATGCACAACAAATGGCAACTCGGCTAGGGAAATGCTCTAGAGCATTTCAATGACAAACTGGAATCATGAACCCAAAATATCTAGTTTTGATCTTCACGCTAGGGTAAGCAAACCAAACACTTGACCAAAGAATTGAAGCCACTAGTTAATCAATCCTTCTATATACTAAAAATCCAAGTGTGTGCAAATGCATTCATTCCCATCTTTAAGTCATTACAAGAACCCAAGCTCCATCAAGTTAAGCTACGTGATTGATTCTAACTCGAAAAGCATCCTAGACATTGCCTCACTGCTAGTCAAGAATCCATAGCCCTAACAAGGTTTTCGTTGTGATTCTCTTGAACATTGCTCTACTGCCAGCCAGGAATCCATAGCCCCAGTAGATTTTTTTGGATCCTCCTAAAAGTTGAATTTCTCTTTTGATTTTCATTATTTTCTTTTCTTTCTTTTATTTTGTTTGTTTGTTTTTATTTTTTCTTTTCTCTTCTTTTCATTTCAACCCACAAGCAGTGAAGCTCACACTCAGGGCTAAGAATCACAATGGCGCTGAAGAAGAATTTTAGATTTCAACTTCACAAAGGAACCTACAGTGACCTCCAGATTCTTAAGATGTGTGATAGATGTAAGATTTTAGAATACATCATAATTGGATTAGACCAATAACTTATCCTCTTTGAATCAAACCTCAAGGTCATTTGACACTAATAGAAGACCTTCACCATCCACTTTAAAAACTTGATTGAATTTTTTTTGAAGAAATACTTAGAACAACCCTAGGTAAAAATAATAATTGTTCTTGCACACATACCCAGTAGAAAACAACGGGACCCCATGCACAAAAGAAATGTAGAAGCAAACCGAAAGAAAACTAACCAAAAGCAAAGACCTAAACTAACCAAAGTGGGAAAACAAAAGTGAACTGACAAGAGACTAATTCTAAGGCAACCTAATCTACACCAAACCAACTAATCTAATGAAATCAAGAGAGTGAATTGTGTACAAAAAATCTACACTAATCAAACCAAGCTATGTACAAAGATGTTCACAACGAACCACATTTAGACAATGTGAACTGACACCCATTCTTGTAATATTTCATAATGCATGCACAAGCAACAGGGTGATCGTTATAGTTCTAAACCATGCAAATTCATCTCTGTATTCAGAAAGATATAGCTTTCTATTGTAGCATTCAAATTCAACAACACATTCAGGAAAAACCAACAATTGAGGTAACTCATGAAGCCCATGGTCAATCCACACACAAGTTTGTCTTCCCTCTTTCCTATAATCAAAATGATAAGTGTGAACATTCATAGGAGAAAGGAAAGATAAAACTTGGATGTCATCGTAAGATGGACAGCTCAGAGCGTATGTCATGTCATCTGACCATGCATCATCTACCTCTAAAGGATGCAATTGATGATGCAACATTCCCCTCGCATTGCAGATCTAGAAAGCGCAATCCAATTGATCAAGTAGTAGACACTATGAAAATTCAAAATTTTCAAATTCAAGGAACCTTTTACTTGATTTTAGAGATGCATAAGATTGAGAAAATGGCTCAACCAACCCACCTTCCAAGCTCCCAGTGGGATCCACAACCTCCATCAACTATCCCTCAAGGAGATACACACTATCATACTAATCATTTGCAGTCCTTACATCCATTGGGTTATCATTTTCAAAAGGAAACATTTCGTCCTTTCTAATTTCCCTTATGTTGATCTCAACTTGTTTATGGTCTATGTCATAAAAACATGACATGGACAAATCTATTTTACTAAAATAGATGGAGTGGGGAAGAACATTAGGATCATATCGAGAGGAAAAAATCCCTATTGCAGCCTTTGGTTGGGGTATATCACCTTCGTGGGTAGTCTATGAGACATCCTTACTTCGATCTTCTCCTCTTTGCAATCCATGTGGCTCATTAAGATATTCACTCATTTCCTCTTGTTCACTATTGTTGTAGACAAAAATGGTATCCTCTTCCCAATCTGGGAGCTCAAATGCTTTGGCATCCATAGGTTCGGGTGATATGTCCTCATCACTACCCTCCTCTGAAACATACCCTTGCTATGTTTCATTATACCTTTGCAACATGTTATATCTCTGTAATGCAACTTCAAATGAGAAGAGATCAGAAAATAACACTACCATGTAAGGAGATCGACATATGGTACTTGATTTCCCTCTAAGAATTCCTCATGGGGTTGATCATCAACCCTACATAGATCATTAGTGAGAGGAGATGACTCTTGATAATCGATGGACAGCTCTCTCATTTGATTTGCTTCATCGTTTGGAGTGTTGGGACTGTATTGTTCTTCTTTTGTTGCTACCCCAACACCTTCTAGGGAGCTACTCTCAGCTAAGTTATCCCTTAACTTTGGTTCTCTTACCTTCAGTTCCCTCCTTGGAGCACAAGAGAAGGCCTTGTATGGGGTTGTTACACTTGTTCTTTAATTTTCCTGATGACCTCTTGACACAACTCACACATGAACTTAGAATGTGTAGAATCATGAAGCCTACACCAATTTGGTAGCAAAAACACATCCACATCAATCTGGTATCGTAATTCTACCCAGTCTCTCATGAGCCTCAAGATAAGTTCATTATACCTCTCCAATATCAAATCTTCATCAGCACTTGGGGAGGAAGCTTGATGGTTGACTACTTTAGCTTGTAGTTGTTCCCACTCCTCTATATCTTCCTTTTCAAATGCTTGATTACCTTCATCCATGGATAAAAATTCATGTAATCCTATTTCACTTAACTTTCATCATTATTCTTCACTACCCTAAGGGTTTTAGCCACCTCTTCTTTCTGATTTGCAACATCTATGTTAGTTTTTCCAACATGTAATGTTGTATAAATATCTGGTTCAACATCTTCTGTGCATTCCCTTTCGACTACTAGTTGTTCTTCTGCCTTAGTGGATGGTTGCTCTTTGTCATTGGTTGGCTGCTCTTTTTGGTTCAAACAGCTTCTAGCTTGGTAATTGATGTCTACATGAAGAGCAAGTGAATTTTGAATGAGGGACATTATGAACCCTACACCATCCAAATATTAGCACTTCCTCTAATCTTAGTCCATCCTCATTTCTCATTTTTTCTTGGATTAGATCTTCAAATACTTTGGTTGCAACATCCATAAATTCCTCTTCAGGATCGATGAGAGCTAGTGGTTGATGTATGTCCCAAAAGAAGATTTCTCCTTGCAAATCCTTTTCAACTCTATCCAAGAAGGTTAGGTACTACAATTCATTAAGTTTGTAAGTGTCATGAATCCTTCATTTGTCTTCCTAGGAAACATGATGCAATGGCTCCTTAAATCTCCTACTTAAATCTTCTTGAAGCTAAGTGAAATTGATCTGCAATTGTTGCTCCATCTCAGCTCAGATTTTACTTTGTCTTCAAATTTTCTAATCTTAAAATTTTCTACTTGTGATGAGATCTATGGTATCTCAAATTTGACTTGAAGGTGCACTCAACTTCCAACTTCTTAGCCTTGAGCTCAGCCAACCCTCCTTCTAGCGCCAGTTCTGTTGATGGGTGTTTTTTCACTTCTCAACATAGACAAAGCACAAGTGCAATGCCTCTCTTGAAAGGTATTTTTTGTAACTATGTTTTAGAAATCACCCCAAGGTCTCTCAGGTGTCAAGTCATGAAAATGCATGGAATAACTCAATGGTTGATGTGATTTATTGGTATTCATAAGGAGGCCTTTATGGTTCACAAAGCATGGGAGCTTGGGTATGTAAATGGAGTTTCAAGGTTATCGAAATGAATGAACAACAGATGCTCACTCAGAATAGCAACCTGAAACTCACTTTAAACATCAAATTTGACATTATTGTGATGCCTGGAATCCTAAACTAACAAAGAACTAAAAGAAACATCAAAAGAGGAAAGGGTTGAGAGAAGTATTCTAAGTCTAAGCTCTGAATGAATAGTAACAATGGAGGATACTACAGTAGACAAACTCCCATAACTATTTTTTGTTTAAACAAGAGAAACCTATAGCTACACAAAACCAAGGCAATCATCAAAGGGGTTTTTTTTATATTTTTAGATTGTGAATTCACCTCATGAACATACAATTGAACTAAAGTGCAGCAAATAAACAAGCCCAGGATAACTTTACACAAAAAAATTTCATCAACAAAATACCAAAAGTATGGGCTAGGAGTTCATCAAATACTATAACAGCAACCACCATTAAAGACATTTAAGATACTGAAAAAAAGAAAATAACATGGAGGCTAAATCATACATATGCACAACGAGCAAAATCAAAGAAAACACCCAACTTCAATACAATGCTTCCTTCTATTGCTACAAAATGCCTCTTACAACAATTCACCACCACCTACAAATGAGGAGCAAGCCCCTATTTATAATTTTCCAAAAGTGAAATGAATGGCCAAGATTAATTGGCAATGAATGGACTAGATTCAATACAGCTTATGGTTTCACCTACCCCCAATATATTACAATATAAAAATAGACTTTGTCTTTTCCCTATTTTGTCCTGTAGTCTATTTTTTCTTTTAGTTGTTTTTGTCTTCTAGCTAGAAACTATTGAATTCTTCCTTTTGTTGATATGTTTCCAACATTTCCTCATTTGATCAGGTGATTTTCTCGCAAATTAGCTCTTTCTGAGAAATATAAATACTCCCCTTGATCCCAGTGGATAGCCCTTGACAACCAATCATCATTGGGTAGAAATGAAATAGCCTTCCTCTATCCTCTTGTTTTTCAACACTTCTTTAACTATCACATTGCTTAGTGCAGATTCCTAAATGGACTCCTTTTGGTGAATGATCATCTTTTAGTAGAATTCTCTAGCATGTATTCATAAGCAAACAGGTCTCCCACCTCGGCAATTTTGAATTAGAATCTCTCTTCTGACATGGTTTCATATGCACTGTCAAGTGAAAGCATTTCCTCGACTTCATTCCATTAGTAGGCTCCTCCCTTTGGTAAGTAAAGAAAATACCTGCACACAATATGAAAAATAATTAAATGGGAACTCATTAAATCATTAATCATTAAAACAATAAAACCCATAAAAGGCTTTAATCTTCCCCTATTAAAATAAAATCTTCATTAGCACATTATCCCAAGGCCTCTGCATTAATATTTGTTAATGGAAGATCATAATTTATTAAATTACCCTTCCCTTTTAAAAGAAGATTTACAATGTTTGATAGCAAGTGACCACTCCACGTCTCCCATCTTATAATAGTGGCCCTGTCACTCTTTGGTATGATCCATAAAGTAGACTAATGATCACATCAAAAGCATGGGAGATTCAAATTGGTAAACTGATTTCTTGAATGATTATTTGATTCTCCCATCAGGCATCATGAATTTTGAGGGAAGGCATTGTGCATAGGTGAGCAGGAATGCCTCGCGGGGAGATAATGTCATTATGGATGATAGAGTGGCTTGCAAACTCTACAAGGAGAGGACCTGTAGAACCTACATCTCGGCAAGAACCAAGTTCATTAATATTATCAATAATGTGCAGCTCTCAATCATCCAATAGATTATGTTGTTTGTTGTCCATTGAATCAAGACTTTAGAGAATCCTTCATTATTACACAATTTATCATTACCACATCTTCATCTTACAATGGCCTCAACCTTACTCAAGCCAACATAATATCAAGATTTTCTTATGATGCCACGGAGGAAACATCCTTGTAGCCTCATCAATGTTTGAATTGTGCATTCATTTAAGACATTTACCCCTCATTGATAACATCGGATACTAAAGGGCTCCCTCCCACTAGTGTGCAACATATGATCATATATTTCCATTACTCTAGCCACTGTTCTATGATCAGCTTTCGACAAACAAGAAAATCCTATATGAAGCCTGTGATTTCCTAAACTCCATTAAAATGGTCTCAGACGATGATCACGGGGAATGAGGCATTAGGCTCTTTTCATAGTGACTTATTTACTGATCTTTGCATTGAATAGAGTCATTATTATTCATTCATTTATTGCTTCAATCAGAAGATTGAAAGAAAGAGCTTAAACAAGAGCAAGCATCTATTTGTGGGAATATCGTGTGCATAGGCCGCATATAAGTGTCGTAAAAATATGGTGTGGAAAGAAAGGAAGTATGCATAAAGATCTTCATTGGCACAAAGGGAGGTGAAACATTCATGCAGGGCACTGTGTATGAACATTTTAATAGACAACAATGTATGAGCGAAGACCTGCACAAAAATTCCTACCAGCATGTAAGCAAGTGGCCTCCACAATGAAATGTTATGCCAAAACATCCACTATGTGAGTCTTTCCTCTGGATTAAATTTTGTTACATAATCCTATGTGGACATGCAGGGAACTTCAATCACCAAAATATATCCTCGTGAGGACCCCTCTGAATCATAAAATTGTAGATCAAAATGATATCAATTCCACCAAGACAACAACGTGAGCACCATTCTCAATGGACCCCATACTTTGTCGAGTTAGTGCCTAGGTATTATTTCAAAATTTCAAGCTCTTACCTTGTTGATAAATGATGTTGATTCTTGTAAGAGCACCACCTACCACTCTTCTCTAGGCAACATTAATGTTCCACTAGTGAGCTTGCGTTTAATGGCCCCTGCCCTTAGGGCTTTGTTGTAGCTTTATCAAAGATTCTCATAGTTCAAAAGTATCATAGAGGCAGGAGATGAGCTCGTGGTGAGATGAGTGTGGTGTCCCATGCCTCCCACAACCATGTGTATGGGGCCCACTTGTATAGAAATCCTCTCCCATATTTAATCAAATCTAGACCACAAACCCACAAGGATCCCAAATTTGTATGACGATAGATTTGTTCTACGAAGAGAAACCCCTACGGAAGCTTGTCACGACATCACCATCTCCTAAACCCGTGTATTAAGTATTGAGTTGAAGTGTAGGAACATGAATATGCTACACAGTTCCCCCCAACTCGTGATTATGGAATAAATATTCCTTCATTCAAATTGGGTCATGGTACCTAAATAAGGAATGTCAAGCAAAGTTCATCACTAATATGTGAGTTTTAGGATTAATCCACTATCTGGGCATGAACACATCCCCAGTGGATTCGAAATTTTTCTTTGTTTCGTTGTGATTTTTCTTCATCAAGGAACTCGCCCCACATTCTTGAAGTATGGCATGAATTTCCTATAAAGAGAATTCCTTTAGTGTATGTAGAGGTCGATAGAATTGAAAGAGGGCAGGCTTTACTCATTGTTCCTTGTGAGACAGATAATTGATTCTTAACTAGGATCAAATTTTACCGAGATCACAACCATTAGAACAATTCACCGATGCATATAATGCATAACTAGAATAGGGCAACAAGTTTTCATGAAAATGGTCACATCACAGGCTGAGCAAAGGGTGAGGCCATGTGGGGAAATCTAGTGGGAAAGTAGGGATAAGTTTGTCATAGTAAAATGAAGCAATAGCAATGGCCTTTGCAACTAGGATTTCCACTGTTGGGGAAGAGATACAAAAGGCAACAGTGAGATCCCATAGGAGGTAGCATCAATAGAACAGATGTCTGCACCAAAAACTCTGCCAACCTGCAAGGTTTGAAGCTTCTGCCCAGCAAAGATTGAGTCTAACTTGTGGTGCCCAACTAAAATTTTCCTCAAGAGAACAAACATAATGCATGCCAAATCGATGAAATCTCATCAGTGTACACATTTGAGCTAAATGGCAAAGATTGTGTCACCTAAGATCATGAACCCTACCGCCTTAATCCAGCTCGCCATTTTATTCAACTATCCAAGCTTTTGCGAGTGAAAACCTATGATAAATTACATTGTGCTTAACACAATACTTCAACAATACTAGATCTTTCATCGAACCAAAGGTGTTATGAGCCAACAACTAAATCTAAAAGCTTACTATCTTGTAACTCATACCTCTAGCAAATGTTGTACTAAATCCATCATTGATGTTTTCATGGTCCACCATCAAACCCGCAGGATCTTAATTCATTATTGACAAGCCCACACTCAATTTTAACATCCCTATTCATGTTGATGGGCCTGGGATTTTCAAACATCATTTAGTGAATTAAATTCATTCATTCAAATACGTGTTCATATTCTTGATGCACCCACCACATACTGACTCAAAGCTCATGACAAATCTTGCACGATGGTGCGGGTAATAATATTCGAGGAGGCGCCAAGGGAAGGTCGTAGTAATAATGCTTAGGATAGGAACGGCTCTCGCAACGTGAGACTCCACAGTTGATATCCACCCTCATTTTTATGGTGTTGTCTGATTCTTATTAGATCATTGTACAGAAATCTAGCAAAGGCCTTTCACGATAAGTGATACAATCCTCCCAGGTTTTAAAATGCATCACAACTTGATGTCGATCCATGTGCGACCTATATCAATCGATGACAAAGTAGAATGTATTCAATTCATTTTTTGGGTCACACAAAGTTCACGCCATTACATCCCGTGGAGAAGAGAAAGGAAAGTAAGTCATGTTGATTTAGAAATATCATGAGGAATTAGCTTCCTTCGGACGATGTTACATGTGCAACCACCCCAGATGTGCAGGAGAAGAAGCCTTGAATTATAATGAAGACACTCTTTCTAAATTGAAATACCACCTCTAAGTCATGTAGACATATCCAAGAGCTACAGAACACTTCCTTTCAAAAGCCACCAAATAAATCCCATCATTCCTACAATCAAAGCACAACTGAAGTAGTTGACATGTGAACTCAAAAATCAAAGGAATGTCCTAGCCTAGCTCGCGTGAGTAGGAATTTTCCACCATATTTTAGGGACTCACTATGGGAACACTCTTCATTCATAGGAAAAATATGTGGAACCGCCATCTAGGAATGTCATGTGGACAATGAGAATGCAGGTGATGGTTGGGTTGGCACTGAAAAGGAATGGCATTAATGCGACAGAAGCCCACACAACAATATATGTTGATGTAAAGTGGTTCAAAACCCACAAGTGAAATTTCACCCTTACAACCATTCTCATAGGCACATTGTTGAAGTGGCATTTAACACACACTGTATTTCCCACGATAGCCCCTATGTATGATCCCAAAAGTGCTTTAGCATGGCAACAACTATTACCAATATGCTTATGCATAGATTTAATACAATCACGGGCTTCAAATGCCTAATAAAGTTCATGGGAACGATAAGAAAAGAGAGGGGTCACATCTCACGTAAATAAAGCTTCCTTCATTTCCCCTCATGTGAACACAAGAATCATAATGCGAAGATCTTGGGCGTTTATGTGACTTGCAGGGTTTTATTACTATCACCCTTAAAACTGTCAAAGCTAGTTTTCCCTCTAAGTTGGAATGTCGTTCATAGGACTCACACTAAGAATTTTTTTTATATGCCTTCATCATGGGTCGATTGGAGCAGAGGCATCCAGTGGGACCACTGTTAGTGATTTTCCATTGGAAAATGTCATAATTCAAATGGCGTCTCACAGGAAAAGTTTCGTATTGTGGAACCCACATGGTCATTCTGCTTGGATAAGTTTGTTTAAGCTCTCTCAAGTTGTGATTCATCGACTACAGATTCAGGTGGTGTGACGGTCGTGTTTCCATTGGGTTTTCACCATAAAGAAGTGGCTTTGTGAGGACAGTGTTCCAACAATGGTGACTTGCACGAGCGGACCTATCGTGAAGACCTAATTTAAAGTTTGTCTTTGTGTTTTTTTCATATTGACAGTGTTCGTGGGCTCTGGCTCTGCATGGTAGAGAGGCAGTGGAATTTCATCCTTAAGGAATGGCGCTATAGTAATGGCCTCCCATCAATGATGGCCTGCATGGGAAAACCCACTGGAGAGTTTTGACTCAAAATTTGGCTAGTAAACTTAAGATTTTATCATGAGGAAATGACATATGTGAGACCTACATGGCAGAGTGATACCAAGGTCCCATCATTTAAACCATGGCCGCTAGGTAATAGCTTTCCACTGGTGGACACCCGCAAGGGCAGACCCACCTAATCATTGTGACTTACCATCTTTTCCACTTCAGACTCCAAGGTTGGGATCATGGGTGATAAGTGTGGAATCCACAATGTGGGATGGTGTGAAGGCTCTACCGTTGAGTGACAGAGATGAGGTAGCAATGGGCCATGTGAGGCATCCCATAAGGTAACTAGGACTTAATCAATTCCATGATGCATTGGGTTTTGTTCATTTGTGGCAATGGAAAGGGCGGAGCCTACGAAGTGAGAGGATGTGAAGGTTTTTCCATTGGTGTAATAATCATGCAAGGGCGAGTTTCTGTAAAGTGGAAACACGCAAAGAATTCTCCACAAAAGTTTGAAACTTCATAAAATTTGACCAATGACTTGGGCGCATTTGACTTTGCAGTCTAGGGTACGTGATCATCCCAAGTTCAGAATAGGGGTCCAACGACCAAGGAAAATGCCAACCAACAAGAACAAGGAAAAAGTGGGAAAAAAGGGGTCCCTGCCTTCGGCGAGGTGTGTGTGCAAAACATGGACAACAATGACCAAAGACAAGTGTAAGTTTGTTAAACTTGAAAAGTACGATGGAGGACTTGTTAGATTTGGAGATGATTCAAGTGCGAAGATATGTGGAATAAGTTCAATCAATTTTGATGGCAAGCATAATACTAAATATGTTTACTATGTTAAAGGTTTAAGGCATAACCTCTTGACTGTTGGAAAAATGTGTGGAAAAGGATACAATCTTATGTTTCAAGATGATGGATGTGAGATCAAAAAAGGGTTCGGAACTATGATTGTTGCTAGAAAGCTAGACAAAAATGTCTATCATCTTAAAGGTGCTGATGGTCGTTGATTTATGACTCAGATTAATGAAATTTGGCTATGGCATCGGAGGATGTGTCACATTAATTTTGATAATTTGGTAAGAATCAGTTCAGTTCAAGAAATGAGAGATCTACCAAATATTTTAGAGCCTATCAATGTTATCTACAAGGATTGTCATATTGGAAAGAAAACAAGAAGAAGTTTCAAAGGAAAAGAAAAACCTTCTACCAGATTGTTGTAGTTAGTGCATACAGATCTTTGTGGTCCTTTAAGAACAAGAAGTCTTCAAGGTGACAAGTATTACATGATTTTTATTGATGATTATTCAAGAATGACATGGGTTACTTTTCTTAAATAAAAATATGAAGCCCTAGATAGGTTCATAGAATTTAAATTTATGGTTGAAAATGAAATGGATATGAAGATCAAGTGTTTTAGGTTTGATAGAGGTGGAGAATTCACCTCTAATGAATTTAACATGTTTTGTGAGAATCATAGCATAAAGAGGCACTTGTCTGCCTCTAGGACTCCTCAGCAAAATGGAGTGGTTGAAAGGAAAAACAAAATTGTTCAAGAAGCTACAAGGACTATGATGAAAGAAGCTAACCTACTTGAAGTCTATTGGAGAGAAGAAACTCATACTATTGTTTACATACTTAATAGAGTTCAATAAAAAGCGAACAACACAAAGACTCCCTATGAGTTGTGGTATGCGAGGATACCTACTATAAAATATTTTAGAGTATTTGGAAGCAAGTGTTATATCATAAGAGATGAAAAAAATTTTGGAAAGTTTGATGTAAGATCTGATGAAGGAATCTTTCTTGGATATTCTACTAAAAGAAAAGCCTACTGGTGCCACAACAAAATATTGAGAAATATTGTTGAGAGTACAAGTGTTGAGGTGGATGAAGATTTTCATAACTTAGTGGTGATAGATGGACATGAATCAGATGAACTTGATTTCATAGAAAAAGAAAAGGCTAAGGAAAAGGAAGTACAGATTAAAGAGGAAGAAGCTCTAGAAAAGACTCCTAGAACCCCTAATTATGTGCAAAGAAATCATTCTAAAGAAAAAATCATTGGAGACAAAAGAAAAGGTGTACTAACAAGGAGGAAATTTGTTGAAGAATAGGTAAATTTGTGTTTACTTTATGAAGTTGAAATGAAAACAGTGATTGAAGCATGCAAATATGAACATTAGATGAAAGCTATGGAAGAACTACTACATATTGAGAAGAATCAAACTTGGGAATTCGTCCCAAGGCCTACAAAAAAACTATAATTGAATCTAAGAGGGTATTCAAAAACAAACTAAATGAGAATGGAGAAAGGGTAAGAAACAAGGCAAGGCTTATTTGTGTTAGCTCTCAAAAACGTAGGAAAAATGCCTCAAGAGGTTGCCAATCTCTTGATACATTTCAGGGTAACAGACAAGGCCAAATGGTTTAGACCTTCTTCTCTTCAGGTGCTGCTAGACCTAGGCGGGTGTACCTATGTGAATAAAGTAGACTTAAGGCTGTATGACTTTATTGAATTGATGGATCTATTACAATGGCACAAATGTAATAGATAAAAGCTTGCAAACTACTCCTACTCCTAATATTAAACTTGAGATGTGAATGTTTTTGAACAAATATTTTATAGAATTCTAAGATGTGAATGGTGTGACCAGTGCCTACTTTTGTTGGGCTAATGGAGTCAAGATTTGTATAATGGTGACTTGCTTAATGGCTATAATTCAAATTGCTTGGCACTTGTGATTGTTTACAGCTTGTGTAAACGTGCAAGAGTGTAATTACCAAGTTCTTCTTAATGATCCAAATGTCCTTTTCCAAATTACTGTGATTAATCAAAAGGATTTAATCCTATCTTGCAGGAACCAGTTAATTGAACCACACAAGAGCAGCAAGTGTGCTTTGATAAATTGATAAATATTCTTGATATTTCAATTTAAATAATCAAGAAATGACAACCTTGGATACAACTAGATAATGTTTTCAATAAATTTGACAAACAATTGACACCATAATTGGATTACCAAATAAATATATTCTTCTCCATTATATAATTTTAAAAGATTTTACAATATACAGCATGATAATTTATTTTGGCAACAGTTCACCCTATCCAACTACCTAACCTACTTATTTCTCCTAAATCTAATTCTCTTAATGACATGATTTTATTGTATATATATACATTGTTTCTTTACGGTTGTGACTCTTCACAGCATCTGTCTGGTGCAACTCTTCAGTTATCATCGGCAAATAAAATATTTAATTAATTTCCCTTTTGGCAATTTAAAATATTTAATCTTCGTTATCTTTGTCCCCTGTGAAAATTAATTCAATAATCTTCCTTTGCTGGAAATATTCACTTTACTCTTTTACCGGTATGTATCTCCAATATGTCCTTCGGGTAAAAATAATTATTCCATTTTGTCCTCTTGATGCAAATTGATTTATTTACGCTTTCACATGAAAATATTTTTTAGGTAAAATAATTACCTAATTGGTTAATTCTTCCATAAAAATATTTTACCTCCCAAAGCACTCTTACACCTTTGGTAAAAAATATCTTTCCTTATAGTGCAAATATTTCATAATCTTTTACCCTTTATGCTTCTTGTGAATAAAATAATTCTCCACTTTTAAATCCCCTTGATAAAATGAATAAAATTTATTTTTCCTTAAAGTATTATTGATTTCCACCATAAGCATATTTCATTCAATTTTTCGTTTGCATCATACACACTCACATCTGGGTAACATAAAACATCAGGAAGCAATATTTTATCTTACATCGATATCAGAAAGTCTTGCTGATTCAAATTGTTGCAGGAAGATTGTATCGCCAAGACATCATTCATGTCTTGCAGATATCACCAAGACATTATTCATGTCTTGCAGATATCACCAAGACATTATTCATGTCTTGCAGATATCACCAAGACATTATTCATGTCTTGCAGATATCGCCAAGACATCAAACCACTCTTGCAGATATCACTGAGACATATGAAGTCGCCAAGACGTTTGAAAACTCTTTCATGTCTTGTCGATTCAGCAAGACCTCAAATATGTCTTGCAGATTTTGCAAGACCTCAAACTTGTCTTGCCGATGCACTTTTTCTTTGCTACACAGTGACGAAAATGAGCCAGGTAGCCTCCAAAATGGCTTTTGAAAACTGATCAAATGATGTTGAAAAGCCATGAAAATGCACCAGTATGTTGAGCCATGATAGGGGAACATGTTTACCAAATGATTTGGCACAAAATGATCCAGACTAAAAACTGTTAACGCTCAAAGTTTCCCATTCAGCATTTTTTTGAAAAATTGCACCTATCAAACTGTGTAAAACTCATTTGATTTTGATTTTGAAAAAATACCAAATGATGTCCAAACACCCTAAAAGTTGGCATGGAGATAGACTTTGGTGTAGAGAATTGAAAGCACCAATCTTTTGTGGTTATCATCATCCATTATCTTAATATTCACCCTCAAAGTTGACCATTTTAACAGATTCCACTATGCTAACAGCAGATTTTCTAGAAAACCCATCAACTTGTTGCTTCGAAACTTTGTCAAATCAGATCGTATGAGGCTAAAAGTTTGCAAAGAAACTCACATATGATAAATGAACATGTCTGCAAAGTGATTTCACTTGAAATTGAATAGATCCAAAATTATAATTTTTTAAAATGTGCTCCTGAGATTGCTTTTACACTTGAATTTATGAGTGTTAAAATCCTCTTTTTCAATATGGGGACCTAAAATTTACATGAAATTTTAAGTCCCAATAGTTTGTAAGGGTTACTCACAAGTTGAAGGAATAGATTTTGAAGAGACATTTGCCTCGGTGGAAAGAATGGAAGTTATCAAGATGTTTTGGCTTTTGCAACACACAAGGATTTCAAAGTTTATCAAATGGATTTGAAGTCTTCTTTATTGAATGGAGAATTGGAAGAAGTATATATGGAACATTTGAAAGGATTTTAGTTATCATATAAACCAAATATGGTCTATAGATTGAATAAGGCATTATATGGATTGAAGCAACCTCCCAGATCTTGGTATGCAAGGTTGGACAGGTATCTGATACAATAAGGATTCAATAAAGGTATCACAAATAGTAATCTTTACTTTAAGGTTGAAAAAGATCAAATCTTGATTATAGTTGTGTATGTTGAGGACATAATTTTTGGAGGAAATGAAGCTATGTGCAATAATTTTGTAGAAGAGATGTAGAAAGAGTTTGACATGTCTATGTTTGGGGAGATGAATTTCTTCCTTGGACAATAAGTTAATCAAACAGAGGTATATTCATTTCACAATCAAAGTATGTCAAAGAGATGTTGAAGAAGTTCAGATGTACTCTTATGGTTACTAGTTGCAAACTAAGCAAGAATGATGAAACCCCTAAGGCTGATCAGAGCAAGTATAGATCAATGATTGGTGGACTACTATATCTAACTACTACTAGATCAGATATCACACATGTAGTTTGTCTTGTGGCTGGATTTCAAGAAGATCCTAGAGATTCACATGTTGCAGTAGTAAAGAGGATATTCAAATACATAAAGGGCATTCTGGATCAGGGCCTATGGCATCCAAAGGATACTAACTTCACTTTGAGTGCTTACACATATGTAGATTGGGTTGGTTGTGTTGATGACAAGAAAAGTTCAAGTGGTGGTGCATTATTTCTTGGATGTAGATTGGTATCATGACTAAGTAAGAAACAAGATTCAATTTCTTTATCTACTACAAAGGATAAGTATAATATAGCAACATCTTGCTACACACAGATTTTGTGGATGAGGAAAACAATGAAGGATATCAGAGTAGTGTATGATGAGTCTATTTTTATCTTTTGTGACAATAAAAGTGCAATCAATATTTCAAAGAATCTAGTTATGCATTCAAGAACAAAACATATTTCAATCCAATATCACTTTCTGAGAGAGAAGGTTGTGGAGAAAGAATTAAATCTTGAATATGTGCCTACAAAGGATTAGATTGTTGATATATTCACTAAGGCTCTTCCTAAGGATACTTTTGAGTATATCTGGGAGAAGTTGAGGGTTATTTCCCCTCCTTTAAACTAGATTCATATGGAGATGCATCAATCCAGTGTATATCAAGATTCATTCTATATTCCAAATTGATGTTGGTGGCTACCTCTCAGGGGGAGTAGGTAGTGGAATTATTGATTATTGCAATAAGAAGAGTATGTGTTATCATTGTGCAGTGGTAGTTAATTTGGTACAATTTGGTGTGTGCTCCTAAGGGGGAGTATTCAGTGCAATAAAGGAAAGGTATTGCAGAGTAGTAGTAAGTAGGTTGTTTGTTGTCAAAGGAAGATAATAAACAATATAAGTATTATGTCTTTTGTCATTGATATCAAAGGGGGAGAGAGAAACATGTGAAAAACAATAAGTAATAAGGGGGAGAGAAAGTCATAAGTTATTCAAGGAGAGAGAAACAAGTAAAGAAGACAAGCTACAAAGGGGGAGAAAAGAGAAAAATAAATTGGTATGGTTCAGATCTATTATTTCTTTGATGGTTTTTCACATCATGTGTTGACATCAATGACAAAGGGGGAGATTGTTGCAAGTATGATCAGTTAGTATTGTCATTAATGTATGTATTTGAGTAAGATTGTTGCAAGAATATACCAAGTACAAGATTACCAAACATGAATCCACACTTGGAAAACTTTGGGATAAGTATGTTTGCAAATCATACAAATGTTGTTCAAAGTCCAAAAAAGATGTTAACAACTCCATGTATTAATCCAAGTCAAGGTAACACCATGCAAAATCAAAGTTACCTAAATCAAGGCAATGTGATTCCCAATAGCAACAATGTTCAATTTCAACCTATCATGCCAAATCTGAACATCATCCCAAATTAGAAAATTTTCCAAAATCAATTTGTCCATGATCCCATTCAAAAACCACAAGTATGCATCCCAAATCTGCTTGAACAAAAACCAAATCAACTATATCAAGGGAGTCAAGATCGAAATCAAGATCAAATTTGGCGAGATCAAATTGCTACACTTACCAAAATAGTTGAGTCATTGCGCCAAGAGACATCTACACCACCATTACCCATATCATTCCTTGGTTTAGGGCTTCCCCCTTTACCTAGCACCAATCACTCCATCCAAATCAATCCACCTAGCACCAATCAAGCCATCACATCAAATCCTTTGAATATACCATCGACATCGCACCAACAGATGGTATCTAATCAAATGACAACATCAATCCTGACAAATCAAAATTTGGTCTCCCAAGGATCTATCACCTCAGTCATTCCGACCATTCCTATCACCTTGATCACTCCAACCACCCCTATCACACCCATCATATCTCAAACCCTCACGATCACTCCTAATGTATCTCAACAACTTGGCACTACATCCAACATGATTCCAAAACCACCATTTCCATCATCACCCACACCAGTCCTTGGCTTAGGGCTTCCCCCTTTACCAAGTATCAATCAAACCAACCTCCCAAACATCAATCAAAACATCATGCCAAACTTTCAAAACTTGTCGTCGACATTGCAACAACAGACGAAAAATGCACAAGCAATCACCATACCATCAACCATCCCCATAATATCTCAAAACATGGTCTCTCAAGGACCAATCACATCAATTACACCATCCACCACTCAAATACCAATCATCAATATGACGACACCTCTTCTCACCACAACAAGCACTATTCCAAAACCACCTCTGCCACCACCACCACCCAAACCAAACACATCAAACCAATACAACATTGTGTTGCAAGCTGCTTATCAGAAGGCACTCCAACAAAACTAAAACTGACAAGCTGGGCAATTAGCTACTCAGCAAGCTACACAAGCTGCTCAAGTTACCCAAGCCGCACTACAAGCCCAACAAGCACAAGCCTAGGCTCAAGCGCAAGTGCAAGCTCAAGCCCAATACCAAGCCCAACAAGCAATTTTTTTTCAAATTCCCAACAAAATGTTAACAACTCCATGTATCGATCCAAGTCAACAATCACATGATCAAGACCTATCCATCAACGAACACATGGAAGATGTTTTTACCTCATCTGAAGATCAAATCAACATGCATCAAGAGTTACTTTTTGCTCATGATAAGAATCTCTCAACAATATCTGACCGTGATCTATTTCAAGGAGTGATAACATTATTTGATCCTGCAATCAACGATCCATCGACCAATGATCGTGTTGAAAATATCTCTAAATCACCTAATAAGTTAGAGGACATATCTCAAAAATTTACTCCAAAGCATGATCAACATCTCCCACCAAATTCTAGCAATGGTCCTTTTCAAGATATATTGACATCCTTTAACCGCATGGTTGTAGATATTGAAGGAATCTTCAACTCAACATTTGATCCAAGTCCACTAAAAAATGAAGAGGATATTGAGGCAATTCCCATGCCTAATGACGACATCCAAGAACCTTTTATAAGAAATCCATCCTTTGAAACTAACCCATGTCAAGAACTTGATCCAAAGCATGACAAAAGCAACTCTGAAATCATTCAAGATCAAGAATTTGTATCTCCAAGATACTACAATGATCTAATGGACACTCTCCTATCTGTACAAGATGCACATACTCCTCCATCTACCCATGAGATGCTTTCTATGGATGGACACATAGATGGTCTTCATTCAGAACAAGATTCTTTTACTCTCGACATTATTACACAAAAAGAGCAGGTTATTGAGTTGACAACATCAGGATCAGACATATCCCAAATTCAGACGGAGGACATCATGTATGAAGATATCCAGCAGTATCCACTCAAGGAAACAAGTCAGACAGAACAGGATATTCCGAAGCCAGTAGAGCAGCAAATTCCTATAACATCATCTACAATGGTCATTTATCATAGAATGCATTCTAAACAGGAGCTCTCAGAACAAGCGGAATCAAAGCATGAAGGCACTACTACCACCATACTAGGGGCAACTTTGTCTCAAGAAAACATCAACATAGGGAGCATGAAGAGTCCTTATGATGAAACTGATGCCAATGCTACAACCGGCCACATTATGAATCTTCATCCACCCATCACCCCATGCACGAATTGGGACCAACATCAAAAGAAGTTTTTGGATCAAAGAAAAAGAAGCTAAAAAGCATATCGGACAAAACAAATACATATGGATACCAAAGAATACAAAGAAAGATTATCCCTATCAAACTCCATCAGTCAAAGAAACTACGGGGGAAAATAAAAAAGGAAAAATTATCCATCAAAGATTTCCACAAAGGAAAAATCAGGCTTCCCAAGTGACGTACAAATTATTTCATGTTGTTGGTCCTAATTCCACACATGCTTTCGTATCCACCCATCATTGTTCATCTTCCCAAGTTTGGAGAGTCAAAGGTCCCAAACTGTCAGCCAATCCATCTCTTATCCCTAAACACACTCCATCCACGCCTCCACACATGATATCCAATTATCAAATTGACCATGTATTGGCAACGACCCTTCATCATAAGGATTCTAAAGGCACTCTATCGCGATGTGCACATAGAGACAGAGTTAACTCTAGTATCAACGAAGCAGATCAAGAATCTCAAATTTTGTATTCAAGTGCATGTATCTTGGCAAAGAAACTTCTTCAAGCAGGCTATCGATGGCACATCATGATAGAAGCATCTACATCAACACCACAAAGTGGTTTGATATGAGCTTAAAATCTTTCAGAAAAACCAAAAAAATAAAAAAGTATGAAAATCCAAAAAAATTAGAAAAAGGATTGAAAACAGTAAAGATAAAAATCGTCCTCTAGTGAAAACCACTACGGTGGTGCTTTAGACAGGTACCATGACGAAAACCTGGTAAATAGGCATCATGTGTAGAATCGAGCATCTATGTGCGCTAGTTCAGGTGAAAGCATCTTATCCCATCCATAATAAATCCAACATTCCATCCATCTCATCCATAATAAATCCATTTCATCCATGAACCATTTATCCAATCCATCTGCATCCATAGTCCAAATTATCTTGATCTTGGTAAAAGTTTGGTGCACTTTACGCTTTCTTATTGTAAATATCTTGACATGAGTCATTTTCATTGATCCTATCCTATGCAGCATTATATCAGCCATGAAGCATTATCCAAATGAGCATTATTTATCTGAACACCTTATCTTATTGCAAGATAATCCATATCCCTCCATCCATACACCTATCCAAGCATCCACCCATGGCATTCCATACATTGCTAGACACTGTGGGCAGATATTTACATATTGCTTAGGGAATAAATCTTGATCTATATCCTCCAATTTATGTGGGGATCCGAACATTGGAAAATGTGAAATAAAATTGGTCCACCACTTGTGAGAAAAAATCTAAATCACTAGCCCATGGCATATTTTGATGAGAAGACATTCCTTATCAATCTTCATCTTTCATCAAACATCAATCCAAACAATCACTATCAATCGCATCTAACGTGTGCTTCAACGTCGCATTGAATCATTCAAAATAGTTTTGTTCCAAATCAAACTTCAAAATCCTGATTAATCAAATCCAATCAATTACTCATCATCTTGGGATATTCATCCTAATCCTTGTGTTTCTTAACACTATCCTTGCATTCTTGTGTATCCTCAACAATGTTATCATCATCAATCCATTGATTCAATCAATCAACCTTAGCTTGATTTTCAACAAAATCCCAAAAATAGAACACTGATAACATATCCATATCCAAATCGTCAAAATCATGCGAAAAATCCAAAAAAAAATCCAGAACATATCAAAAATCCAAAAACATCCAAATCATATCAAAATCTAAAAACACTTAAAAAGTTAGGAAAACGTCAAAAACATGGAATCTAAACTACGTCGTCTCTAAGCTTAAACGTAGACAAGGCTCATCTTTGATCAACCCCCGAGACACAAAAACCCAAAAACGTTCAAAAAACCAAAAAAAATCCAAAAACATTCATAAAATTTCAAAAAATCCCAAAAACATTGGAAAATCCAAAAAATCAAAAAATATTTGAAAACACAAATCCAAAAACAGCCTCAAAACATGTCAAAAAATCAAAAACATCCAAATATTTGAAAAAATTCATCCGTCCCATTTTGTTTTCACCCACAATAATCAATCATCCATAATAAATTGATCATCACCTTCATCCTTTTGCAAAACAAACAGAAACAGCCACAACAATTAGCAAAAGCAAACTTCAAACACAAAATCAAAATCGAAGCAACAAACCGTTAAATGCAAAATAAAAATCTTGATCATTTTCAAACATGTCAATCAACCTTATATCAACAACTTATCAACCCATCATCATCCTATACAATGCATGTCCTAGGATATATCGTTCCGACAATGGGCATCATTTTCGATATCACCTTGGATTCTTATCCTATCAAAATAAATCCCTTTGGCTAGAGGTATGAAGAACATTGACTTGTTTATGTACTTGATCTTTTCTTTTGATTTATCTTATTGTGCTCATTCCAATGACCTCTCGATGATGTTTAATCAAAGTGATTTAGAGAGAAAGGAATGGGGCATCGATCATTATCCTTTTGTTTGTTGTGCTTGTTGGACGTTCTTGTAATATAACTTGGCGAATACTTGCTTTGTTACGTAGGTCCTAGCAAGGTTTTTGTATGTCAAGTGTGAACAATAATACTCCTATCTATTTGTCGAGTCAAAGTCCATCGCACTAGGTACAACACCATCCTGGTTCTTTATACCTTGATGCATCATGCCTACGTGTGTTATCAAACATAAGGTAATTGGCCCTATGAAAATCCCAACTCCTCGGCAAGTAATCGTCATCATCATCATCATCTCATGTCTTATTGGAATCTCTTATTTGCTTCTATCTCTTGATTTTCACACTAACATGGTACCATGATAGTTAATCATAAATCATCACCATTGCATTTATCTTGCATCCACAAACCGTCAACATACTGCATAATGAATATCATATCATATAGAAAGCATTAATCATACCACATACATTCATCCCCATCATTGCATAATATAGATTGGTTATTCTAAACATCTCATAAACCATACATTTATCATCTACTTTCATAATCATCCATGCATCATCATATCATATCATGTGCATCCATATCATCCATTATATATAAGCATCATAATCATCTCATTTATATCATCAATAATGTAACTGTCATGGTACAAATCAGGATCAGGTGGGTGTAATATATCAAAATAGGCATGAGGCTACCCATGGTTGATGACTGTCTACATCATCAAAATCTGTCTACATCAAACGTTCAAGTTGACATGATCTTGAACCTCTTTGTCGAGAGATCGACCCTCAAATCAAACCTCTTCGCCCGATCTCTCAAGGGGGCAGTATACCGGCGTAATTCTTTATTCGCTAGGGTAGCAATGGGGCATCCGAAAAAATCAGAGAATTTTTGAATTTTGATCATGGCAAGGTTATTCTTTGAACCAATGCAACAAGTACATTGCTTCAAAGAGGGGCAAAATGTAGACACGTAAAATGTACATGCACTCAATCCTAATTTACTAGCATCACTTCATCCTGAATTATCCCTTTGTCTAACCATTTAATCGAATAGCCTTATTTGATTAAAGTCAGCATAATTCCCCTTTTAATTAAATAAATCCATCGATTTAATTAAATCATTGTCTCTATGTAATTAGCTAGGTCATTTCATCTTCCTATCTTTGTTTAATTAAATAATCCATATTATTTGATTAAATCTCTAAAGCTCATCTAATTAAATTAAATAAATCAAACATTTATCTTATTTAATCTAGCATCACCCCCTGTGGTTAAATAAATCAAAAATATTTATTTAACTAGGTCTAAATCATTCTCTTCTCATTTTGAGTTATTTAAATCCTAAAATCTAAGTCAAAATGGTCAAATCAACTAACATCATTTACATTAATCAAATCCTGATTAATCTTAGTCTTAATCCATTAAATCCTCTAGATTTTGCAACTTGCACATGAAAATCAATTTAATTGATTTATAAATCATCTATTTTCATTCAAAAAGGTATCAAAGATGGAATATTCTTCAAATTTGAAATCTCCCCCCAAAAGGACTTGTCCCTTCCAACAAAGCATTTAAAATATCTTACATGTCCTTTTCTTGAGCTATGTGCATTTGCTTCACCTCTCACCTCATCCTTCAAGCCATATTTTGAATTTGAATCTCCCCCCTCTTTGCACAATCATCAAAACTTGCACATCCTCCATCCACTCATAGGTTAACAAATGGAATCTTTTCATTGGATGAATGTTAGTCCCACATTGCTCTATTTTGGACATTCATCCATCTTGGTATTCTATAAATAAGAGGCTAATCTCCTTCATTTCTATCATCCACAATTTGAGTAAACTTACTATGCTTAAATATTGGTGCAGGAGCACCCAGGGCCTTCAAGGAGCTCTTTAAGAACTAGGAGAGTGCAGGGGTCAGGAGGACCTTCCAAGCAAGTCAAAACATTAATTATGGTGTCTTGGAGCCTATAATGGCATTTGGTATGAATAGATGTAATGAGAATGTTAAAATTCCTAAGGGTCCTGAAAGGACCATAGGACCAAAGAACCTTGTAAGTGGACCAATAGTGTCCAAGAGGTGTAGGTAGGTTATTAATGTTCTAATTAGGTCAATTATGGTTAGACATTGAAGTTTAGATAGTTTTTAGTTAGTATAAATCAATAAAATGAGAGTTTGTAATTTCAAATTTTCAAATTTCAGTTTGGGCAGGTAAGTGAGTTTAGGGGTTTAGTTAACCTTAATGTAATGGAAACCGACTTTAATTGGTTGGGACAGTTGGGGGATTGATCTATAACCCCAGGAGAATCACTTGTACGGAGGTTGATCAGTTTTTTGAAGGATTTGTACGGACTGTTCTTAGGAAAAGCAATAAAATACAGTTTTTGCATTCTTTTGTGTTCTTTTTGGTGGTCTCTTGATTTCCTATTGAAGTTTGATTCATCTTGATGGATTAGGGACTTGAATTTACATGTTTTCAAACCTTTGTATGCTCTGAAAGACAATAGGAATCAAATTCTTGCAAAATACATTGACTGTCCTCAAGGAAACACAGAAATTGCACTAATTTTGAAGGTTTTTCATGATGAATGATCCATTTCATGGGAATGTATGACTGATACCAATGAAATGGATCATAATTAACCTATATTATATCAAACTAACAATCTGAAAGTGCAGGAAGGAGGAATCATACGGTGTACACCAAGTCGTGACAGTGCAAGGTGCATGAGGATGGGGATTGAAGTATAGCAGTGGAGAATTTGTCTTAACAAGAGGTATATTTTTTAGTTGAAATAGTTGAGAAATGATGAATTAATGGTGAAAAGTCAAAATTTAAGACCTGGAAGTGTTTGGAAGTCCTAGAATCGAAAAGCCCTAGTTTTAAGCTAATTTAGGGAGGGTTTTGTATTTGGGCATGTTAAGAGTAACATGGAAGATTAAAATTTTGAAAATATTTGGTTTGGGAATGTTTTGGAAGACTGTTGAGAGTTTCAAGGTCAGGGGACAACTTTGAAGAGGGGTTGCTTTGAAAAATAGGGCTAATTAGGCCTAGTTTTGAGGAAACAGCAGGGTTTGAAGAAAGATTGTCTGAAACAAGTGATGCCAAGGAGTTGACATGATGTTTTTCATCCTAAACCACACCTGAAAAAACCATTAGATTGGAGGTTCATTTGCAAAGTTTGAGGAAGAAGTCAAGAATCCTTCGCCAAAGGCCTAATAGGGCTAGAAAGCTAGTTGTGAAGCAAAGGTGAGTTTTGTTCAAAACAGAGGGTTAGGGCTTGAGAACCTTTTGAGTTAGGTTAAGTTAAGTCCATTGAGATCATTTCAATGGTTTGGAACCACAAGGGAAGCAAATAGGTCATAAATGCAAAGTTGAGGCCTTATCTTCAGGTTGGTGCTTAGTTGAAAGATTGAAGGTAAATCATTGTTAATCTTATAACTTGGTGTTTCTTACAAGATTCCCTGACCCTCTGCATCAAATATTTAGCAAATTTCATCCATTATCATTGAATCTTAGCTAGGTTATGCAGGTTTTTCCATTGGAGCACTCACCATCAAGCATCAACAAAGTGGATCATTCATCAACATTCATCAAGCTTACATCATAGGAGTTGGGAAATGGCCAATTTTCACATCAAATTAGCACCAATTCCCCCATGGGATCATGAGTTTGCTAGTTTAATTAGGATTCAATCTCTTTTATTTTCATTTCATTGTATTCTTCATTTCTTTTCCTAATTTGAACTTTGCAAATGGATTTCATGGGGAATCCTTGTTCTTGCTTGCATTCTATATTCTAATGTGTTTCTTCTTATTGTTTTGCAGGTATTAGGATTGGGGTTCACACATTTGGCGCTATAAGGAGGGAAATCTCACCTTTCAATCATGTTTTTATCAAACTCACGCGTTTTTCTTTTTTTACAGGTTCAACATCGTTGTTCAGCACCACTGGTTCTCTAGCGTCGTTATACAAGACCACTAGAAATTCAAACTACGACGCTGAAGTCTTCCTGCCCAAGATTTTGAATTTCAAACTACACTGCTTGACCAATCAGACCCACGAGAATTTTTAAAAAAATCAAACTGCACCGCTGAGCAAAAGGGCGATGCAATTGAGCTCACTGGTTCAGGTACAGAGCACTATTGACTGGTAAGCGGCACTATACAACACCGCTGGAGAAATCAAACTACGATGCAGTCACAAGTTGCATCGCTAGCAGGGAGTAAAAAATTGGAATTTCATTTTAGCACGTGCTTTTTGTCAAATGATAAGTGTATCTTCTATTTTTTTCTTTTTAACCTCTGTGTTTTGCAGAATTTGATTGATTTTCTTTCTTGTAGATTGGATCAATTAAAAACAAAAGAAAGAGAAACATGATGATGGTATTTCACAAAATTAAAGTGTTTCTAAACACTTTAGTGTTTGTTTAACACTCTTAGGATACTGTTATTTCTTCTTGCTTAGGATACTAATTTTGTTTGGGCTTTTAAAAAAGAACCTTTTCAATTTTTGCAAAAGCTTAAAACGAACATTAGGAATACAACTTACTAAAGTTTGTTTTTTGGTTAACAATTGAACAAAACAACTCTCATTTGTCCTTTGGTGCTTTAAAAAGAACTCACAATTGCTTTGTGGCTCTAAAATGAACAAGTGCAACTTTGTCTTCGTGATGGCTTACTTAAACTAACTTCATTGAAAAAGGACGTATGCGCTTCTCTCACGCTTTATAGCGATCTTGAGACTCAAAAGGCCTTTTTTGTAATTTTAGGTTGAGATAAAGCAATCACCTCCACACTTCATTTTGGGTTTAAAATTGAACAAAAAATTGTGCGAGTGTGAGTAGAGAATTATTGTGTGCATTCTCTCTCTTTGTGTTGCAAACAAAGATTGATCGAGTTACAGATATTGTCTTTACTCGATTTTGTTTATCTTAGAGGGCCTACCTTGGGGAAAAAGTACTCACCCAAGGGAACGACTCAACCGGTAACACTCTAAAGCCAAGAGTATTTCCAACTGAGATATAAATGTGGGTATTAGAATAAATGCCAATATCACGTGGTTGGCTCCGATGAGATGGATTTGAAAAGGGACTCTTGTTGTATGGGTCAATCTCCATGAACAGAAAGTCCTAATTAAAACCCATGTTTTAGAATTGTCAAAATCCTTGATCTATTTGTTGGTGCAAGAACGGTTGTTCTGAAGCCGCCCCACACTTTTATGGTTTTTTAGTAGAAATGGAAAGCATACCATGGGAGTTTCATGGGTGTTGATGCTTGGCTGCCCCGTATAAGTGAGTGTCGTGGAGGGGAGTCAGTGGGGTCAAGCATCTAACCATTCACTAAAGATAAGCGTAGTTGTACTTTTCCAAGTGGGGACTCAACAAATACAGTCTTTCATATCCATAGGGTTGTATTGATTCTTGGTTACAAAATGCTTTGCTTGTTCAAAAACATCTTGGAAACAAACACTTAAACTTCATCATCAAAATTTCAAACCCTTTAGGAAGCAAATACAATTGACCAAATTCATGTGTTATTACTTGCCCTTGGGATGCGCTTCTCTCAATTTTCCTACTAAAGATCAACAATAGGTAACCCTTGCCTTGGATTCATCAAATTTCCACATAACATGCTTTGTGGGATTTGAAGAAATTAAGACATTGGACATCTAGTTTGAAAACCTAATCAAAGAAGTGTTTGTGGTAAAACCAATTCACTAATTAAGCTGAAATCAATTGAACCCCACACATGTGCTTGTGTATCTTTTGTCTTATGGTCTTTTGAGCAAACATTGATCTTTTGGTTTGAAGGGAAAAGCATGTTCTTCAAAAAGTTGGCCTTGTAAACAAGTCCTTCTTAGGTTCATTTAGGATCAAATCAAACACTTCATCCAAATTCCAAACATCTATCAAAATCCATCCCACAAACAACTTTAGAGCTTTGGAAACATCATTCTAGACTTGGGTAAATCATCAAAATCAAAATCACCTTGTTTAGTTAGGAGTATGGGAATGCATCCTTTCTCATACCTCTAGTTAAATTAGCACCCCTTTGAACAAGTTCATCCTAAGATAACATCTAACATCTTAGGGTTTACAAGTTCATTGTCCAACTCAAACAATCAAAATTAAGCCCTAAGTCTAGCATTGATACAAAGTCCCTAAACGTTCAACACTCATATCATTCACCCTTTTTCATCCTTGATCTCATCATTGGTCCTAAACACCTTAGAGGTCACTTTTACAACAAGGTCAAAACACAAGAGGAACATGGAATATAAACTTGATCCATACATCATGAGTAATCCAAGTCAACCAAACTATCAAATCCTTACAATGCCAATTGATTTTCAAAACTCACATTTATACAATCCATACATGGGATCATTATCTCCTACAAACCTCAATGGTACAACAAATGTGAGTCTACCCAATCTAAATCTTGGAACACCTTTTCTGATGGTATATTTAAATCCAAGTCCAACATTGCAAATCTATCAACCAAATACTCAATGCATGAGTCTTCAACAAAACAACATTATCCCACCAAATCCATACATGCCAAAAGTGAATATACCAAGTACAAGATTACCAAACATGAATCCACACTTGGAAAAATTTGGGATAAATATGTTTGCGAATCATACAAATGTTGTTCAAAGTCCAAAAAAGATGTTAACAACTCCATGTATTAATCCAAGTCAAGGTAACACCATGCAAAATCAAAGTTACCTAAATCAAGGCAATGTGATTCCCAACAGAAACAATGTTCAATTTCAACCTATCATGCCAAATCTGAACATCATCCCAAATCAGAACATTGTCCAAAATCAAATTTTCCATGATCCCATTCAAAAACCACAAGTATGCAACCCAAATCTACTTGAACAAAAACCAAATCAACTATATCAAGGGAGTCAAGATCGAAATCAAGATCAAATTTGGCGAGATCAAATTGCTACACTTACCAAAATAGTTGAGTCATTGCGCCAAGAGACATCTACACCACTATTACCCATATCAACATCATTCCTTGGTTTAGGGCTTCCCCCTTTACCTAGCACCAATCACTCCATCCAAATCAATCCACCTAGCACCAATCAATCCATCACATCAAATCCTTTGAATATACCATCAACATCGCACCAACAGATGGTATCTAATCAAATGACAACATCAATCTTGAAAAATCAAAATATGGTCTCCCAAGGATCTATCACCTTAGTCATTCTGACCATTCCTATCACCTCGATCACTCCAACCACCCCTATCACACCCATCATATCTCAAACCCTCACGATCACTCCAAACGTATCTCAACGACTTGGCACTACAGCCAACATGATTCCAAAACCACCATTGCCATCATCACCCACACCAATCCTTGGCTTAGGGCTTCCCCCTTTACCAAGTATCAATCAAACCAACATCCCAAACATCAATCAAAACATCACTCAAAACTTCAGAACTTGTCGTCGACATTGCAACAACATATGACAAATGCACAAGAAATTGCAAGTATCTTGGTTTAGTGTCAAAGGGGGAGAACAATGCAAAAAAAATTATCCTTTTCCATTGATTTCAAAGAGGGGGAAAGAATCATGTGAAAAAATTTATCTACACAGGGGGAGAGAAAGAGAAAGAAAATCATGAAAGCGTGTGGTGTGTAAAGAGAATAAATAGGTATGTTCAAACTTGTTGTGTCTTTGATGGTTTTTCACATCATGTGTTTCCATCAATTACAAACCCTTCATACTTCCAACAATATTACTGTATGTGTACAAATACTTGTGCAATAAGCCCACAATGCATAAGTTGAGTGTACCAGTCCTTGTTATGTTTACTAACCGTTTTATGCAAGATTTGTTCAAGTATTTTGTTTGTAGCTTCTTCTTGACCATTAGATTGTGGGTAATAAGGTGTAGAAAAGTGATCCTGAATGTGAAATGTTTCCAAAAAATTCTTCACTTCCTTATTCTTAAATGGTGTCCCATTATCCATTATTATGGCTAAAGGAATATTGAATCAAGCGATAATATTTTTCAAAATAAAATGACAAATTACTACAACAGTTGTGGAATGAAGAGGAATTTCCTCTACCCACTTCATGAGATAATCTATAGAATTTATTATAAATGCATGTCTCAAAGAAGAAGAAGGAGAAATCTTTCCAATAAGATCCAAGCCCCATACCGAAAATGGCCAAATAGGGATTTGGGCACAAAGTTTGGAAGAAGGACCATGAATCAAGTTGTTATTCTTTTGACATTGATGACATTTATTACCATGATCAAAATAATCTTGTTCCATGTTTCGCCAATAATATTCTATGCAAATTAACTTTTGAACAACAATCATCCTCCAAAATACCCCCCACAACCACCTGCATGAGCTTCCTCAAGGGCTATAGGATTTTAGATTGTTTAAAGCATCTAAGAAGAAGACTGTTGAATGACTGCCTATATAACATATCCACTAAGATTATGTATCAAGCTACAAGTTTTCAAATACAATCCCGAGTGCTCTTGGTAGCTAGTTCAGGAAAGGTACCTTCTTTTAGATAATTGAATATTGGCATATACCATTCACTAGAAGCTTCAGTATTAGTAACTAAGACTTATTTCATCTTTTCATTTATTGATGGTTTTGTGAGGGTGTGAACAACAAATGTGAAGTCTACATGAGAATATTTGAGAGAGACAAGGGAAGCTACACCTTCCATTGCATCTACATGTCAATTATCCTTTCGTGGAACATTGTCAATAGTGTATGATTTAAAATTTTCTAGCAATTTCATTGTGAGGTTTTTATATTGAGATAGCTTATCATTTTTTGTTTGATAGGACCCATTAATTTCTTTGATGATCAATTGAGAATCGCCAAATATATGAATGCTTTGAACACCTAAGGACAAGGTTGCATGTATCTCGGCAATAAGGGCCTCATACTTCACAATGTTGTACATAGGAAGTTTAGACAATAGGATAAGGGAATTGGTTTTCCCAAAGGCGGTATTAATATAACCCCTGCTCTAGAACCAATTTGAAACTTAGATCCATCAAAATAGAATTCCCATGTTTTATTATCATCAATTTTTAACACATTCTCATCAAGAAATGAGTCAAAATTTGGTAATGCTAAAGGTGAGGGAGCCTCAACTAAATGGTCAGTCAATGCTTGACCCTTGATCACTTTTTGAGGAACAAATAGGTCAAACTCAATTAATAACATAACCCACTTAACCAAGAATTCCAACAAATATGTTTTAGCAAAGAGATGTTTTAAAGGGTCAAATTTCATCATGACATGCACTTTCATGTTTAAAAAATAATGTCTCAATTTGTTTGTGGCGAAGTCAAGAGCCAAACATTATTTTTCTATAGTTGTGTACCAAATTTCATAATTAGTCAATGTTTGACTAATGTAGTAAACAAGATGCTCCTTTTCATTCTCATCTTGTTGAGATTGTAACGTAGCAAGAGAATGGGTTGATGTTGATAAGTAAAGGATAAAATGTTTTTCGTTGAGTAGCAAGTTGAAAAAAAAGGTATTAGCTAGATATTATTCCAAGCTCTTAAAATCCTTTTGACAATCCTCACTCCATTTAAATTTTGATTCTTTCTTAAAGAGATAGATAAAGGGAACCGATCTACCAATGATGCAACAAAACAAAAAATAGCATGAATCTTTCCTTGTAAGCTACGCAATTGAGAAATATTCATAGGAGGTGGCATGTTTATTATAGCATCAATCTTCTTTGTTTCCACCTCGATGCCTCTATGCAATACTATAAATCCCAATAGTTTTCCACTATCCACACCAAATATGCATTTCTTCAAGTTTAGCCTCATGTTGTACATACGAATTCTTTCAAAAAAATGAAGGATTTTGACATGGTCTTAACATGTTATAGACAGCCAAAATATCATCGCCATAATCTTCCAAGATGTCATGTATAAAATCATGAAATATTAACATCATTTCTCTTTGATATGTGGTTCCAACATTATTTAATAAAAAAGGAATCACAACCCAGTAAAAACGTTCCGCAAGGTGTAGTGAAGGTTGTCTTATTTTGATATTGAGGGTTAGTAAAAAATTGATTGTAATGATAATAAAGCATGTCCCACAATTGAATCCACTATCATGTCAATATTAGGAAGGAGAAAGTCATCCTTTAGAGATGCTTTATTAAGATCTCAGAAATTCATACACATCCTAATACGATTATTAGGTTTTTCTACTACCATAATGTTAGAGATCCAAGGTGAATAATGAATAAGGAAAATGAATCTATCTTGTAAATGCTTTTTAATCTCAACCTTAACCAATAAATCTATCTTAGGATTCATCTTTCGTATCTTTTGTCTCACTAGTTTAGCATTTTCCTCAAGAAAAATGGTGTGTGTCACTATTTTAGGATCAATACCCAACATATCTAAATAAGTCCAAGCAAAAAATTTAGGAAAATCATGTAATAAATGTTAAATAGGTTCAGGACAACCGAGAGGGGGGGTGAATTAGTTGTCACACAAATTCAAACTTAAACCTTTATCAATTATCAAATCTTTAACCACACTATTTTATTATTAAATGTGAGCATGAAACATAGATAATAGAAAGTAGATCAACACAATGAACACCAGATTTTTACGTGGAAAACCCAATAAGGGAAAAACTACGGTGAGGGTTAACTCACAATATAAAGATTATAAACTGAATACAAAGGCTCACTACCCAAAAGAGGACTCACTGTCCAAGTACAAAGGCTCACTTCCTACAAAGGACTCACTGTCCAACAGGGAGGCTCACTTCCTGCAAATACAAAAGAGAACAAAAGATCCACCACAACAATTAAAGCACATTCATAGGATTACATAAACCTTTAGTTCATTGCCTTCACCACACTGAAAAACTACCATCACAACTCACTCACAGACACTTCTGCTCTTATGATTTGTGGCACACTTTTGTCACTTTGCATCACACTGTCATACAATTCTTCACAACTTGCCTTGTTTTTATACCATTCTCAACCTTAGAAACATTTACCAAGGTCAGCCACAATACATCATTTCATAAATTCAAATTAGGTCAGAAACTCTAAATTCTTGTGGTGGAAACGAAAAAGAGTGGACCAATAAAAACATAAAAATAATATTCTTGAATCTTCTACACGCTTTCTCAATTAAATTCTATTCTTCGAATGAAGTGTAAACACTAGGTTGGTCAAACCTAATGAAAACAAAAATTATCAATGATGCACATGCTTCCCAACAAGAAGATGACACGCAGAAACCACAACACGCTTCATTATGCACAATAATACATCTCAATATCTTCCAGCTACATCCGCAACAAAATCAATAGGCTTCAATCACTGAATTTCTTTCACTAGTTTGTCCAGTCTGTGCAAACACACATAGAAATACCAAAAAAATGATTTTCTGATTACCAAACTCCAAACCTCTTCGCCAAATCATAGGAAAGACCTTCACAAGATATCTACTAGATCTGCATGATCTGAAATGAAATAGCAGAGGACTGTGGATCAAACATATTCCTCCCAATTCACATAACACTGACACTTCCAGTAGAACACACATATCGGTGGACACAACTTTCACATACCATCTCACCAAAAATTGAAGCTCGGGCTATATCATCATCAGATCACCATAATGAAATCTTCAGAGCCGCACAGTCATAGGATCACCACAAGAGAAATGCGAAGCACATACCGAAGCACAATTTGAACAATTCCAACACTCTGATTTCTTTTCTTCATTAATTTTCTCAAAAGCACTTGGAAACTCATCAAACCAACATATTTGCAACACCATAAAGGTAGCTCCATGTACTCATAGCATCTCACTAGCATCTCAGCCAGACACGTACAATCTGCAACATACTAAAAAGTGTTGACATCAATGACAACACCACCAGACTAGCTCATACTTGCAACAATCTCCCATGTTTTCATTGATGGAAACACATAACCCTTTCTCCCCCTTTGACATCAATGGAAAAGAACAACTGCTCTAATTACTCCCCCTTAGGAGTACACTTATACTGCAACAATGAAAAACCTTTTTCTACTGCCCCTTTGAAGTAGACCCATCAATCATTCCAGGCAAATGAAGAATTTGTGAATTCACTGGACTGATGCACCTTCATGTGCACCTAGTTAGGAGGGCTAGTGAACCCCAACCTCTCCCTAAGATGCTCGAAATTATCCTTCAGAAGTTCCTTAGTAAATATGTCTACAATTTGTTTCTTTGTTGTCATATATTCTAGTCTGGCCTCATTCTCCAGCACTTTCTCTCTCATAAAATGATACTTGATAGATATGTGCTTCGTTCTTGAATACATAACTGGGTTCTTTGAAATGTTTATTACACTTGTATTATCACGAAAAATAGAAATAGGCTCATCACATACTACTCCAATGTCCTTCATAGTGTGCTTCATCCACAGAACTTGTGTATAGCGGGATGTTGCAGCAATATATTCAGCCTCTACAGTGGATAAAGAAACTAAGTCTTGCTTTTTACTCAACCATGAAACTAGTCTTTCGCCAAGAAATAAAACACCACCACTAGTATTCTTTCGGTTATCTACACATTCATCCCAATCAGCATCTATATAAGCACTTAGGGTGAAATCATTACTCTTAGGGCATCATAGTCCATAACCCAGTGTGCCTTTAAGATATCTAATATTATTTTTATAGCCATAAGATGTGCTTCTCTAGGATCTGCTTGAAATCAAGCAACTAAACACACTGCATGCATAATATCTGGTCTGGTAGCAGTATGGTATAGCAGTCTGCCAATCATAGATCTATATTTGCTCTGATCAGTCTTAGCAGATTCATCATCCTTGCTCAATTTGCATCTAGTTACCATAGGAGTACAAACCGGTTTAGAATCCTCCATCCCAAACTTTTTCAACAACTCTTTTACATACTTAGATTATGAAATGAATATCCCTTTGTTAGTTTGATTCACTTGTAGACCAAGGAAGAAATTCAATTCACCAATCATAGACATCTCAAATTCTTTCTGCATTTCTTCATCAAACTTTTTACACATGCCTTAATTTCCTCCAAAAATGATGTCATCAACATAAAAAACTACAATCAACATCTTATTACATTGCACTTTGAAGTAGAGGTTTTTTTCAGTAGAACTTTTATTGAATCCTTGCTTTGTCAAATATTTGTCCAATCTTGCATACCAAGATTAGGGAGCTTGCTTCAATCCATATAATGCTTTCTTCAATTTACAAAACATGTCTAGCTTGTCAGATAGTTGAAACCTTTTAGGTTGCTCCATGTACACTTCTTCCTCCAACTCACCATTCAAAAAGGTTGACTTAACATCCATCTGATATACTTTGAAGTCCTTATGTGCAGAAAATGCCAAAAACATTTTGATAGCTTCCATTCTAGCCAAGGGGGCAAATGTTTCCTCAAAATATATTCCTTCAACTTGTAAATATCCTTTGCATACCAATCTTGCCTTATTCCTTACTACTCCGTTTTCATTTAGTTTGTTTCATAACACCCATTTTGAACCAATCACATTTTTGTTCACAGGCCTAGGGATTATTTCCCATGTCTGATTCTTTTCTATCTATTGTAATTCTTCTTTCATAGCTCTCATCCAACTTTCATCTTCACATGCTTCTTTTACAGATTTAGGTTCTATTTTAGAGAGTAAACAGAAATTTACCTGAGCTACAACTTTACTTCTTGTCTTTACACCTTCACTCTTGTCTCCAATTATCTGATCTTCCAGATGATTCTTATGTACATATTTAGGAGTCCTAGCAACAAGTTCTAGTTCATTTTCTTCTTCTTCTTTCATTTGTTCTTCTTCTTATTTTTCTTCTTCTTCTTCCTTCTCCTTATTTTCTTCAAGTATATGTTCATAGATAGGATCATCAGGTTCAACTTCACTTATCTCAATAGGTCTGTGTATGTCTTCATCAACTTTCACATTAGCACTTTCAATAATCTTCCTTAATCTTTTTTTAAAGCATTTGCATGCCTTGCTAGTGGTAGAGTATCCAAGAAATATTCCTTCATCACATCTAGCATCAAACTTTCCAAGATTTTCATCATCTCTTTTAATATAACATATGCTTCCAAATACCTTAAAATATTTCACAGTAGGAGTCTTACCAGTCCATAACTCAAAAGGTGTCTTTGTGTTGTTGTGTCTGATCTGAACTCTATTAAGAACATAAACAATAGTATGTATCGCTTCTCTCCAATATACATCCGGTACATTGGATTCTTTCATCATAGTCCTAGCAACTTCCTATACTGTCCTATTTTTTCTTTCAACTACTCCATTTTGCTGTGAGGTTCTCAGAGCAAAAAACTATCTTTTTTATATCATGCTTCTCATAGAATGCATTAAATTCACCATAAGTGAATTCACCACCTCTAGCTGATCTTAAACATTTGATTTTCATATTTACTTCATTCTCCACTCTTGCTTTGAATATCTTAAACCTATCCAGGGCCTGATTCTTTTCTTTGAGAAAAGAAACCCATGTCATTCAAGTGTAATCATCAATAAGCAACATCAAATATATATCACCATTCATGCTTCCAGTCTTAGTTGGACCACATAGATCAATGTGTACTAACTCCAGCATTCCAGTAGTAGAATGTTCTTTTCCTTTAAAGCTACATCTTGTTTGCTTCCCTAGTTGGAAACTTCTACAAATAGTATTAGCAGGTCTTGTGATTCTAGGCAGCCCTTGAACTATTTCCTTTTTACTAATCTTGACTAGGTTATCAAAGTTCACATGTCCCATTCTCCGGTGCCATAACCAACTTTCACTAATCTGAGATACAAGACAATGACCATCAACTCCTTTCAGCTAATAGATGTTTCCATGAGTTCTTCCAGCAGCAATCATATCTCCATTTCCAGATCCTTTTTTGATTTTACAAGTATTGTTCTAAAACACAAGTTTAAAACCATTGCTAAACATCTGACCAACACTCAGAATATTATTCCTCAAACCCTTCACATAATATACATCATTAGTGCTATGAACCTTTACCACAGATCTTAGCTCCTAAATCATCACCAAACATAACTAAACCACCATCATATCTCTCGATTTTAGTGAACTTACTCTTATCTTTGGTCATGTGGTTTGAACATCCACTATCAATTACCCAGTAGTATTCATCCTGTCTTGCATGAAATGCGGTGACCAGAGTACCTTCCATCCTATTCTTCTTAACCTCCGAAGCCTTTTTTCTTACACATCTTCCAAAATTAGTGGATATAGATTTTTTTTCCAAAGCTAAGAATAAGCATTCACTATCATCTACCTCATTTTCAGATTCATCATCAAAAATGCATGCCTCTTCCTTAACATAGTACAGCTTCTTATAATTATTATCCTTCATATCCTTATCCTTATAATCCTTGTTTTTTTTGTGTAGCCCTATTCAGAAATCTTGAAGCATAATGACCAATATTACCACAACTAAAGCATTTAAAGGGAAACATACCTTTATACTTTTCAGTACCTTTCTTCAACTTCCTAGTGAAGTTAGCTTCCAACTCATCAACATCATCACTATCCGGTTCCTCCTCAATCTTCATTGCCTTAAATGTCATTTTTATCTTTTATTCTATCTTGTCATCTTTCTGGTACTTTCTCAATTCAAATGCTTGCAGGGTGCTGAACAAGTGTTCCAAGGTGTACTTCTTAGGATCATACATTTCTTCAATCATTGACATCTTATCATTGTAGTAGTTTGATAGTGTGATCAAGGCCTTCTCTATTATGTCTTCATCTGCTAGCTTTCCTCCTTGATTTCTAACCTCATTTGCAGCATGTTCAACCCTATGAAAGAAACTTGTAAATTTTTCACCATCTTCAATTTTCAGGTTCACAAATCTACACTTTGTCGCTAGTCTCTTTTTCAATTTCACCTTTTCATTCCCTTCATACATGTCTTCCAACTTCTTCCAGACTTCATATGCAGTATCCAAAGAATTAACCTTAATTCACTCATTTTTAGATAAACCACTGCAAATCGCATACTTCTCTTTCTCATTTTCTTCATAAGCATAGATCTCATCTACAGTATTAACACCATCGAACGAAAGTATATACTTATTCTCAACATCCTTTCAAGTCTTAAAGCCAAGAGAGATAATATATCCTCTCATCTATCCCTTCCAATGTTTGTAGTCAATTCCATCAAACATAGGGATCGCCAACTTGTGCGTCATCAGATCTTCCTTAAGCGGTTAAGTTCTACAGCAAGAAACCAAAGCTCTGATACCAATTGTTAGACAAGAACAGGACAACTAAGAGGGGGGGTGAATCAGTTTTCACACAAATTCAAACTTAAACCTTTATCACTTATCAAATATTTAACCACACTATTATGTTAATAAATGTGATCATGAAACACAGATAATAGAAAGTAGATCAACACAATGAACACCATTTTTTTACCTGGAAAACCCAATAAGGGAAAAACCATGGTGAGGGTTAACTCACAATATAAAGATTATAAATTGAATACAAAGGCTCACTGCCAAGGGCTCACTACCCAAAAGAGGACTCATTGTCCAAGTACAAAGGCTCACTTCCTACAAAGCACTCATTGTCCAATAGGGAGGCTCGCTGCCTACAAATACAAAAGAGAACAAAAGATCCACCACAGCAATTAAAGCACATTCGCAAGATTATAGAAACCTTCAGTTCGCTGCCTTCAACACAATGAAAAACTGCTATCACAACTCACACACACTTATTCTCTTATGATTTGTGGCACACTTTCATCACTTTTCATCGCATTGTCATACAATTCTTCACAACTTTCCTTGCTTTTATACCATTCTTAAACTTAGAAACATTTACCAATGTCGGCCACAATACATTGTTTCATAAATTCAAATTAGGTCAGCAACTCTAAATTCCTATGGTGGAAAGGAATAAGAGTGGACCAATAAAAACATAAAAATAATATTCTTGAATCTTCTACACGCTTTCTCAATTAAATTTTACTCTTCGAATGAAGTGTAAACACTAGGTCAGCCAAATCTAATGAAAACACAAATTATCAATGATGCACACGCTTCCCAACAAGAAGATGACATGCAAACACCACAAAATGCTTCATTATGCATGAGAATACATCTCAGGATCTTCCAACTACATCCGCAACAAAAGCAACAAGCTTCAATCACTAAATTTATTTCATCAGTCTATTCAACTTGTGCAAACACACACAAAAATACCAAAAACATGATTTTCTAATTACCAAACTCCAAACCTCTTCATCAAAGCATAGGAAAGACCTTCACAAGATATATACCATATTTGCACCATCTGAAATGAAACAGCGGAGGACTGTGGAGAAAACATATTCCTCCCAATCCACAAAACACTGACACTGTCCGTAGAACACACATACCAGTGGACACAGCTTTCACATACCATCTCACCAGAAATTGAAGCTTAGGCTATATCATCATCAGATCACCATAATGAAATCTTCAAAACCGCACAGTCATAGGATCACCACAGGAGAAATGTCGAGCACATATCAGAGCAAAATTTGAACACTTCCAACACTTTGATTTCTTTTCTTCATTAATTTTCTCAAAAGCACTTGGAAACTCATCAGACCAACATATTTGCAACACCATAAAGGTAGCTCCATGTACTCACAACATCTTAGCCATACATGTACAATCTGCAACATACTGAATAGTGTTGACATCAATGACAACATTAATGACAACACCACCAAACTAGCTCATACTTACAACAACAAAGTTGTGTGATCTTCTTTTTCATCCTCATCAAGACACTTTCCAATTTGAATCACTTTTTCTTCATTATATGGCTCCATTGGAACATTTAGGGTATCTCCCACAAGTAACGCATTATGATTTGGATCATCATGAGATGTCTTAGTTTTATCTTGTTCATCACATAGTTCATTTTCTTTCCAACAACATGCCTTTGCATTCAAACAATAAAAAAAAATTGATTATCATGACAGGTGTGTGAAGTGTCATTTATTCCCAAAAATTATCCTAGGGACTCATCATCTTGAAACATATCCAATGACATATTTTCACATGTAGTATCTATTAGTTCAGAATGCACCAATTTCAAAGTTTTTTTAATTCTTACATGATGACATTGATATGGAGTGGATGTCTCCTTTATGCTTTTGTTTCTTTTCAAGGGAAATATCCAAGACCTCTTGTTGTCTCTTGTGTATTAAGCTCTATAGGAACATGAATTCCTTGTTCTTTCACTCCACATCCTTTTCTATTATAGCCAAATTGTTTCAAAATTTGGTACCCTCTTCCATAAATTTTTTCCATGATCAGATAACTATACTTTCTCCAAGATTAATCATTAATTTCCTATGCATGTTTAAGCTAACTAAGGTTGAAAACAAGTTTACAAACTTTCTATAGATCTGAAAAACCAAATTGCAAAACTACAAACTAACAGTAAATATCAGTTTGTTTCTAAGTTGCGAAGCTATTTTTGAAGGACTAGGACACCCAATTGTGTCTGGGTCCTGGTAGGTCTTTTTCAAAAGTGTCAATTTTAGAGGCCTTAGTAACAAACGTTAACTATACTACTATTTGTAAACCCAGGTTTAGGATTGGTTCTTCTAATGTTTCGTGAGTTTCTTATTTGTGAAATTTTTGGTAACAATCTAGGGTTTCGAATGTTTGCAAAATGAAAACTAATCTACCCAAATTATGCAATGATTCAAAAAATTCAAACAATTGCTCTACGGATCTGAAAATTTCCAGCATTGAAAAGTAAAATTCTTTCAAAATTTTGACAAAGCTAAGAAAAATGAAAAATTTGTTTAACATGCAAAAATATTGTTCCATAATTTCAAAATAGATTTTACCAATAGAAATAGAATGCAAACACAAAGGAAAAAATGTGTGCAAAAGTTCATTGAGCTACCTATAGCAGGACAGAGACACCTAGGGGCATTTGAGTCCCTGATAGGGATTCAAAAAATAGAAAAAATAAATGTTTATATCATTGCTTAAGTTTACTATTTATGTCTGCAAAGTGATTCTAGACAATGATTGTTTTTCTAGAATTTTTTAATGTAAATACAAATGCAAATGTATGACAATGTGTAAACAAAAATGACAATTATGAGTGCAATTTTTTGAAATGAAAATCTGATCTAAATGACTGAAACACACCCTAATTCAAGCTATGATGCAATATTTTTGGATTTTTATGACTTTTTATGATGCAAATATGAAACCCTAAATGAGAAGTGCAAGACAAAATAATGCAAAACCTAGATCTATGGTTTGAAATATTTCTAAATCATAAATCTATTATGTCAAATGTCAAGTTCACCAAAATGAAACATAGAAAAATGGGGAAGATGATAAGTTTATTACCTAAACCTAAAATCAATCCCAAGTTTCCAAGGGTTTTAGTAGGATGCAAATCAACAAGGTACAAATATTGACTTTCAACCACAAAGGTGAGCCATTCAAATCTAGATTTGATCCTTTTAAGTATTAGAAATGAATTGGAAACGATTTGGAATGATTAACCTAATTGAACTATATGACCTAATATGAAAAATGAAATATTCTAGAAATGCATAGACTAAAACTATAAATTGTAGGTGGATTTGGGAAGTGTCAGATGATGTGTACATATCACCAAAGTTGGATCTATCATGTGTTGAGGGACTCAATCACCCATGGGTGAATGGGTCTTCGTAAACCTTACCAAAACTTCAAATTGTGATTATGTAGCCCTCTATCTACTCTTTGTTCCTATACCTACAAATCTCTATTTTCATATCTAAACTTGTAATAAATATACAAAAGAGATTTTTTTGGTGGCTCTATGGGGGTTTTCCTAAGTCAAACGCTTATTTTTGTAATCAAACCTCAACAAAAACCCAAAAATTTGATAGAAAATAGTGTATGATCGCTAACCTTATGTGTGTTTGAGGTTGTTATGAGCTAAAAATGCAAAGAAACCCTACTCAAGTGTGTTAGAGAGAGATTCCTATATGATAATAACAAGATCTAACTAGGAGAGAAATCGAAATACTCTTATAAAATCTGAAACAAAACATGATACATTGCTTTAGGTTGAAAGAGGAATGAAGGATGAAGATGAAAACTTTAGGAAACAAGTTATTAGGTTGAAGGAAGTGGTCAAAGGAATATCCCAAACCTAGAATCCATCATGTCCTTTCATAGGCATCAACCTTCAATCATGTGATAAAGCTTGATAAAATCTGCAAATGGGCTTGAAGACCTGCAATTTCAAGCAATGTTACTTCAAGACTTCAAGGTTTGTTTGCTTGAATGTTAGCTCTTATGTTCTTGTTTTGAAATGGTGAAAAGACTAGGTATTTATAGGCATTTCTCTAATTTCTTGAAAATTAGATCCCGAAAGTCGACATTAGAAATTTGAATTTTGAATGTTAAAATATTGCCAACAATACATTAAAAATTGGTCCTTGACAAGATAGGAAAACCCATTCGCCTATGGGCGACAGGTCTTGGCCCTTTTTTCCAAGACAAAGTGTATCACCCAAGAAAAACATAATTTGTTTGTATTTATTCAATGCTTGTGATTTGTTAGTTCAAATGATAAAATAGGCCTTGAAATGCACAATAAAGGGAATTAGGGCCTATTTAGGAGGGGTTGAAAATGCATGAAAGAAAGGGTCACTAAAACAGGTCCAAACTAAGCGTGAAATTATACTATCACCTACAAGGGAGTACAATTTTCTATGCTACAGTAGCTATCACCACCAAGAAGACAAGGGAGAGTAGCAAGAAAGAGTATCAGCCCACCTGCTAGGTCATGTTCTATGCCTCCAAATTATAGTCCTACAAATTCAATTCCAAGAATTCTAATACCAAACATATAAATACTAGCAAATCCAATGGCAAGGCAGTTTTCTTTTGCACCATTTAATGGGGGCAACCCATTGAATCTTGCTCAGCATGATGACATACCTGTGGAAGCCCTTAGAAGCTTACCCTTTTCATAGGAGAAGATCAAACCACACTTGTTGAGCATGTCAGAGATGTGTCTACATTGTGCTCAATTCACAATATCACAACTAAGAATATGGCAATTAGGCTCTTGGATGCATCACTGAAGGGAAAAGCTTTGCAATGGTTCAAGAGTTTGGATGTCAATTTAATCAGAACATGGGATGAGCTAGGAGATGGCTTACACAAGAAATTTGAAGATAAATTAGATCATTTCTCTTTGGTGGAGCAACTAACCACCATCAAGAGAGCTCCACATGAGCATATGATTGATTTCAATTCCTATTTCCAGAAGATGTGGGATAGAATCCCACCATCAAAAGAACCTCATTTGTGTATATGTCACTTGCATTATACATTTAGACACATCTCTCAACCAAATTTTAAAAAAATTATAATTATGATAGGACTAGTTACTCAAAGAACTATAAAAATACTTTAGAATATTATCTATTGAACATTATTATAAGTCATTTACAAAACTTGGAAAATTGCACTTTAAACAAATAATGGGCATTTCAAATTTGGGGTGTATTTTTTAATGCTTCAATGTATGCTACTCTAGCAACCACACTAAAAATAAATGAGGTCCTATCAAGACAAACTTTTAGATTTTACCACTTTATTAAAAAATTAACCGCAAACATGACTAACATTAATTTACTTTCTAAAATTATTTATATAATGCTACTTTTCTCTAGAGTGTGAAATTGGATCAATTTAATATATCAAAGTTAATTTTGTATGACAACATTCATTAATGTTATTATCTAAGTTTAAATATTATGGCATATATCTATAATGTAGAAAAAATGCACAAAAATAATGTTTATCAATATTAACTAGCTTAAGACTTAAAAATATTATGATCATAATCGTTAATATATAAAATGGAATCCAACAATATGAATATTATCTAATGCGAACAAATAAATATTTAGAGATTATTTTTTTAGACTACAAGAATCAAAATTGAGTAGTTGCCCCCTATAAACTACACTGCGTCTGGTAAACTTTTTCACGTGGCCGGTGATGCTGGTGTGACACACTCTTTGGTACCACGAGGATGGTGGGGAGACTAAACCTTGCAATCTCTTGCCTGCGACAGGATGCTTCAGCCAATCGAGCTAATCCCACCACCCTTTAGATAAATTTAATTAAATTAAATCTACCCCATTTATTTATAGCTCTAAATATATTTTAATTATAATAAGTTTGATACTTATATAAATCAGGGCACTTGGAATTATCACTCTCACCCTAGAAATATTTCAATGGTTTTGGTCCTTATAACTATGGCACACTCTAAGAAACATAGTTATTATTTTAAAAAATATATGCTCTATTATAGTTATCCAACATGTACAACATGCTCCATAGTAATTACTCAACATGCATAAAACCTTAGCCAAGACAATCACAAGTGTACTTTATACCCCGAGTTGGACTCACTCTATGTGCCCCAAGTCTCCAATATGCATAGCCCACCAAACCACCGCCTTCTTTGAGTGATCTCCATGTCATTTTCAAGTCTCACATAAATGCTTTATATAACTTTTAAGGGGTGGTTTTCAAACCATTATACCCTTTCACAAAGGTCTTCTTAAATTTATTTAACAAATACTATTATTCCTCTTACAAAGGAATCTATGAAAAAACATTTTTATCACCCCTTTAAACTAAAGGATCATAAAAACCTTTATTTTTCTATCTCCCTTCTAATTCTAGAGAGTTAATTCAAAGAAAAATAACTTTCTTTTCTCTCTAGGGAAAAATCCCTTAACATTTAGAAGTTCCCTCCATAAATCAATTATTGTTCTTAATACCTCAAGTTGAATCTACATCATAACTCACCCAAAATAACTAGTTAAATAAGTGTGAATGTAACACTATCAATATCATAGTAAATTTATTTCACTTTTATTTCATCTATAGAATCAATAATTATTTATAGTTTAGCTTCATTCAAAATTAGGTCAAATAAAAATATGCTATGTAGAGTAGGAAAAGTGATCCTAGATCCAACTAGGATTAGCTTTTTTCACTTGACTCCACATTTGGACACAAAATTAACTAGGGTTGATAGATTACCTTGTTGCCACAAGGGAGATTCAATCTCCTAGGGTTTGTGTCATTCTTGAGTTGTAAAGAAGATAAATTTCATGTGTGTTTTAATAAGCATATTTGACATATAGCCCTAGATCTAAAAATGTAATTTATCATATAAATGAAAATGAAAAAAACCACATAACAACCTCAAATCTATGAATGAGATATAAAGAGGAACCTATGATTAAAATATGAGGTTTAACTATAGGGACAAGAGTGATGGAACCCTAGACTAAGATGCTTCTTTTTCAGATCTAGAAACTTTGAGATGTATGTTGTAGTTTGCTCTATGTTTTGTGACTGTCCACTAATGAAACTTCTAGGCCTGACATGCACACATGAAAAGAGGGGGAAAGGTTATGATGTATATAGGCTTGCCTAATTCAAACCCTATTTTGGTATTTCTACCTCAAAATATAGCAAATGATGATGATCAAGAGGGCATACCCTAGGTTGGGCAAAGGCCAAAACAATAATAATTGACTAAAATGATATATGATAATGGACAATGTTACCTTGATGTGAAATCCTTGATGAAATGTTGCCACACCACAAGTTGCCACAAGTGTTGATTGATGGATACCTTGATTGCTTGATAGACCTGCAAAAGGTTAGCTCACAAAACATATTAGATTGTTGTAGCTACTATGTAGAGGATAATTCATACATCATAAAAATGGCATGATTGATCATAATAGGTTCTTCAATATAATTTTTTCCTTCTTCCTAATGACTTGAAGGCATGATCTTAATTGATGGAAGTGTTGTAAATAATGCTACTAAATTTTCCCTTGAATTGCCAAGTGATTGATTTTAGGATCTTTAATTTTCTTTTCAAAATTGCTAGGATTAAAATGGTGAAAATGACTTGTATTTATATGCAATTATTTAATTTCTCACTAATCAATTACCAATAGCCGACAAATAAAATTGTATTTTTAAACATTAAAATGTTGGCACCGACATATTCAAAATTCAGCCAAAATAGGTTAGGTGGGGGTGTTGGGTGCCCTAGTCCAGACCCATCCTTTTTAGGGCCCTAAACATCGATATTAAATATTAAATGTTTATTTTCAATCCCATCTTTCAATTTCCAAACATATTTATAAAATGGGTAGATTAAATGCATAATTAGGTCCAAGCACATAGGGGGAGCTAAATCTAGTGTGAAATTGTCAAGGGTGAAAATTTTCAACACTACACATTGCTAATGAATAACATGATTAGAACTATATATGCACTTTTGCATGAAGGAAATCATGATTTTACAATGAGATAATATAATTTTATATAGTAAATCTTTCATCTTGTAATTTTATAACTTTCTCATTCATGTAAACTATTATTGTAAAAAATAATGTTTTCTTCTTTAATAAAAATTTAATAAAAGTATTATCATGTTATTAAATAGAACATGATTAGTGAATGATATGTGTAACACATGCTATGAAGTCACCTATTGCTAAAACTTAAAATACATCCCAAGATTATCATGCATTTTGAACTACATGAATATCCTCTTTTGTATACCAAATGCAATTCAATGGAAACATGTACACAATTACCCTAAAACAGAGTTCACATAATTTCACAATCACTCAAACAAATATTTGGGGTCAATGTTGAATCCAATGAGGATGCAATGTAAATTATCGTATTGCTATCAATGGTGTGCTTATAACATCTTATCTAATTATAACATCTTTCAACATATATCCCCTTGTCATAGAATCATAGGTAATTAATGACATAACATTCTAAGGATATCATTTATATAAAACACTTTATAAACACACGTACAAAGTTATCAAATTGATCAAGTACAATAAAAGAAAAAAATCAAAAAAAATTTCAATGCATCTTAACAACAATAGAACAATAGTAAACTATTATCACTCATGGATAATTTTTACAACATTTTAAAATTTGTGTCTAACAAATTTACACTAATATCTAATTCATGGTTTTTAAAAGTTTAAAGGTTGCCTCTTCACTAGTGAATTTTGGTGTGCCCCTATGTCTTAGCCTAAGAGAATAAACTTAGCTTTTATAAGCTATATAATATTTTGTTGCTTTAACTAATACAACATTCTACTTGATGAATTTTGAGATGTGAAAATGATCTTAGAACCTATGGATTATGGGCCCACAATATAACTTACATTAAACAAATCCAAGTATTAATTTTCAATCTCCAATTGCATATATAACCCTTAGTTTGTTATTCCTTTTACATGATTATTGTTGGGCCCTTTATTGTTATTAGATTTTTTATAGTTTTGCCCTAGATCTTCCATAAGTATGCCATCTTGGCACCTAAATTTAGATATTTGTGTTATCTAATAAAATAACAAGGTGTGTGCACTCCACATTAATACTAATAACATCTTTGATGGCTAATTTTAAGAGGTCTACTCAATTTGTTTAAAAAAATAGTGGTCTTGTTTGCCAACTTGTAATAATGAAATATATATATATATATATATATATATATACAAAGCATCCCACCATCCCACCATTGAATTAATTTCTTCAAGAATGGAGTTGAGATTCCAATAGATAATTATAGCTTTCTTCAATGAAGAAAATATGAGCAAGAAATTTCCTTCCAACATGAAGTTGTTGGTTGTGTTATCAAGAGCTAGCCAAGGGCCCTTCATTTATAAGTATAGGCATAAATTTTCACATTTAGTAGACCTTGGATTTCTTTTAAGTTCTTTGAATTCATACTTAAGGTTATTGTTGAATTGTGTTTGGGTTCATCCACTGATCCATAAATGGTGTCGACAATTATCTTGTTTTCTCATTATGGATTCTTTTCAACCTTGATTAAAATAGTTATGAAAAAAAAAATTAAAAAGACAATCATACGATAGCATGTCTAGTAAGTTGAGTTCGCTTAGAATGAAAGGAAGCATATCATGACAAGTAAAAGAACATGAAAGTAACAAACAACAATACGGACTTAAAAAGCCCAATTCATATGAAAATTCCAAAATAATGAAGGTTATAACTCCTTAAATCACTATCTCAAGAATAGTATTTCTTAATTTTTATTATAAAAAGATAAAATCCATGCATAAATTTAAGATAATGACACTTTTAACACAAAGTTTGGAGAAACATACTTAAAAAACAATCGCAATAATGAAAGTCAAGGTATAAATGTCATCTGAACAAAGGACAACTATAAAACAATAGGTGGCCTATCTATGTCTCAGCAACACGTGGCATCATCAAGACCGTTCAGGGATAATATTATGTTGGCCAAGACAAATCCTAAAAGCTCGATCAAGTGATATTTTAGACACTCGGTAAAACAACTGAACACTAGTTGTTAATCTCGAGGACACGGGGTAGCTTCGTGGTTGAAGGTGAATCAATGCCAGCCATTGATCTTCTTACCATACCACATGGCGACATCTCACAGATTTGTCAATTTAAAAGTTGACGACTAAATTTTGATTAGGTAAGGAGAGAGCCACAAAGCTTTGATCGCTTTGCGTGTTTGTTTTCATTTATTTTGGCGTTTTGTTTTGTTTTGTTTTCATGAGCTACGAGGTAACACAAACACTTGGTATTGTCATATTCTTTTGTTTGAATCTGAAATGTTGATGAAAATTTCAAACACAATTTTAATTCAGAAATATATGCACTATTTCTTTATGACAATTTAGGAACATATAATTTTTTTAATAAATAATTTGACTTCTCTTTTCAATTTTTTAAATTATGAAAGAAATAATGATTTTATCATTTGATCTATAAAATGAAATTAGGTGAAAAAATTAAAGAGCCAAAATTCATAGAAAATTACATTTATCAAATCTTTTTATAATTTTTTTAATTTCTTGAATAGAGGAAAAGGTGAGTGCAAGAGCTATGCGGAAGGCGAATGGTCATCCTCCATTGTTTCTTTTTCGAGCTTCTGCTTTTGCTCAAAGGATCTCAAAGTAGTACTCCTTGTCGCTTTTGGTTTTCTTCAGCGTTTCCTTTTTTTACAAATTGTTTGTGTTTGGTTTTGGGTCCTTCTCATATGGTTTTTGTGTGAGATTGGGTTTAGGGTTGTTGGCTTTTTTTTTAATTTAAACCCTTTTCCCGCCACCCTTTGGTTCACTTGTCGATTGAGGTTTCCCCTCGACAGCGTGAGTGTAGTCTAGGTTGGCGAGGTCTGACGTCATCTTGTTTTTCTTTGTTTTTGAAGCCTTTTGGGTCATTAATTCCCTCGTACTAGTCAACCTAACAACAAGGCCAAGAGACAACAAGTGTACTTTCATCCATGAGGTGAGTAATGATGTGTCAATCAAGCTTAATTTGTTTGGAATTGGGGAAAACATTGGTTTTGTAGAAGGTTTAACTCCCAAAATGACTTACAAGGAAGTCCTTAGGTCGAATGTTGAGTGTGGGGATTTACCAATTTCTATTATTTTTCAGTGCTTGAAGATGGGAGATGCGTGGGGGTTGGGTCAATTAGAGTGGGAGTAAGGAGCTTCATTGAAGAAGGAGATTCCAAACCAAGAGAAGACAATAAGGAACTCTCTTCTACCAAGGTCTTCTCTATTTCTCCTAACTTGGAAATGTTCCAAGCCATTAGAAGCAAAGAAAATAGGTTAAGAAATGTTTTCTATATTCTTTGTCTGTTTGGACAGTAATCTTCTTTCCTTGAGAAAATTTTTTAATGATTAGATTGGCAATGTATGGGGAAAAATTTGGGAATTTATGTTTATTTTTGGAGAATGCTTCAAAAAGTCATGTTTGTGGTTTTTTAAGAAGCCATGGGATGCAAGAGAGTGTTCTTAAAAAAGGAATTATGGAACCTAGGACAATTGGTCTTTAGGGTGATTCCTTGGTCGCCTAAGGAAAAATTGATGAAGTTGTTGCTAAGACTACTCTTGTTGCAAGATGGTGTGTCCCTTGGTCTCCTTGTTCAGCGTGGCACTTCGGTTTGTGACATGGCTTAAGGTCCTCTCCTGTGCATCTTGTATAAATTTGGCGGTTGTATCAGGCATTAACATGTCGATCTTTTGGTGCAACGACAACCACTAGTGTAACAATTGTTATCAGAGCCGAGGTCACAGGTTCGAACCCCTCACTTGTGCTTGGGGGGGATCGTTGCAAGATGGTGTGTCCCTTGGTCTCCTTGTTCAACATAGCCCTTTGGTTCGTGACATGGCTTAACCGCCTCCTATGGATTTTGTATAAATCTAGCAGTTGTATTGAGCATTAACAAGTCGATCTTTGGTGCAACAACAACCACTAATGTAACAACTTTGAGGTGGTTGGAAATTAAAAACACTCCTTAATCTTGTGTGGAAATTCATTCCACTTGTTGAAACCTCAAGGGAGTGTCCTACAAGTTGAAGAAATTGGGATTACTCTTCCCCATTTGAATGTTAAAGAGTGTTAATTTTTATTTCTCCTAGTATAGATATTCTAAATGTGATTTATGTGCAATTAGAAAATAAAATGATTTGTTTTGATATTGAATTGCTTGGTAGTTTGAATGCTTGCTTTTTTATGTAAAAAATGGTCATTTGAGGAAAGATTGTCCTAAAGTTTCTATGAGATATGTAGGGTTTTTTAGAAAAAATGTTCCTAATATTAAAAAAGAGAAAGATGTTTCTACTGATGGAAGAAAAGTTCCAATTTTTTTCTTCTAACGTTCTTGCTAACCTAATGGATGTTGATAATTGTGTTGATAATCTTGGTAGCAAGGGAGGGAATCGTTCCCCCTCGCGTAATGGGCCTATAGAGGGAGATTGTTCGAATGGGGGTCTTTCTCTGTGTGTCCCACTACTTGATGGGGATGTAATTGTTATTAAAGACAATGCTCCCTCCACTCTTGATGATTCTTTGAATAAGGTTGGTTCTGATAATGATTTTAGCATCCTAGGTCACAAAAATGTCCAACAACTAGCCCTTAAAATTCTAAAATCTCGTGTTGAGGAGGAAAAGAAAATAATCTTTCCACGAAGCCTAACCAAATGTTTTTAAACTTTAGACTTGTTGAAGAAATCAATTCCAGTGAGGTTTTAATTGAGATTGATGGAAATAAAGTTATTCTCTACTATTATAATCCACTTTATTCTAAGAGTAGATTAGTTTTGATCTTATCGAGGCAAGATGGCCCTAAATATAAAGAAGAAAATAAAAAGAGGAAGCAAGTTGAAAGGTCTTGTAATGCTAAGAATTGGAATGATAAGAAGTTTGTGAAAAAGGGAAAGAGGACAAAATGCCTAAGTGTTTTGCTAGTTCCTTTTGTACTCTTCATGAGAAGGGTAAAGGAGTTGTTATTGTTATCAATCCTATTTGGGCTCAATGTTGTTAGAGTTATCATGTATTAGAGAATAATTAATTAATCTTTAATTCATTATTATTCTAATTCTCATGCACTTAAGCTAAACTTAGGTTTGCTTTATTAGTTAACTCAAAGTTTTATTTATGTTAACTACAGAGCTAATATTAGATCAATCCATCTCATCACACAGGATGTTGACATTTGTCATGATCTAATCCCTTTATCATTAGGGTTGCTCTTATAAAGCATTCATTCTCTCTTGTATTATTCATTCTGTAAGTATTTTCTTTTTTAGGAATAGAAAATCTTTGTTTTACAGAGCTCTTGAGTGGAAGGTGTTGTGTTCATTCTTTCATCATGTGTATCGTGTTATTCACAAATCTAACATGGTATCAGAGCAAGGATTCGGTGAAACCCTTCTCCATTTTTGAGTTTTTTCTCATCTAGGGTTACAGGATTGAATTTGGCATTTTTGGAGTTTTTTTTGCAATTTTTGGAAGTGGGAGAGTTTTCAAAGCACTTTGGCACCAAAAAAACCTTGCCATCGTGTTTAGAGTGGCCAAAAACCTACAGATTGACTATCATTTTGCGAAAATTTCAGGAAAAAAAATTGAGGCAATTTTTGGTGGGCACATTCTTCGAGGTAAAAAATCTAGACCATTGTACAGAATCTGTATCGCATATGGATCCATACACCATACTATGTAGCGCCATTGATTACAAGCTACAAAAGAAATTAATCGCGTGGAGTTTCACCAAAAAAAATGCAAGTTTAAAAATTTCATGAGGGTTTGATTTTTTAAACAATAGAAAAATTTTGGTCAAATACTTGTGCACTTTTTTCTAATATGACAGTAGAATATTCCTTGCTTCAGCTCCAAACCCTAGAAACTGGGCACCCATACGTCTAGGGGCCGAAATTTTAAGCCCCTTGTTTCATTTTCTAAGGCAAATTGGGCAATTTTACAAAATCGGGTATATCTTAGGCATACGAACTCTGATTATTGAAAAATTTATATCGTCAGAAAGGTGGTTCCAAGCCCATTCCAAATATGTGGGTTTTTTTTCTTGAATTTTTACCAAAAAATTGCTACAGTTAGTTGAATTCAGCCCTTCTTTTTTGTGCTTCTAGGGCCATAACTTGGGAAAATGGACTCCACTTTTTGCAAATGAATAGGTGTTGGAAAGCTCTTTCAGTACTCTACATAGCCATGCAATCTATTTTTGCAAAATATTCTCCAGGTACACAAATATCTCTCTAATTTTATTTTTTCTTTATTAAGCTTTTCTACTCTCAGAGTTGTATTAGGGTTTAGTTTTTTCTGTTGTGGGGGGAAGGGGGGGTATATTTCTTGCTTTCAGTATCTATATACATTAGAGATCAAAAATCATATACCACACATTGTTTCGAAAACCTCAACCATCATGGAGGACACCTCTTCATTTGAATGTCTTACGCCACATGACTATCATACCTGGAAAGCTCATATGACCAAAATGCTCATGTCTAAGGGTTTATGGTCCACTTTGGATGAAATACAACTAGTATTGACTCGTCAATTTGAGATATTTTAGCATAGGAATAAGACATATGAGGCTATTGGTTTGATTTCACTGCATGTTTCAAATAGTCTCTTGTTTCATTTGGAGTCTTGCAACACTCCTAAGGCTATGTGGATGAGATTCAATGATCTTTTTGGCACCATCAATGAGTGTAGAGCTCTCTAGATTGAGGTGGAATTAACATCACTTGTACCTGATTCTTACCCTTCCATTGAGGACTTCCTTTAGAGGTTTAAGTCACTTAGATCTCTTTTGTAGGGTTGTGGGAAGAATAAAGCTGACAAAGAATGTATTTTCCTGATTCTGTCTAAGCTTCGACGATCATTTCAAGTCTTCTCTTCTACTTTCTATTCTACTATGGATGCATTAGGTGATGCATTTACCATGCCTACTTTTGAGGCTTTTGTGATCATTTGACCCGTGAATAGAAAAATTTGGTTCAATTTGAATCTCTTTTTTATTCCAAAACTCGGGAATTGGTAGCACAAATATCCAAAGGAAAAGACAAGAAGAAATAGAAGCCCAAGACAAATACTTCATCATGTAGTGAGCATTCCTCCAAAACATCTTAGAAGTTAGAATAGAAACCTCAAACCACTCCTCATTATGATAAAACTTCTAAGTTTGGTGAGTCTTCTTCCAAGATGAAGAAGAAATCAAGTGAACCTTGAAGTTTTTGTGGTAAGGAGGGACATCCAGTCAATCGATGTTGGAAGGGATTAGAGGCTTTGGAGGAATCCATGAAGTAGCATAACATCTCCACCCCTAAATCTTCTTCCTCATCTACAAGTAAAGGTCATGCTCTTTCTACAATGGCCTTACCTTATATAGCTCCAAGGATACTTGATTCTGACTCGACACATCACATGACACATTCTCAAGATTTGGTCTCATCCCTTTCAAATTGTAGTACTACTTAGATTGCAATTGGGGATTCTACACGGCTTTCAATTTTGGGCTCAGGAATTGTCACACTTGAGGGCGGTTTGCTTCAAGAGGTACTTGTAGTTCCTGATATCTCCACCAACTTTCTTTCAATGTATTGAATTTGTCAATTTTGCATCAGTAGGACAACTAAGTTTACCCCTAATGATGTTGTTATTCATGACCTTCATGATCCTGATATTATTGTGGCTATTGGGAGTGTTGATACTTCTCATTTATACCAATTTAATGGTTTTGAGAGTTCAATTGGTTCAGGTTCATCCTTCATAGAACATGTAAACACTGTGAGCATGTTATGGCATGAACATTTTGGTCATGTCAAATACAGTTAACTCCAGCAGATGAGTACACGTGCATTATTGTTCGGGCTCCCTAAGATTTCCTGCATTGATGTTGTTTGTCGAGGATGTGTTCTCGAAAACATCACCGGGATTATTTTCCTATGGGTAGAGCTACATGTGCCAGGGAACCTTTGGAGCTGGTACATAGTCGCCTCATGTCATTTTTGACTTCTTTTTCAGGGGCCAAATATGTGCTCACATTTATTGATGACTTCTCCAGGCATTCATGGGTGTACTTTCTTAAGTACAAGAGTGATGCCTTTGATTCTCTTAGAATCTTTAAGGCATTTATGGAGAAGCAATCTAGTCTTTCTATCAGACGGATATGCATAGATAATGGGGGGAGTATGTTAATCAGACTTTTAGGGACTTTTGCACTGAGCATAGTTTGTAGCATCAACTTACAGTTTCGTACACCCCTCAGCAAAATGGTGTTGCTGAGCAAAAGAATAGAACTTTATGAGAGATGGCTAACTATATGATTCAATCATGAGATATGCATTCTTCATTTTGGGATGAGGTAGTAATTGTGCCAATTATATTCAGAATCGCATACCTCACAAGGCATTGCAACATATGACTCCCGAGGAGGCTTGGTCCTATGTCAAGCCTGATGTATCTTCATTCAGAGTCTTCGATAGTGAGGCTTGGGCATTCATTCTTGAAGCTTAGTGGAAAGCCATGGAGAGGAATATTACACCACTCATATTTGTTGGATACTATGAGGATGTTAAGGCGTACAGGTTGTTTGATCCTGATTCCAAAGAGGTCTTGTTTTGACGAGATGTCTAGTTTGATGAGCACTTTCCTCTAATGGATTTTCCATCCCCAGCTTCTCCCTCATCTCCTACTACTCACTCCTCATATCTTGATGATTACTCATCTCTTGAGGATGAGGATGATGCTCCAGCTATCCCACCACCTCTAGCTTTTCAACCTTTACCCAAGTGGGCCTGCAATACTATTGATGCAGTTGGACCTTTGGCAGGTGATCCTTTAGACTCTCGTCGCACACGTGCATAGACATTGGGTGTTAGTCTTTTGAGTCACACCATTTCAGATGATCCTCAAAAGTTTTCAAAGATGGTTGGTATTCCTAAATGGGATAGTGCTATGGAAAATGAGTATTCTTCTCTAATGAAGAATCATACTTGGGATTTAGATCCTCTTCTTAAGGGAAGAAAGTTGGTTTGGTGCAAGTGGGTGTACCGTACCAAATATGCTACAGATGGTTCTATTGATAAGTACATAAGGCTTGTCTTCTTGCAAAGGTTTTCTCTTAGGTCAAAGGTATTGATTATTTTGAGACCTTTGCCCCTGTTGCCAAGATGAATTCTATTTTCCTTGTACTTTCCCTTACAGTTTCACAAGGATGGTCAGTATTGAACAAATGGATGTGAAAAGTACCTTCCTTCATGGCGATCTTCATGAGGAGATTTATATGGATCGGCCACATGGTTTTACTAAGGACTCTTCGTTGGTTTGCAGAATTCGTTGTTCACTATATGGTCTCAAACAGGCCCCTCGAGCTTGGTATGAGAAGATGAACACTTTTCTGCTTTCTTTTGGATTCACACAATATCATTCTAATCCTGTAGTGTACATTCAGAGATAGAAGGGTGATATTTTGGTCCTTGTGCTATATGTGGATGATTTGATCCTTGCAGGCGATTCATCCTCCATGATCCAAAATGTTCTGCGAGCTTTGATGGAGTAGTTTGAGATTACAGATCTCGGCCTTCTGCACTACTTTCTTGGTTTACAGGTTATTCAGTCTTTGGATGGGATTTCCATATTTTAGCAGAAGTATCATCTTAACATGCTTTAGATATTTGGCATGCTTAATTGCAAGCCTACCCCCACACCATTACAGTCAAGTGTTGTACTTTCTTCCACTTGAACTACTCCTTCAGTAGATGCTACATTATACAGGCAGTTGGTTGGTAGTCATTAGTACTTGACATATTCACGTCCTAATATTTCATTTATGGTTGGTCTTGTCTCTCGATTCTCACTATATATCAGGAGATCCTTAGATTATTGGCTTCACTGACGTAGATTGTGTTGGTGATTTCAATCATAGGAAGTCCACTTTTGGGTTTGTTTTCTACCTTGGTTCTGACCACATTACATGGTCCTGCAAGAAGCAATCTGCTATTGCATTATCATCCACAAAGGCTAATTATTGTGCAGCAATTTTTGCCAGCCATGAGGTTTTGTGGCTTTGACAATCATTGACTGAGTTCAACTTTCCTCTTAATAGTCACACTATTCTTTGGTGTGACAATCAGAGTGCCATTCACATTTCTCACAATCCAGTGGAGCTTCAATGTACTAAGCACATAGAGATCCACATGCACTTCATATGACTATTGATTCAAGATGGTTTTCTCACCTTGGAGTACATGCCTATAGAGGATCAAGTTACAGACATCTTCACGAAACCTTTGGCATCACCTCACTATCTTCAATTGTGATCGATGCTTGAGGTGAAGGAAGTTGTCCTTGGGGGGTCTTCACGAGACCTTCTTGTTTTTTTCATGCATGCTATCATCTCTTTTTGGAGTCGAGTTTCTCCCATGAGGTTTTTTCTATTTCTCCACTTTTCAAAGATCTTTTAGTTGTACTGGGTACCTCATCAGGCCTAGTTGTCTAGACCCATTCATGCTTTCTTTGCTTTTTATGCATTGGTTTTTAGAGTTGTTTAGCTACTCCCTAAGTTGCACTTAAGGAGGGGTCTCATAGTTATCATGTATTGGAGAATAATTAATTAATCTTTAATTCATTATTATTCTAATTCTCATGCACTTAAGCTAAACTTAGGTTTTCTTTATTAGTTAACTCAATGTTTTATTTATGTTAACTACAAAGCTAATATTAGATCAATCTGTCTCATCACACAAGATGTTGACATTTGTCATGATCTAATCCCTTTATCATTAGGGCTGCTCTTTTAAAGCATTCATTCTCTCTTGTATTATTTATTTTGTAAGTATTTTCTTTTTGAGGAATAGCAAATCTTTGTTCTACAGAGCTCTTGAGTAGAAGGTATTTTGTTCGTTATTTGATCTTGTGTCTCGTGCTATTCACAAATCTAACAAATGTGTTGTTAATTGGGGTATCTCTCCTTGCAATAGGCTTGTGTAGGTTCTTTTGGAGAAGGACAACTATAAGTTGTTTGGTTTGTGCTCTTTGTATGCCTCCAATGACTACAAAGAAAGGTGTTTTTGTGGAGTTAGATGGCCATCAATCTACCTAAAGTTCCTTGGTTTATTGGAGGTGATTTTGGTATGTTGGAGTATAAAGAAGATAAGTTGGGTGGTAAATAGGGTTTATGGAAAGGAAATGAACTTTTTTTCTAGTCAACAATGAAAAGGTCTCTTATTCTTACTAATCCACTTGAAAAGAAGAAGGGCAATAACAAAGATATTTTATTTACTTGGTGCAATAATCAATCCCAGGGTAAAAGGATTTACTCTAGATTAGACAAATTTTATGCTAATAAGGATTTCTTCTCCTTCAAGCCTAATAGCACACACTAATAGAATTTGACAAATAAATAACTACGTGACTAAAAATTACTAAATTCTACTAATTTTTTGCAATTCACAAGTATAAATGACTAAATAAATGACTAATTTAGTCATCAAGTAAAATCACAACTAAATAATTGGTCAAAAAAATAAAAATGACTAAATAAATGACTATTTCTTCTCTATTCTTTTTTCTTTCGAATTTGATCATAATCCATAGAGCTTAAGCCCCCCTTATGAAACACCTACCTAAGCAGGCCATTTGGCCGCCTAGGTTGCTTAATGCACCAAAAAACCTATTGTGTGGAAGGAATTGCCTCTCCGTGCAGTCTTAAGGCCTTCACATATTTTATAAAAAAAATTAGCATTTACACTACTACATAAAAAGATGTTTTAAGACATTAATTTAAGACAAAATATAAATATTGTCTTATATATATTTTATGTGTAAATTGTCTTAAATTAAAAGAATAAAAATAATACTTTTTCAAAAATAATTTTTTTATTTCCCTCCTTTTATTTTCCTTTGTTCTCCCTTCATTCGACACTGCATTTTACTTTTGTGATAGATTTGCTTGTAATTTTGATTGTGTGGATTATGCAAACAAAAGAAAGTGCAGGGTCAAATCAACCAAGGAAGATGCAAACAACAGGCCGTATGAATGCAAGTTTTGTGAAATGAAATTTACGAAATCACACACAGTTGGGGGACACATGAACTGCCATCGCCAAGGTAATCTTTCATTACAAAACACCAGTAAAGTTTCACATAATTTGATGAATAATTTTACTAAATTTATATCACTGAGTTATGACTGTGCAGAAAGAGAAAGAGAATAGTTACAGCAAGCACATGCACTCCTTTATAACAATCTACATAACAACATACAACAAGTCGGAAGCCTGACGTCTCTCTTGTAAGTATCCCATACATTATTTTAACATATGAAACTGCAACTTTTCAATTGAACAGATTAGGCTATATTATTTCATTAAACCACCTTTGGGTAATATCTAATTAATTGAAATTTCTCTTACCCTAAATGCATACTTGAGACTCAGAATACCTTACCTTGCAATTAGGTTCTATTTAAATTTATCAGAATAAAACATATTTGCTTTGAGGCTTTATAGGAAAACCATGTGATAGAACTTGCGGTGTGGTCTAAAATGCCCATTTTATAAAAAATCCAGTTGTTTTTTTTTTTCAATATTTAGGGACTGTGGATGCCTTAAAAGCACCTTCCATACTTTATTTGTTGCACTTGGCACTTTTTAGGACTGCTTATGAATGAGAGTGAATTACAAACAATGCAAGTGATAAGAAATAGGCATGGTTTATTCCTAATGGAGAGATACAGGAAGAAGAATATTTAATATCAGACAAGCCGTCAAGCAGAGTATTGTCTCCCTTTTGTTTTTGGACTTCACATTGAATTAAGAAGGGAGCTCAGCCGGCTAGAAACCAACCGAGTCCTGAAAGAAAATTGCATATTCTGACTCAGAGATGTATTTTTTCCTCTTCATATATAGGACTGCCTAATTTTTCTAAACTTTGTTTCCTTCAATAATTCCATTTGTAAACTTATGGCAAGAGAAAAAATTATTGGTCCTTCTCTGAGATAGTACTCAATAATTTAGTGTTTTCTTCAAGAATACTCAGCTTATTGTTTGCTAGCTCATTCGAAAGGATTTTCATCACCCTAAATGATATAAATCTCTTAGATAACTTGTCTTTATGGTGCCACTCATTAGCTACCCCTCCTGAGAGCTGGGAATGACTTGAACCAATACTGTTCATTAACTGTACCATTATCAGTCCAAATGGCTATGCATGTATTGCAACTTTGAATGGAGGGTTGATTTCCATCCCCATAAATTTCTATATACCCTCATACATGGTAGTTGACTGAGGCACTTTCAATCTTTGTGATGTTTTTAGTTGAGCAATGATGCTTTGGATGCAGGACTCTATGCTCTTCTTATGAATTTGGTCGACATAGTAAATCACTGTTGGACAATTGCACTAGGAGTATGAAGGTCCCTTCCATAAAAACAATGAGTCCATATTATATAGGGATAGTTTTTTTCAGTCTAAGGATTTATGGGATAAATCACAATGAATTTGTTAGACTACATCTTTGCAAGGCTATTTTTCAAACTTGCTATTTTTAGATTGCAATGAGTCAGTTTGGATAGATGGAGTTGAGTAATAGGAAAACATACACATAAGTAAGAGATTTATGACAGGGTTAGAGAAAACTTCCCATTTCCCATCATTTGAAAATGAGGGGCCCAAATTCTGAGGAATGCTATTTGTTGAGGTGTCAAACCATTTATGATGCAGCCACCATGTTGATCTCCTGTTACTTTCTATTCAAGGAAAACTATGGATTTGTAAACAAATGCATACAACAACAATAAAAGACAAGCAATTTAAAGACTGAATTTCAAAATAAATGATTTATTAGCCACATACTCAGCTTGCTCAGAGGGGAGGATTATAAATTTATAACTTAATTCATAACAACAGAGATAAAAATGAAAGAAAAAATCCACCAAATGCCACCACAAAAAATCGCTTCCTTACCTAAACCTTCATCTTATTCTCCTCCTCAAAAAATTGAGTTGTAACCTACCACTTTAAAATAAAACCATGCTATTCTATGTTTACAAGAGAATACCTACCGTAGTGGGAGGCAAGCATGTCCCAAAAATTTTCCATTAGCATAAAAATCCATCTCCCTAAATTGCTTTAGTAAGTTAAAATTTATTTTCCTATAACAACTTTCCATCTAGTTGGGAGAGGTGCTCCTCAAACTGAGCAGCGTGGACCGGCTAGCTTAACCAATTTTCTCCTCTGTTTTGGTCAGAGAGCATAAAAGCTCTTGGCAAGTTGGGACTTATACTGAATGCATGCATGGGTATTCCAGTTACAATGATTTTTGTTTAGTTCCATTTAGACTGTCGTAAGAAAGTTCTTGCTTTACCAGATCTGAAAGGTTACTAATGGATGTTGAAATGGTTCCAAACAAGCTAATGTTGGACAAACATAGAATATTCAGGTCTTTCAAACTGTATATCTCTTTGGGTATGATGTTGGGATCTAGAGGATTGCCACTTATCTCTTGCGAAAATTTGGAGCCCTTTTGCATCGTTGCAAATCTCGGTATTTTCTTCTTGGTAATTGTATTCCTAGGTCCTTGTTATGTAGAAGACAAGCAAGTTAAAATGTTGTCAAACATGATGAGGAGGGTCCAAGATCCAGAAAGTGCTTTGTACAACAGGGACGCTTATTCTACTTCTTCTTGGTAGTGGAATGGAATCACCTCCAATAATGCAAGTATAGTTACAACTATCAATTTGGATAATATAGGGTTAATAGGCATTATACCCTCTTCCATATGTGGGCTCAGTGACTTGAAAGCTATTCAGTTGGCTGTAAATTATCTGTATGGAAGCATTGTAGATTTGTTTTGAATGAACTATAGTCAGTTGAAAATATTGAATCTCACAACCAATTCATTGATGGGGTCTCTGCCAAATAAGAAAGAATAGAAGTTTTGATAAAAACTACACCAATTTTTTATTAAGTGCAGTTTCAGTCACACTTATTGATCCATCATCAATATAAGAAAAAAAAATATATAAAGAGCTGTATCCAATTCCATAAAATTGAAATGTGTGCTCTGATCACAAGCTCATACTGATGTTGCTTGGGAGAGATCAGCCAAATTAAAAAAAAATTGATACCCTCAAATATTTCGTAATACCATTAGTTAGCACCATTTATTTTTTCAAGGTGAGAAATTTTCTTCAATGTTTCAGCAAATGCCAACTTGTCCTATACCACACAAATGGAGCAATCAAAGAATGTCAAATCTAATCGTCCTAGAATAAGAATACCATATGTGCTCTACCTGAAACTTTGGGACTAAAATCAGCATAAATAAAGACTTCAAGTTTCCAGTCAAAAGAGGAAAACATTAGAAGAATTTTGTTCTTTCCTTTGTTAACATAATTATTCAAATGGATTAAAAAATTTAATTGTTTCCATTAAGGAAATTTGCAATCTTCTTGGAAGGATATTATAAATCTAAGAGTTGAAATATTTAAATACTGTTGCCTCGAAATATAATACAAACCTCTTGTGTCTTGATTCTGGCCTTGAATTTAGCTGAAAGAATTTGGGTTGTTACTGGAGCCATTTCTCTTAAGAAATTCAACAATTCCTCCTCTGGAACTAGCCCTGTCGTTTGTGCACCTGTGGCCTTGTTAGATGCAAGCAGTGTATGCTTCCCTAAGGTTGAAGCATTTTTTTATATATAGGTATAACTTCATCTCCTACACTGATTGTTTTAGTGGATTTCAAATCCTGTTGCAAAACATTCACATTTTCATAATGAGAATTCCAACAAAAGTTAACATACTTTACAAGATCTGTGGAAAGGGGTCACACTCACCACTGTTCCAAAGGGAACTAAATGAAGAATATTTGTTACCAGTGTATCTCATAAAAAATATTACTTACCTCTATTTTTTGCCTCTTTGTAGGTGAAGTGTTACTTGGCTTCACATCCTCATTGTCTGACTTCCTTTTTTCTCTAGTAGATTTTGTTGTTACTGATATGCAGCAAGTAGATGTTGGTGTCTTAGGCTTATAACAACACAAGAATCACTGTTCTGATTAGACTATTTATGAAGCTATTTGTTGCAGTTGCATGGGTTATCATTCTTCTACTATGCTATGGGTTATCATATGGAAGGACCATGGCGTAGTTCATCTGCTTCTTCAGATTTTCCCTTGATATTTTCTTTTTACCTTGTGCTTTCTGATATGTCATAGGTTTCTCAGTATCTTCGAAGCAAGAAATGGGATACCAGGGTTGTTGCTGCTCATGCTATTGGTGCCATTGCAGAAAATATTAAATCTGTATCTGTTAACGACATTAGAGCTTATAGTGAATCTGAGTTGTTAAAGTTGGGAATTGCTGAGAATGTTAAAGACCTAACTATAGCAAGTTGGAATCCAACACAAAATTCCTCAACACTTCTTTCTTTTGGCAGTTATGTTAACCTTCTCAAGTTATTTACTAATAATATTTATTTTTTGTTATCATGAACCGGACCTATCAGGCCTAACCTTACATTTGATAATCTTTGGGATGTATTGCAGCTTTGACATTAATAAAGTTCTAGAATTTGGAGCTCTGTTGCTTGCATTAGGAGGACAGGTTGCAATCTAGTTCATATTTTTAAAACTCCATATCTAGTTAATGTTGGTTATGGTGTTTGATTTATTTATTAATTCAAAGTTTATCTTATAAATTTTTGTTCTTGAAAACATATCTGATTTGAGAACATGCAGCTATATATGGAGCTTGTTTGTCAAATTTGTTAAGAGTAGGACATAGAGATGAGGATAAAATTCTTTTCATCCCGTGTATGTTAGTATCCACATTTCATGGAGCTTGCCTGATTTGTTATGGTATTGTTATTTTGAAGGAAAATGTGATAGTAATTACTATCCAATTGAGGCCTTTTTTGGTTTTACTATTATGATGTTTTCTGTAAATTATAAACTTGGAAGTAATTTTCATGAAGTATTAACCTTGCAAAAAAGCCTACTGTATGGGCATTTATTCATTGCCATATATGTGTGTATTTATTCATGAATGAAATGTGTTCCCTGCCATCCTGATTGACAAGGATAATCTTAGTGCAATTTTTAATTCCTCTTGTTTCTCTAATGAGATTATGATGCTATATATACACTGAAAACAAGGAAAAGACAGTTCAAGAAAAATTACTTAACTACTTTAGAATAAAATTACCATGATTGGTAACTAATGCTTGATGCATGCTAGGGATCAAAGTTTTACAATTTGTCATAATGTCTTGTGCCTCAGAGTATGTTTAGATATCAAAAGGTGTTTGAATGCAAGAAGATTCCATTTTTGTGTCTATCTTATGTAAGGACCTGTAACCAATCAGAGTGAGCACACATGCCTTTGTGTTCAATATATAACTTAAATGAATTTAAATTTCTAGTGCAAATTCAAAAGTTTATGGAAATGTATTTCAAAAACATCACATTATATACTACTAATTTGGTGCAATGTAACAATTTCTAATTGCAAAAAATGGCCATTCTACAATTGTTGGCAGGGCTCCTTGCAATTGTCAATGGATTTTGAAGTTGGGGTTGATTGTGTAGGAAGCTTGCTTTAACATGGATTTCTCCAATGCTCTTTAGCATTCTTGTACATTCTTTACACTATAGGATCATGATTATGCCAAGAGGCATAACTACAATGGAAGCTGGGGGGTTGTAATGGAGTGATTGGATAACAAAACCCCTTAACATAAAAAATAATGGCAATTTACACGTCAAATCTAATAAATTAGCATAGGTATCTTCAATATATCTAGCTAAAACACATTGAGATATATCAATTTTGAGGCATCTATTTAACATATGTCACAAATCCAATACATGCATGTCAAGACTGATATTTCTCAGTGTCTTTTAGATAGATGTGTTTAAAATATTTGTGCTAGTTTTAGTACACAAGAAGATTGTTAGATTTTGGTTTCATGTATTATTGAATGTGTTCAATTTTATGCATTCTTTTATGTCTTCTTATTTTCTTCTTGAAAATGACAACTTTAATGAAATGGCCTTTTAGTGCATTTATTTAGACTCTTGGCCAACTTTACTCTTTTGTGTTACAGACATAACTTAGACTACATGTACAATGACTGATTATCAGCACCTGTTTGGTTATAGGAATATGATATGGCAATAGATAATAGTAAGAGTACAACTGAGCGGTTGGCTTGACAGAAAGAACATCTAACCCACCGATTAGGTTAGTAGATAATAACTCATGTTTGGTTGAATACTGGATGGAAGGTGCTTTATATATTTTATATTCCTACTTAAAAGTGATATAGAAAAATAATTTATTTTATTTTCTTTTATTTATTAATTATAGTATATTCGAGCCCCTACTTTTTACATCATAAACTCTCTATACCTTCCTATTCATTTATTTCACAATGTTCGAAAGAAGAGCACGTGTTTTTTGCATACCTCATAAAGATGGTTTGATCTTATATATCCTTAACCATTGTTCTTTTTCCATTTGGCATATATGGATTGAAAATGATAAAAATAAATAATATCTGGAAGCTAGAGTTGAAGTATTTAGATTTTTAGTCAATAGCCCCAACAAGATCAGGTACGTTATTCCTTATGTTATTGTGAGTATTGGAAACTTGAATTTGGAAACTGCAGAGATGATGATGACTATGAGCTAAATTTATTTGGAAACTTGAATATACATCTATGGGGAAATAGGGAAACAATTAGGAAATTTAAAAATGTTAAAAAAAATTGAACTTGTATAAATGTCATCAAAAGCCTTCCTAGAACAGCTGGAAATGCCCCTTGAAAAAAGTTAGAACTATATTTAGAAACTTGGAAATGTGCCATGGATATTACATTTTTTAGTGGATGTTGTAGGTCCCCATCTAAATATGGCTTTCAAGTTTCCATTTTTCAAGACAAAATAGTTTTTATGCAAATAGTTGCTTATGGGAGAATTTGTTGGAAACATTTTTATGTAGTGACCTTTTATGCTCTATACATAGGATTACGTCAACTAATTGTTTGATATTGGCACCAGGATAACTATGCAATTCAGAGCTTTGAGCGTGGAAATTCAGCCCAGAATGGTGGTGCTTTTGAATGGGAAATTGTGTTGGTATGTCTGTGTGTTTTGAATGGAATAACTACTAACCTTGGCTTCAAACCTTTAGAAGCAATAGTCATTATATTTCTATTTTTTTAATGCTTATTGGTCTTCTTGAACCTGATGTGTAGGTTGAGGTGTCAAGAGGAAGGGGAAAGCCATCTACAATTGTTGAAAAAGATGAAGGCTTAGGGAAGGTATCCTCTGTTTTCTCAACCATTTTCTATCATGATTTCTACTGAACATCCGATTCTTCTGAATTTCTAATCATTGTTTTACTAGTCATGAAGAAACAAGATTGTTATAGTGACAAGGGTCATAAAGCTACAAATTGTGGCACCCTGTAATGTAAATATATAGCACAAAATAGATAAAATCAGAATGATTATGAATATTTTAATTTGGAGGTTCTAAATTTGATGGTAAAGCTACAAATTGTGGCACCATATAATCTACATATATATTTTTTTCTTTTATATTTGGCAATCATTCTGCAACCTCTTCTCTTCCTTATAGTTTTTCCTGTCACCACATATCCACACCTTTCACACTCACTTCACTCCTTGCTAAGCAACCATTCTCCTATAAATTGTATGAAAAGATCAGATCTATTTTTGCTCTCCACTCAAACATCAAATGATTGAAATTGTAAGAATAGTATATTTTCCTCTTATTAGTAGTAACCTGATATTTTGTTCTGTAGATATCTACAACTGTTGCTTGTGATAATATAACATTACGAGCAACTAGGTAGGGTTTTGTTTCTGAATTTCCCTCACTGCAATTCCTAAATGGCCAAGAACACCGAGCTGGTGGATAAACTCTAGTTAGATAACCTCTCTGAACAAATACGTTTGGCTCATTGAATGTCACCCAGTATTTCACTTTGTTGCCAAAAGCTGCAAAGCAAACTTCTGCAAATGCTGGAAGTCCTTTCTTCATAACTCCCAGTTTTTAATATTAGGACAAACAAAATAAACTGTTATAGAAAATAAAGACATGGATAGGTTTTTAATTTACATGATATTGGGACTTAACCAGCCGCCATATTCATCATCTAAGGGCAATGGAAAATCATAATGATTCAATGTCACCAATGGTTCTATTCCTGCACCAATCACAAATATAATGAAATAGTGGTGAAGGGTATGATTTTAATGCATACTTTTAGTCACAGCTCATACATACCTTTAGAGAGCAATGCAGTGAGTGATCCAAGGTCTTTTTTTCTTTCAAATTTTAGGTTTTTATTGTTTCCATTGGTAGGCCTGGTGATTGCTATTTAGGGTTTGCTAACTTGATGCAGTCGATAGTTTAGTTTTTCCCATGGACAAGATTGAATTCAATTATGTTGCATTTTCTCATAAATTTTAAATTTTGGCCCTAGATGGCCAATTATCATGTTTGATTGTCTCTAGGGCCTGGGTTTTTGGATGAGTAACCTAGAGTCACGCATCATTTAACAAAGTAACTGATTGGATTGTATAAGTCTAGGATTTAAGAAGTAAATACTATAAGAATTACCTTCTACTATATTTATGTTTTTGGCAATTAATAACAAGCGAGTAGCAGTATTCTTATTTACTCCTTAAGATAATGGCTATAGTATATTCATGACGAAATCTACTACTGCAACTTTCAATAGGTGTCATTTGACTATCACAATTAGCCTCATAGTTAGATTTGAGTTCATCGATGATGAATCTAACAAACTGTCATTTTCATCGCACTACTATTATATAATGGCCATAGGCCCATTTGTTTCTCTTAATAATGTTTAATTTTAAATGGAATCATAACTCTTTTTTTAGATAGAATAAATAAAATTCAACCTATGTTTTAGACAGAGTTAACAGATGAGTGGCAAATAATGCAGGCAAAAAATGTCTTTTTTAACTAATTCCAGAAGAGGCCTGATTTGCTTAAGTTTGCAACCAATGCTTACAAATTTGATTGTAACTCTACAGTGTTCTCCATGGATAGTGCTTGCCGAAGCATCTCAAAGTTTGCAACCGGTGCTTACAAATTTGACAGTTGGACTTCCCACACTTTTTCCTAAATAATCTACCGAATTGTTGTATTTGGCTATTTTATCTAGAGGAAATGTTACCAAGATCCAAAGAAATTTTAAAGAAGTTGAAAGGGCCTATAAGGAGAATAATCATCACTTCTGTTGCTTTGGGTCAAAGCAATCGAAGGAGATGGTATTTTTATTAACCTTTTTATCCATTAGGTCAATTGAAGATGGTGTAGCTATTTTTAACTATTTAGTGTGCCAATAATAATGATCACAAACCTTTAGATCAATAAGTCAAAATTTACCTTCACCTTGAACTTCCTACTAGATACTAAAATGAACCCATCCTATGAATATAAAAAATGGCTAAGAAAATCATCTAACCACTCCTTTGTATGACCAACTAAATATTTGACAAAGAATCATAGCTAGATAGCCTCATGTTCTATACAAAAATAATCCATTAATCCTAAAAATGTCTAGACATTCAAGCAACCTTATGGAACATCATGCCCATGTCAAATTTGGGAAAAATATTATGATCATTATTTGGAATGGGATTTAGGCAAATAGACATCCATGATAAATTGAGTTGCTCATATTTGACATAAAGGGGGATATTGGGAGGATTAGTATATTTGATCTAGGTGATAGCAAGTTGAACATTATTTTGTAAAAGATTAACTTCCAAGAAATTAATTTGAAAAAAGAGTTCATTAAGTTCCAAAGTGGACACAACTGACATATGCCATGGATGGCAAGAAGAACCATGGCATTCAATATAATGAGATAAAACTTGACTTGGATATTCATGATCTTCATATTCTTTATAGTAACATGGGTTGAGAGAATGATACGAGTCACAAGACTTGTAATGGTCATCATGATCATCATGCCACAAGTCCATGCCTAAATAAGTTTACAACATGAACCAAGGACATGTTTTCTCTTGTCTTCATAACTTGAAAGCAAACATAGAAACACAACTTATTTGTAGGCTATGGCATTTTTCACGTCGTAACTCATCTTTTTATTGAGATATGCCTAGGTAAGTAATTGTACTTCATGATAATAATGACTGTTTCAAACACCTTACTATTGCTCTTTTCTCTTCATATTGGTAATCACTATCATGGACATTACAACCTCTGCCTTGAACTTATAGCAGTCATTTCACTGCTGCTACTATCATTGTGAAAACTATGCTACTCTTCTCTAGAAATCTGCTTGATCCCTGATGTGATAATGCTATCCACTTCTATACTGAACACTTGAAAATTCCTACAAGGAAGTTGCACTTAGCTCTAAGATTTTCCTTATACATGAAAACCTTCCTTTAAACCTTTACATTTACAAGTTTGTGCTCTACATTTGCGGATCTGTGTTTTGAATAGCATTCATTGTCTTGTGCGTTCCTTGCCACTATTTGAGGACCTTAGAAACCACTGTTCCAACATGAAGAATAGTGTTTAATACACCATTGAAATAAACACTATTGTTCATACAATATTGTTATTAATTTATCATACTATGATTAATTTATAACAAACTAAGGTTAACCTTAGTTTAACCTAATTGAATTGGAGTTTAACTTAATTGAATTACTGAAATGTAGAAGATAAAAAGAAAAGTGAAAAAAAAACAAGGAAGAAATCAAAATGGTGGGGAATTTCATTGAGGAATCAAGATCGGGTAGTGTTGATTGTGAGTTGTTACTTTTGATACTTGTGAAACTTAGTTTTGATGAGTAAAGACTATCTGAAAATGGCTATGTACCTTGAGCTTGGATTTGCAAGTTTCTTTGGAAGAAACATGCTCCCAGCTTGAGGAGCCTATCTATTTGTTCTCCTCTTGCTCCACCTTGATTGTCTTTTCTGATTATGCAAAGGTGATCAGTTTCTAAAATACAAATTAATTTTTTAAAATTTGGTTTTTAGCATGACAAATTCAGACTTAGTTGCTATAAAAAATTCTAGAAATATTTAGACTACTTTTTGAAAGTTATGTTTCTTATCAATTGTGCTTGCTTGTAGCTCAGGAAAATGCCAAATAGTTCACTGGAGGCAATTCCACAAATATGAATGTCATCCACCTAATATTGATGATTCAAATGCTTCTTTGCTACATGTTTCAATTCGAGGAAGATAATTCGATCTTAAGTCTTTATTTGAGCCACAAAATGTTAAGTCTTATGATGATAATGTATAGGGGTTAAGTACCTCAGCTGAAGCTTTTGACCAATCAAATGAGTCTATTTCTGATATTTCTCCTTCAAAAGGATTTGAAGACTTTGCATCAAAGATTGGTCCTGTAATTGCAAATGAAAAACCTGATCTAAATTATGCTATTCCCAAAGTTCTAGATTTCAAAGTTAAATCATCAATTAATAGTGCCACACATAATACTCCCTTAGGGGATGCTCTGGTACCTCATGATCCTATTCATGAAAGTCATGTCTTTGACGTCCCTGTTAACAACTATGAATATCTATTAGGTATTTCCAGCTTTGATAAACCTAGCTCTGAAGGTTTTATTACTGATGCCTCAACCCAAAAATTTAGTGTGAGCAACATAAGCTCCTCAACTTCTGCAAATAATGTTTTGTCTTCCAAGGTCTCTGCAAGTGATTTCTCTGTTTCTAAGAATGAGAGGAATGAGCTTCCTGCATCTGGAATTGCTTTGGAAAATGTTTTGGGCTCTAGCAGTTTTGAACATAAGAAACACAACTCTACAAGTTGTACACAAAATCTTTGTGTTTTCATGGATGAACCTGATCTTCCAATTACTAGAAACAATCCTACTGTATCTGAGGAGCCTATACATGATAACATCACTGTCAAGATGGTTAAGAATTCTTCTACCTCTAGTGCCCATGTAGTGAATCTATCTAGATCCTTTAATTTAGCCTCCAACATTAATGGTCATATGGTGGATTCCTCCAGGTCTCTTAATCAATCTCCTAGCACCAGTAAAAATGTCATGGGTGATCTAACAAGAAAACGTTCTATGAAGAATATCTTAAATTTTGGAAGTCTACTAACCAGCTCCTCTGGCCAGAAGGATTCAACCTCTTTGAATTCAAGCCCCTCCTTTAATTCTACATCTAGAACTAATGTCCATATGGGGGATAAATCTAGCCCTTGCAATCAATCTTACATCACCAGTAAGAAAGTGGTGGATAGCCAAACGAAGAAAATCCTTATCAATAATGCCTCAAATTCTAGAGAATCGGTTACCAACTTCTCAGGCCAGAAGAATTATGTTCCTTGGGCATCAAGTTCAAAGAGTTCATTGCAAACCAAAGATGATTCTTCAAGATCCACATCCTCCATTTCTCTAGATAGTATGTCAAAGGTTATGGATACTAGAATAGCAACATCTAAAATTGAGAACCAAAGGGCTTCAAAAATAAGTGGTACAGGCAGGAGGTCTGTTAGATCTGCTTTTCAACATTCTTCTCCACTGAAGGAAAGAGCTCCTATTTGCAACGTATCACGACAAAAGAATGCCAGCTATGATATAATATCTTCTAACACATTCCATATTGTCGTTTCATCTCTTCCTACTGGTAATGCCTTGAAAGCATCTGTCAAAAAAGTTGCACAACAACTGAAATCTTCAAAACCTTGAAGCAATCTTCAACAAAAATGATTAATGTCAGCTCAAGAAAATCAAGCGAGGTAATTTTCAGATATGCTAATTTATTGTTTTCAAGCTATGATTGGTTTCATTATTTGCAATGGTACAATTTTTTACTTAGGTTTATGTGATACTTTTTTTTAGCAATTATTACTTATGGACATACAAAAGAGGTCTTGAATTGAATCAAATTTTATAATTTATGTTACACCTAGAACAAGTATGTTCAATTTGTTCTTGTTATGTAATTTTGCACCTTATATTTATTTTTCTCACACACAACTTTTGGTTGTCAGACATTGTTTTTGTATTAACTTTTTGTCAAAATTTTTAACTGGGACAAGCTTGAATTGCCACCTTGTAGTCTCATCAATTGTGGAAATAGGTATGGTAGTTTCTAGAGCCAATAAAATCCTAACATATTAGTTTATCTTTGCTAGCATCATTCTTTGAGTCTTAAGTTGTCAATACACAGACATATCATCTGTTTTGGTTCACCTAAAGACATGATATATTTGTGTTTATCGATGTGTTGACCTTTATGTATAAAATTTCAACATCACATAAGTTTGAATGAAGGTGCATATTATAGATATTAAGGCATATGATATGGTTGCAACAGCAGGTCCTCAATTAAAATATTCAATGTAAAGTTTAAACCTTTTTAGTGTAAGAGTGACAAAGACTTCATCTTTGGGCCTTAATTCTCTTATGCTAACAACATCAAATTACTTCTTTGGAATATGAATTCCCTAATCAAAAATTTTGTGGGTTTGGATAAATATGACATCCATGGTTTGGCCCCCAAATGAATATGGCATTGAATTTCCCTTGACCACTTTTGTTTTTGATGCTCATCTTGGATTGCTTAAATCTCAATTGCACTTGTTAGAATATTTAGAGCTCTACAAGCATATAATGTCTAATATAAATTCTATTAGCCTATTATTTAGTCCTTTCACCTCTTTTGTTGCTTTTCATTGTATTTCCTACTATCTGAAACTATTAACATCCTCATTGGACCTCCTCATGTAGCAAGACCTACCCATCTCTTAAACATATTTCTCTCTTAACATCATTTGTTTGTCTGTTCTTAATCAATGGAAGACTTAATCAGAGCTAATTTTTGAGGTCATCCATCTGCAACACAGAATGTTTGGAAGCTTGATGTTTGATCTCTTTAATGAATGAGGTTAGACTATAAATAGTATAATTTGCAAGTACTTTTTGGTTGTTTTATTGCACAAGTAGTAATGTGAATGCTTTTCTTCAAGCTTTACAAGCACTGTGTAGCTTACGCTCATTTTTTTCAAGCATTTATTAAAGAATCTTATTACCAAGTTCCATCCTTTTTTTTTGCTTGGTAAATCTCAGGCAAGGCCATGGATCTTTAGAATGTTGGATTACCTTAGTGACTTGTATGTTTTTTTCTTGATGGTTGATGTTACTTTAATTTTTATTTCTCTTGAGGCCATGAATTATTAGAGATATTTTTGTCTTTTGTTCCCAAGATATATCATAAGGGGATGTGTATTCATACTAGTTGAGGCACAAGTAAACTCTAATATTATATTTACTTGATAATCAAGTGCAGCCAATTCAACTATGTGCCTGAATTGTACACACACCACTTTGTTCTTACCTTTGTTAATATTTTCATTTTATGATTCAACAATGATCAGGGATTTGAGATTTCAGCTCAATTTGTTATTTGTGCAAAATTTCCTTTTTATTGACTTCATAAGATTGGCACAAATTTCTACTTCATGCAACTTCTGATATGGGAATAATATATGCAACTTACAATTTGATTTTGTTGGAGAGCTTTTTTTTCACTCTTGATGAGTCAATTAGAACACCACATGAAGTTATTAATTGGTTTTGGTGCTTTCTTTCACTCATAGATGAGCTTTATATATCAAAGCAAACTGTTTATTTCCTACAATCTTAATTTGAATAAATTTTCAGGTGACTTCATCTACCTGCTATGCCCATGTGGTGCATGATCTTAAATAAAAATGAATGATGTATTTCTAACAATCTACATATGAGTGACTTTTCATGTGGCTTTATCCAGCTGCTATGCTAATGTCATGCTACAATGTCTAATATTTACAAGGCCTGTTGTTGCATATCTACTCCAAGGATCTCATTCAAAAAATTGTATGTTAACTTTTCTCCATCAGGTCATTCATATATGTTGATTTTAGGTGAAATTTGTACTTTTGTATATTAGCCATTTGATCTTATGAATATTCACAGGATTGTCATTTGGTATTGTTGAATTCAGGTCAAAGAAGTGAGAGAAATGATTAGTGCTTCATGTGTGAGCTTCAACATCTTGCTTCTAGGATGAGGGATGGAAAGGGTCCTATTTCACCCATCAAAATATTATCACAAATACAAAACATTGGCAACCACCTTGGGTATGGGAAAGAAGAGGATGCTCATGAATTTTTAACGTAAATTGAGTTTTAAGATGACAATATTTACAATGGCTTGTCAGGGCTCAACCAATTCCCATTTGTCTCCTAGTTTTTTTTACTTTTTTCTACTTTTATATATTTTCGTCATGGTTATGTTGATTCTTGTTTTGGTCCTTTGTCATTTTGTTTCTGGAAATTGTTTCTATAAATCCTTGCTGCATATTTTTAGATGATCTTATATGGTTTCTATTGCTAGGTTTTCCATTGATGTAATGCAATTAGTGTGTCTTGTTGAAGCTAATGGAGGGAGGGCAGTTGATCCACTATTGCAAGATACAACACTTATCCAACAGACGTTTGGGGGCTATCTTCTGTCAAAATTAATGAAACTTGAATCTCTAAGGGTTGTTTTGAAATTATGTTTCAGTGGTTAACAAATAAGAACAACATTTCTTTGCATGAATTGGTATTCTTTCTTGTAGAAAATGTCTAGGAAAAAACTACAAGAAAAATTTAAGGCATTTAGATGTAAAATGCGATGTATTGTTTTTTTTTGGTACTGCAGATAAAGTGTTTGAAATGCCAATACATATCTGAGAGGTATGATCGCATGACTACCAGGCCTCTTGATCAACAAAAATATGAGACTACTAAGGTAATTTTCAAGGTAAAACATTTATAAAGTATCATTGCAATTATTTTTGAAATTTTTCTTTTACAATTATTTTAACGCACACGTGCAAGTACTATTTAAATAAGTAATGGTTGTTTTATTATGCAAACAAGGGTAATCATTACCTATGTAATATAATGTGTTTTTTTTTCTTTTTTCTTTTTGCAGAAATGCATTGATAAACTCAAAGAAGGGGATAAAGTTAGAGTGTTGGATCCATTTGATGGTGATGTTGTGGGAATTGGGCGGATTCACTCCCTATCTAATGTACATAGAGTCAATTTGAAAGGAACAGGAGATGCAAATGTAAACATTTTAAAGGTCACAAGTAACATACCCCTTGTTTATGAAGACAAAATAGATGGAGTTGTTCGTCTGAAAGAGAAAGAGTGGATCTTCACACAATGGCCACTAAAATATTTACAAAAAATGACATAGTTGAATATGTTTATAATGTACTAGTTGTTAGACATCTTGGCTCACTGCTTTATGCAGTATTTTGAATGTGTTGTTCAGGGATCTTAATTATCATGGTGTATTTGAAAGAGTTGGAAACTCTTAGACAACTTTGACATCCTATAACTTGATATATATATATATATATATATATATATATATATATATATATATATATATATATATATATATATATATTTGCATTAAATTTTTTATTGTAGATTACCTTTATTTATCATGATGTTGAATCAATCTTTTAATTCTAGCATGTTGTAGCTTGTTTGTATATGTAATATTTTTATTTATTTTTATGTTTTAGTTTAAGTTTAATATTATGTTAGTTTTGCATTATGAAATTTATGGTATTTAATAAATTATTCATTTCATGACTATATTTACTACTAATTAATAGAAACTAGTAAATAAAAATGACTAAATTAATGATTAAATATATGACTAAAGTAATGACTAAATTAATAATTAAATATATGATTAAATATATGACTAAATAAATCACTACCCTGACTAAATAAATAACCAGTTAACAACAATCAATGACTAAATTAACGACTAAATCAATGACTAAATCAATGACCAAATCAATGACTAAATCAATGACCAAATCAATGACTAAATAAATGACTAAAATAGTTTAGTCATAAATTTGGTCATGTTATAAATGACCGACAATAAACTACTAATGGTCACATGACCAAAATTAGTCATTTATATGCAATTTTTAGTAGTTTATTTAGTCATATATTGTTGTTTTTGTACTAGTGACAAGGAAGAATTGTCTTTTTGTTTGCAACTTTAATGTTGTATCATTCTCCTATTGAGACATGTGCGGTTGTTAGTCAAATTGGGCCAAGTGTGAAAATCAATTGCAAACTTCTAACTTCAAGCTTAATATCTCTCTTCTAAATGATTATGATTGTTTGAATGCCATTAGAACTACAACAAAGTTAACCAAAAAGTTGAATAAGGAGGATTTTTCTATTGTCAGGTGGGAAATCTTGGTCTCTTTATCAAAGAAATTGTTCAATATAGTGGGCAAAAAGAAGGCTCTTGATAGAAGGAAATTAGAAATATTGCTACAAGAAAAGTTTTTAGCTCTAGACAGTGATGTGCAAAGAAACATTGAAGATTTGAGGGTAGTGGCCAATTTGATTAGAACTAAGATTTTGTTGAGGAACATTTATAATTACAAGCATCAAGGTGCTAGAATCAGAGCTAAAATGGCTTGGACCCATGAAGGTGACAAAGGTTCCAAATATTTTTTCAATCTTATAAGACATAAGCATAATAGAGAAAGAATTGGTCCTATTGAAGTGGATGGTGTTACTTCTAATGATTGGGGATTTATGAAGAAAGTTTTTCACTCCTTTTTTCAAACCTTGTTTTCTTCTGAAGGGGATGATAAGACTAAGGAAGTCGGAGCCCTTTGTCAAAGGACTATTCCAAATAAATTTAGTCAAAAATATGCCTTGCCTCTTGATAGGGATATATCCAAGGATGAAATTCTCAACGCCATCTACTCTTTTAGTGATGGTAAGCCCCCAAGTATTGATGGCCTCCCAATTGAATTTTACAAAGCAAATGTTGACTGGATTGGTGATGAATTGGTTTAAGTTTACAAAGAAGCTTTACAAAAAGATTCCTCGGGTAAGGAGACATTAATAGAGGAATAATCAAACTTATTCTCAAATATGGGGATAAGAGTTATTAAAAAAATTGGAGACCTATCACTCCTTTAAATGTCTCTTACAGGATTTTGGCTAAGACTCTTGCTCTTAGATTGTCTAGTATTTTGAAGAAGGTGGTTTCAGTTACTCAAACTAGGTTTATTAAGGGGAGATATATTTTGGAAAACCTGATTACAAGTTGGGAGGGTATGCATTGGTCCAAATATAGTGGTCAGAATGTGTGCATGATCATGTTCGATTTAGAGAAGACTTATGATAGAATATAATTGACTTTTTTGTTAGATATGTTGAAATCCTTTGGTTTTCCTAAAAAAAATTTAAATGGTTCAATATTCTATTTAAGGACTCCTCTATTCAAATTCATATTAATGGGGAACTAAATGAGCCCATTTCTCTTCAAAGGTCAATGTGGCATGGGTGTCCTATTGCTTCTTATGTTTTTGTGATTGCAACAAATGCATTGCATTATGTTTTGAGAACTAATTTTATCAATCCTCTTGTTTATGGAATTTAATAAGTAGCTAATAAATGCTCAGTTTGCTAATAATACTACTTTGTTTGTTGAAATGAATGAGTAAAATGTTGTGGAAAGATTGAGTTTTTTTGTGAAGCTTCTAAGGAAAATAATGATGGTAACAAATCTATTATTTTTAGTTGGGAATATGATACCCCAAAGTGGATTAAGAGTAAGAACTAGCAATGAGCAAGCCCTAGTAAGTTGGTGAGGTATTTGGGTATTCCCTTTGTGATCTCTTTGTCTTTGTAAGCCATGTGGGACTAATTATTTTTTAAGATTGAAAAGAAGCATAAAAAATGGCACACTCATCTAGTCCTCTCTCTCTCTCTCTTGTTGGGAGGTTGCAAATTGTTCAAAAAGTGATTCCCTCTCACTCCATGTATTTTTCCTCTACTTGGCTATTTGCAAATTGTCATTTTAAAAAGCTCTAAAAAATTATGAGAGACTTCTCGCAATCTAATGGTACAAGAAATAAAATAAGGCATGTTGTAAATTGGTTCCAATGTTTGTCAAAAAGTCTTGGAGGTCTGGGCTTGAAGGACCTAAGGATTCAAGGTGTTGTTTTGGTTGTAAAATGGATTCTTAAGGCCTTTGATGGTTCTAAGCCCTAGAAGGTTCTAATAAGAAACAATCTTTCTCTTTCTAAGCCCAAGAAGGGAAAAACCTAGAAGCCTCTTCATTTTCAAGATTTATTGTTTGGAAATTCTAATGTCAAGATTTTTGGGTTGATTATGTTTAATAGCAATTGGAAGGCCTAGAGGAGGTTAAGCATTTAACTAGCAATTGCAAGCCCTTCTCTCAAGCTTCAAGCTCCTTTGTTGACACCAAATTTGTATGGTGGAATTTGGATTGGAATGGAAAACCTTGGATTTGACTCAAGGGTGTTCAACGTAAGCTTGGGTCTCCAAAGGGATTTTAGTTTTTCAAGACATTTTGGAGAATGAATCTTTAAAGAGCTAGGATGACTTGAAAAATGAATTTAATATCTCTATTTCCTAAAAAGGAACTTATTTTGTTTTAAAAAAAGGCTTGAATGTGAATCCCCCAATCTCCTTCATAAAAGATATTGAGTAGTTCAATAAGGTTTCTTGAAAGGATTTAACTCTTTTTAATCAAATTTCAATGAAGAAGATTTATCTTTTTGACCGATACAAGGGATGTTTTTGATTGGATAAATAAATGTGGAATTTAAACTGGTCAAAATCTAGATAGTCTTGTAGATTGTCTCATATCTGGTCAAAGTCTAGATAGTCTTGTAGATTATCTCATATCTAGTCTAAGTTTGGTTAGCCTAAGAAATCTTGTTTAAGGTGGCTTTTTTTACTAAAAAAGTTGGTTGTTAATGCTAAGTTGCAATCCATTGGCATTTTGATTAGAAGTTGCTCTTTTGTGTGGTCAAGTTGAGTCATTTAAGCATTTTTTTTTTGAATGTCGATTTGTTTTCTTTATTTGGTCCCTCTTTCTTGGGAATCATCTTGGGTGGGATAACAAAGTTGTTTTCACTTGATTTGAAATTCTTTCTGGTTATGTGAATGCTTGCCTTATTAATCTTAATATTTTTTAGCTTGATCTTGCTAAAGATTTTATGGTTTATCTAGAAAAAGAGAAATGAGGTCTTCCAAGACAAAAGGAGTTGCCTTACTAAGTTTCACAATGAGCTTACCTTTTCCAATGTCTTATTGCAAGTCTCGACGTATTAGAAATTCCAAAAGATAGATTCATGATATTGTTGAAGGAGGGCCTAACCATCGTATACAAAACTGAAATCAAGAGTGCTCAATTCTTCCCATGAGGGAGTAACAATTTAAACAAAGAAGAGTTGGATATCTTAAAAGACTACATGGAAAAACAATATTCAAAAGCATGTTGAAATAGATAAGATAGAGCCAACTACCAAACCCAAATACCAACCAGTTGTGAAGGATGTGGATTCCAATGAAATGGTTGATCTGCCTATTGGGGCTTATGAATGTGGTCATTGTGAAGTTTACAATAATCAAAGTTGTTACTAATAGTAGATTTGTTCTTGGTTCTAGCTATGACTAATACTTTTTATCTGTGAACTTTCGAGTATCAAACTACCTATCCCATTATTAATTTGGATGTTTTGTAGTTTGGTTTAATTGAGCTCCAACTCCTTATATTATAAAACTTTTTATAAATAATATCTAATATGTAAAAAAAAAAAATCCATTCCTTTGGTATATTGTAGACTTTCTCTATTTTGGTTTTATGTAGAATTGCAAGTCTTACTATGGTTGGGAACCAAACCTTCACAATTTAACTTTTAGTCTCTATGTTCCATTTGGTCAAGCTCTTTATTTTCTTCATTTTATATGATTTCTAGATTTGAAAACCAATTTACAAACTTCTACTATAGAGGCGTTTCAAGACTTTTAGATGTTGAATTTGTGGCTATCATTATATATGTAGTTTCATGTTCCAACAAATGTACAAAAATATATTACGATCACAATCATTAATATATAAAATGACATCCAACAATATGAATATTATCGAAATGGGACAAATAACATCTTTAGAGAATTAAATTAAATTAACTTCATTCCATTTATTTATAATTTTAAATATCTTTGAATGATAATAAATTTGATACTTACCTAAATCAAAGCACTTGGAAATATCATTCTCGCTCAAGGAAGATTTTAATGGTTTTGGCCCTAATAACTATCGCTCATTTCATGAGAAATAGACCTTATTGAGAACACACCCTCCAAAATAATTACTCAATATGTACAACATGCTCCAAAGTAATTACTCAACACACACAACACAACATGCTCCAAAATAATTACTCAACATGTTCAACATGCTCCAGAGTAATTACACATGTTCCAAAATAATTACTCAACATGTACAAAATGCTCCAAATTACTCAACATGTACAACATGCTCCAAAGTAATTACACATGTTCCAAAATAATTACTTAACATACACAACATGCTCCAAAGTAATTACTCAACATATGCAAAGTCCTAACCAAGACAATTCCAAGTATGTGCCCCAAGTCAAACACACTATGTACCCCTTCTCCAATGCCCATAGCCCACCAAATCACCTTCTTCTCCGTTAAGTGATCTCCATGTCTTTCCAAGTCTCACATAAGTGTTTTATATAACTTTTATGGGGTGGTTTCCAAACTATCACAGCATTTCACAAAAGTCTTCTTTAGTTTATTTTATAAATACTAGTAGTCCTCTTAAAAAAGAATCTATTAAAATATTTATTATTATCCTAAAAGATCATAAAAACCTTTTTTTTTTTCTATCTCTCTTTTAATTCTAAAAATTAATTCACAGAAAAATAACTTTTCTCTTTGGAAAAAAAGTTCCATACTGTTTTGGTGTTTTGAAGCAAAAATAATTAGTAATAATTCAAAGTTTCTAGAAATAATGACTCATATTTTAACAATGTCCTATTAACTAATCTCACTTTTTCTCTTTTGTGCAAAAATAAATTGCTTTATATGTGTCAAACTTTAAATCATTTATAAAACTTACTACACTCAAATTCTAGACAACTATGTTCACATCCTTGAATGTTTACAATTAACACAAAAAATGTATTTTTCAAACATGATAAGTATATAGAAATTTTAAAAGTAGCGAATGCATTACATTTTAAGACTTTCCAACTTAGACAGCATTTACAAATTTTAACGTTACTCTTCCAAAACATTTTATTAAAATCTCCATATCTATATCAAAATCAATATCTATAAATCTTCTATTACACTCTTTCAATTGTTACAAACATTACGTTACATTTTATAATGACTAAATATTTGCATTTCTATCATCACCTCCCAAATTACCATTCTGAATTGATTTCATGATCATCTCCAAATCGAAACAGACTAAAAAACTTATCACCATGAATCGAAAATAATTTCGTACAACAAATTTTACGAGGTGCAATTCAAGTATAATTGCCTTATGAGAACAACTCGAGTATCCGACCCATATTTTTGTAATTTGAAGGTAGTTATGTATCTTCTAACACAATCTCGTGTATTAACAAATTAGGCATCCACTCCATATTTTACTAATATAAAGGTAATTAAATAGCTTCAAATTGTTAAGACTAGTTAGGGGAAACGTACCAGTAGTCGCCAGGGCTAACTTCGCACATCCGTAGAGAGTGGAAAATAGGTCTGATTTCTTCAATTTTTTTTGGGCTTGTTCATAAGCAAGTTATTAGCTTAAAAAGATAAATTTGGCTTGTGGGTAGTTAAAATGCATCTTCTTGAACCCGGAAAGCGAAAGGTGGTCAAAAAGGGTGTTTTTAAACTTCCGTCCCCTACATCTTTACCACTTTGCCACTACCCGTTCATTGGACAACCAATAAAAAATTAAAAAAATTCAAGGTGTTTTCAAGATGTTTTCAATGTGTTTTCATTGGAAATAGATATGTACCAATAGTTGTTTAATTTTTTTGGTCAGCTACACATTCAGTAGTGAACATATATTGGTGTAATTTGTAATTTTTTATTGACATAATTAAAACAATGTAATGACTAAAATATAAACGGTTATTGGAGGGTCAGGTAAGCATGGAGTAAACAGCAATTGGATCATGGATAGCAACTGGCATACTTCCCCTAAAACAAGTCGCGGTATGATGAAAGAGGGTAAACATTGGATAGCCTAAATTTTTTTTATCTTTTTGAAGTTGTATCACATAAACAAAATTCTCTTTTAAGGGTGAAGATAAGTGAGTGTTGTTGGATAAAAATAAGAAGAATAGACAACTACTTGTCTATTGTATTTTTCTTGTGTAACTTTCTTTGATGCATATAAATTTTAAACAAAAATAATGAAGTAAAGGTTGAAGTAGATGCATCATCATCACATGAGGAAACCATCTAACAAGATTCAAAATTATCTAAACATGTATTTTTCTAGCTAATGAAGAAAACTCAACCCAATAATTTTGAATGTTAATCTTCATGAATGGACTAGAGTAGTGCTTTGCTTTTGAAACACTAGGAGGTTCAAGCAATTGTTAGGATAGGGCTCACCTCAATCTCTTTCATTTGGTTATTCCCATTCCGACATTGGTCAATGATTCGTCATTTCTTTATGATTCTCAAAATCCCTGCCTCCTCCAATCAGCTCATATTCACATATATCTCTATAGTTTTTCAGGATTGTTCTTTTTTTAAGCAATTTTTAAGCATTTTTTTATTTGTTGAATTTGTTGTTGCAAATAAATTGGGCTGTCCATCTATAACATCCAAGACAGCAGGATCAAATTCTTTTTAGAAGTTGGAAAACACTTGAATGAAATTGATGCAATTGAAGGTAAGGCATAGAAGAGAAAGAAATACACAAATTTAAATAATTTTTTATCACAACAAGTGGCCAACTCATGAGATAATGATGTATCTACTTCAATCTTTACCTATCATGTATCTACTTCAATCTTTACCTTGTTTCTCCTATTTAAAATCTATATGCATCAGAAAAATTACACAGAAAATACAACGGGCAATAAGTTGTCTATTCTCATTTTCATCCAACAGCACTTGCCATTCTTCTCCACGAAGAAGGTCTACCTATAGGATACAACTCTAAGAGGGATTAAAAAAATAATCGCATTGAAAAAGCCACTAAGACTAGAAAAGTCCATAAGAATGAACGAGAATACCTTATGGGTCCAACCTTAGGAAAAGAAAAATGTGGAATAATCAAACTCTGCAAGTACTCTACAATATAATAATCAAATTATAATTCAGCAATACATTCAAATTTGTAAATTTTGCCTACAAATATAACTCCAAAAATTATTTTAAAAAGAACTTACCCCACTAAAAACGACGACTTAAGCCACCACATGCAAAAGTATGATATAAGTGTTGAACAGTCCGGATAACTAAGCGGAGGAGGTTGGGGGGGGGACAAGGTGAATTAGTAATCATAAAACACTTCTCTTTTCTTTAATTAATCCGGAGCAAACATATACCAATCAGATAATCAACTAACAAAAATGAACATGAATGCACACAACAACACCAAGCACATTGAACACCAGAATTTACTTGGAAACCCAAGAAGGGAAAAACCACGGAGAATGCTAATTCTCAATTATAAAGCACCGGTTAAGGTGATTTTTACAAGGGCTCACTGCAGGGTGGCTCACTGTCAGTTGGGCTCACTACCCAAATACAAAACAACGGATTACAAAATGGTCTCACTGACAAAAGTGAACCGATGAAGTTGCATCCATATATGCATGAGTTCAGTTCCGATTAAGAGCATAATTTTTGCTTGCAGCAGATCCGGTCAAGAATCTTCTGTACACCTTCCTTCCACAACCTTCGCACAACCTTCTGCCAAAACAGATTACTCCTTCCTTCACACTCTTTTGTCTGTTCGCACACTTGCACTCTTTTATCTGCTCGCACACATCATTCTTCCTCATTACATCATATCCAATGTTCCACGGAGTTTCAGGGACGGGGACGGGGGGACAGCAGGGGACGTGTTTCCGGGATGGGAGACGGGGGGCCTAAATTGGGGGACGTGAGGGGGACGGCGGGGGGACGGCGGCGGGGGGGCGGCGGGGGGGTGGCACTAAAATACATATAGTACTTGAAAATTAAAACTTAAAAGATTAATAATTTAATTGTCTAAACTCTAAACACAATAACACATTGCAATTGCCAATAATATATCATTTCATTGACATTGGAAAATGCAACAAGAACTATATGTTTCATAATTTGAGTTTCATAATCATGATTCATGAATCATAATTTGATAATTACAATCAAGTATCACTGTATTATCAATGTTCAAACTTCAAACTTCCAAAACAGAGTACAAGTAACAAAATACTGAAAATAGTAAATACTAATAGACTAATAGTCTAATAGTAAATCAAAATGGCTCCAAGCTAATGGCCTGATGCTACTAATGATGCTGCTAATTGACAGTGTACCTCAAAGAGATGTCATCTAATGGAATGCAATGATTGGAGGAATTTTGCTTGTGAGTGTGAAGTTGTGAACTTTTTGACAGTATCTGAGTATAGACTAGAGGAATTTTGTCAGATGTTGTAGTTGCAAACTTGCAACTGCCCTGTAGACATGTATGCAAAATGCCAAAATGTGGAAGCATAGACGAGACATGTGAACTTTTTTACTTTTTGACAGTGTGCCTCAACTTCAAGGCTCAAAGAGATGTCATCTCAATTCAAATGGAATGCAATGATTGCAGGATATGCAGTTGATGTTGCGAACTTTTTGAGTTTTTACTTTTTGACAGTGTGCCTCAACTTCAAGGCTCAAAGAGATGTCATCTCAATTCAAATGGAATGCAATGATTGCAGGATATGCAGTTGCTGTTGCACACTGCAACAGCAACTGCATATCCTGCAATCATTGCATTCCATTTGAATTGAGATGACATCTCTTTGAGCCTTGAAGTTGAGGCACACTGTCAAAAAGTAAAAAAGTTCACAACTTCACATGTCTCGGCTATGCTTCCACATTTTGGCATTTTCATTTTGCAAATTTGCATACATGTCTACAGGGCAGTTGCAACTACAACATCTGACAAAATTCCTCTATAGTCTCAATTCAAATGGAATGCAATGATTGCAGGATATGCAGTTGTTGTTGCAGTGCAACAACAACTGCATATCCTGCAATCATTGCATTCCATTTAAAAATTAAAATTAACAATAATAATTTTATTTATTCAATTTTCCTGTGCACTGTATGCAAAATGTGGAAGCACTGGCGTCATTTTTTATTGGAGGCGTCATACTGTCATAGAGATGTCCGCTCATGGAATGCAATGGTTGCAATTTGCAAACCTTACCTCACAGAGATGTCCGCTCATGGAATGCAATGGTCGCACGGCTTCTGCAAACCCCGCGACCATTGCATTCCATGAGCGGACATCTCTGTGACGCCCTCAGAAAAAACCGCGCGGCCTCAGGAAAATGAAAAAACCAGTGTTTCCACATTTTGCATACATGAAGTCGCGAGCCAAAACGAAGGGTGGAGAAAAAACCAACAAAATAAAACTTCGAAAAATGAAATACCTCAAATGCAGTCGAATGCACCAGTCGAAAAACCCTGCCACAATTTGATTTGATCTCCAAATTCCAAACGCGAATCTCTCAGTCACACAAGTCAAAACAAAAAATTCATCAAATAAAGTATAATACTTAGGTTATAAAATATAAACTGACGTTTTTAACTTTTAAAATTTTTTAACATTATAAATTCTGGCGTTTCCATGGCGTTTCCTGTGCCAGAAACTCAGGGAAACGTCTCCCTTTAGGAGGAGACAGCGGGGGGACGGCGGGGGTACTTGGAGACAGCGGAGGGACGTTTCCCAGGCGTCTCCATGTCTCGGAAACGTCCCCGTCTCGGAAACGCGTTGTTTTTCGGGGGGGACGCGTCCCCGTGGAACACTGCATATCTCAAAAAGATGTTCTATATATATGTATACCCGCAGAACAAAATAAGTCGACCACACACAATATTTTCATAGTCTTCTAAGTTGGCCAAACACCGTTTGAATTTAGACCACCACAAGGCATGTCGACATGAAGAACAACCTTGAAATATTCAATAAGACCTTGCACGCTAACACCGGACCCAAAACTAGGTCACACATAAAGATCTTACCACGTTACCAAGGGACCCATGAATAGGTCATACATAATTATCAGAAGATAGCAAACTTTGGATCACAAGAAATATATTTCGGAGCTGATAGGAATGCCACAACCAAGACCAAATCTTGATTATCACCAATTTTAGTGTCAACCGGAGAACCAAAAATCAACATACAAAAACTTGCATCATGCTACATGAAGTTCCGGATAGCAAGGTTACCCAGAGTGAGCTTTGAGCACAGCAGCCAACATCAAAAGATTAGACTTCATTATATTGCATTAATTGAATTCAACAGATGTCCCAAAAAGAAGTATTGCCATGTCCGGATCAAAGATAACGTCCATACTACGTAACATCATAGTACTTGATGGGATAGATTACGTCTGTACATCATCCGGAGCACAACCTTCCGGATCCAAGGTTTTGACATTAATGACAACAATGCTAAATCATCTTCAACAACTTCTCAACAATAAATGATCTAGGCCTCTCATATTAATGGCATATAAAAAGCGAACTGAAAAAAATGGAATGGTTGTTCCCACCACCTGAATAAACAAAAACCAGCAAAAAGCTGAGTGAAATATTTCTAATCGGTCTTTACAAATCTAGAGCCAAAGGGAGAAAAGAAAATTACAGAGAATTCGTTTACCACAGAAAGTAAAAGTAAGACCATTAAATTCCTGAAATCTATAGCACATTAACATGTTGGAGTATTTTGTGGGGTAAATTAGTTTGCAGTGGCCACCTCACCCAAACAAGAGGACTATTTTGACGACTGTAGTACTTTTCATGAAAAGTAAAAATGAATATTATTGACCATTTTACTAAATATCTATGTAACTAGATACTTTATTTTTAGATAGGGAAAATTAAATTAGTCCTTTTAAAAAATTTGAAATTGAATGTAAAATAGTTGTACAACCAGGACAATTAAACTGTTCAAAGTGCAGCAGCCAATCAGAACAGCTTTAAATTGTTTATTAAATATTTGAAAAATGAAAGTGCAGCCCAAACCATTAGATATTTTGCTCAAAAAATTAGTTCTTTTGTCGGATTGGTTTGAAGCTTTTCAGTATTTACATCGAACAGATGCATAAATAACCTACCTGCCGGCAGGAACTCTAAAAACACTAAAAAATCAGCATAAAAATTCAATGTAAAATATACATTTATCCATAATTTCCCATATAGGCCACCATTGCACCTCCAAATGGAGCAAGTGATGGTTAAATGATAAGTAATAAATAGCAATCAGATCTAAAATAATTAAGGCTGAGTTTGCAAATTATAGTGATAACATAAAAGGGGTTAGAAATGTTTAGCTCTTTGTCAATTTCACATTGTCAATATGTAAAGGTTCTGTTGTATGCTCTAATAAATGATTGCATTAGAAATTTGGGATTGGATATATGCTACTGGACCTATGATAAAAGTGTACTGTGAATCTAGGTTGCTTTGTGATAAGATCGTGCACACAATCTAGTCCAGGGACACTTTTCCTTCAGGTAGTCTGGTTCAAATGTTGCAGATTCAACTTCTATTGATGAAATCCACGCCTCTGTCTTCAATACCTGCATCTGAAACAGGGGTTGTGCTAAAAAGATAGTCGCATCTGACGTGTGCAGAGGGATCATTCACAACTATTTTAATGAGTCAAACCACTTTGTTGATGATACACAATCAAAGAGACATCAAGCAAGACATGTGATGCCTATGATGTTAAGCGTTTGACGTATGCACTGATACAATGTTCATGCTAGAGTACGAATGCTTTATGATATGCTTTTCAATGAGACATTCTGATCACTTTCTCATGATCATTAATGACCTATGGCTATAACTATCTATAAATATAAGATTCTACATGCTCAACTCAAGGTGTTTTGACACACAAACCAATAGAGTAACAGAATTCTGAAAAGATCATCTCAAGAAGCAAAAAGAATGGATTTAAAAAAGGGAAGACAAGGCCACACCTGTAGTATAGTCCAGGGTGAGGGAATGTTGCAGGTGATGATCATGTGAACACCACCAAAACATTAACAATGCTTTTTAAAAGTTGTGAAAGCAGTTGATCCATTAAAGGGTTCAATTCATGTACTTTATGGAAGGAAGTGTGTTGGAATAGAAGACAGATTCTTGGAGGCTAGAGAGCATGCAGGGTGCTATGAGACACATTCATGTACAGGTTTTGGTTAATGAAAAATCAGTGTAAACATAGTATTTTGCTCATAACTTGGTGGAATCATTTGTTGCAGTAAGCAGCGAAAGCTAAATCATTTGAGTGAAAATAAAATCATCTCCTTGTTGAATGCGGCAAATTCATTGTGACAGTTTTTGGCATCCCATTATGTTCCAGTTTTTGGAAACTCTTTGGTTTTGGTGGTTTTTGTCAGTTTCTCCTGCTTCCTATGGATTTGTGAGTCTATAAATAAGCAATGTAAGCTTGAATTCACCATTAAAGGAGAGCAATTTGGGGATTTAGAGTAGCATTTTATGCTAGTTTTCTGAGTTCCTAGTGACTATCACAAGTTTCATAGCAGGGTTGTGGGTATTTGGAGAGAATTAAGTGGTCGTAGCGGATAGAACAGAGTGTATTTGCTCCATTATTACAAGTCTAAGAGTTTTAGATCAGTTTTATGACATTTTTAAGTTACTATAAGTGAGATATACTCACATTTTGAGTTTTCACCCTTCGTGGGTTTCTCCACGGTATATTGGTCACTTGTGTTCTGGAATCTTATTCTCTACATTTCCTACTGTTTCCTTATTCATTTCTTACAAGTTCAAGTTCAGTCAAGTGTTTGTTCTCTAATAAATGCTTTTGTTGACAAACTATTTGTGAATATCTCTTAGATCATACATCAAGTGGTATCTAGGAAAGTTCTTTCTTATGGAAAAGTTGTTGAGTCTTTTACGGGTTTATGCCCACAACGAAATCAAGTAGAAAAAAAAATTTACACTTGCAGAGTCAATGATTCCTGTAAATAGAAGTGAGTTGAGAAGCATGCCAAGAGAAGAGGAATTTGATGTTGAAGCAAGATTTCTCAAGATGGAGTTTGACAAAGCAAGTCTTTCTCAATCCAAGGAAAACATGAAAAGCTAAATGGAGGCACTCATTGAGAGTTTGGCTAAAGGAAAGGTAAGGTCCATCAAAGGAAAGTCCTCAAAGAGTGAGAAGAGTCTACCAAGCAAAGCTCTATTTAAAGTGGAGGCTAAGATTGAGATTACCCTATTCAAAGGTAATGTGAATACCAAAAAATATTGAAAATCAATCAGCAAAATTGGAGTTATATTTTACAATTCAATCTCTTACTTTAGAACAAAAAAAATCCTTTGCTAGGTTAAGGTTAGCAAAGCATGCTCTAACTTAGCTTGAGAGTATCTTGTATTCTGTCACAAAGAAAACAAGCTCCAATAAGTTCTTGAAATCAATTTAAACAATTGATTAAGAAACAATTTTATCCTATTTGTCTTATATAGAAAAGAAGTTAAATGAAGTTCTTAAAACAGAAAGATGGGCAAAGTGTACAAGAATACTAGAGAATTTTGTAGAAAGGTTGTTCAAATGGGTAAAGGTGTGAAAGATGATGAGGTACTAGTGAAATATATAGGAGGCCTTTGTAGCCATCTTTGTCAGCCTATTTTTCATTTCTGAACTGGTAAGCATTGATGAGGCAAGTTCATATGTTCATTATCTTGAAGTAGAGAACCTTTCATCCTCTCTTAGAATAAATGGAGCAAACGCCAAGACAAGGAAGGTTAATTCCACAAGTACTAAAAAGAAATAAGTATATTATCAGTTCCATTGTGGCAAAGATGGTCATGATAATTCTCATGTTGGAAGTCGCATCCTGGAAAGAACCATCATAAACAAGGCAAGAAGGGTAAGAAAAACTCTATTCCCAACATCCACGAAAAGAATGTTGTGATTAAAAAGGGTAAAGGGATTGATAACACTTCAAAGCTGGATTCCAAGATTTTTACACTAGAAGCAAAGTTGGTTTGTTGATAAAAGAAGCATTTGAAAACAATATATTTCCATAATCTATGGTAGTGTAAGAGTGTGCTTCTGACAAAACTTTATAGTGTTGTTTCTCATCAATGTTTCAAATCAGACTCAGTATCCATCATCAGGAAGAGTTTATTATCCTCTTCCTAACGATGGATAACGGAAAGGTGATCCAAAATATTTGAGAAAAAACACTACACATTTTAAATCAGAAACACACTCTTACAAAAGAAACATTGTTTAACATCAAAATTCATGTTAATGTTGTTAAGCTTGATGTACTATTTGATCCATGTTCTCAAAACTAAGTTGATTTCTCAAGATTTGGTTGTTAAAATTGGCCTTAAAACTTTTCAACACCCTAAGCTATTTTTCGGGATTGGATCAAAGAGGGTACTAATAGAATAGTTGATAAGAAATGTTAATTGAAGCTTTCAGTTGATTCCAAGTTGTTAATTGGTTCTAAATATTGCTCCTTTAGATGTTTATGGTGTTATTTTTGGCAGCCCTTCCATGTATGACCGAATGCTAGTGATTTACGAAAGAGCAAACTAAGTAACCTGTCATCAGGGATGGAAAGAACTTCATGTTGTACATGCTTACCATGGTAAAGAGCAGCCTAAACAAATCCTGAATCTTCATGGAAAGATGAATAGCTACACAAGAATCATTCTCTCCCTTTATCATTGTGTCACTCGAACAAAATATAGAAAAAGGTGTTCAAAAGTTTTTACTAATGCTTATGTATTGGTGCAAGATAAGGAGTTTACCCTCCCCCTCCTGTTACTGTTAAGTCTTTGAGCTTTTGGGTGACAAAAATGCTTCATATGGGGGAGATGTAATCCATTGAAGCAGAAAGCACAATTAATTGCAGGAATGGGGAATCGCCAGATTTGGCAATTTTAATCGCAACATTTTTTATAAATCACAGTCAACATTTTATTACTAAGTTTTTCTCACATAATAAAAAAAATCATCAAAATTGCATATAGTTGAATGTTATAGCAAGATTTGACCATTTTTATCGGTTTTAACTTCGAATGGCAATTTTTTTGTTGGGATCAGATTTTAACTTATGCTACCGGGTTTAAAAAGAGCAAACAAATTGGATAAAACTGCCATGTTTGTGTCATGCTATGGATGAAAATGACGAGAAAGATGGGACAATACACTTACAGCTACATTATCTCCCAATCGCTGTTCTTCCTCATCTGTCTGCCCTGTTCTAAGGTTCTTTATTGGGCTTTTTTGTTTTTCAAATGATGTTGCCTTCTCATTTTAAATAAATGAATAGTGAATTTTACATTTTATTTATATATATGAAACCATACTTGAACCTAGAAAAAAAATCATTTTAATGTACCCAAACTTCAAACCCATACTTGAACAAGCAACTTAGGTTTTAACTTTTACGCACCATCTTATGCATTGTCCAGATTTGTCTGGAAGTTATAGTTATGTCTTCAAGTTTTTAGCATGTCCACATTTGTCTAAAGCTACATTGATTGTCTTCAAGTTTCAATGACTGTTCCTTCAGACTTCGGTTCCTTCATTACAGTCTCATCCATTTTTCATTGCACAGTCCATACACCATTCAGTTGGTTGAACCAGGCTTTTGGGGATTGTCCATGCTTGTTATATCAAGTTTCACCATAAACCTCGAATTAAATATTATGAATACATTTCGGTTCATAATTAAACCTGAATATAGCAAAATGTGTGCATCTAATCAGATACTTTAATAAAAACAATATTACTAATTAATAAACTGTAGGAGACTTAAAGAATTGATGTGAAATAAGTCTTTCCTTTTCATACATCCCTATCAATTAAAAAATAATCTTGCCAGTTAATAAATTGCAGGAGATGCTGTTAATCTTACTGCTTAATTATTAAGTGTAGTTTAAAATATGCAGAATGTTATGTGAGATTCATGTGCAGGCTTCATTGTATGAGGAATCAATGTAAACTTAGTATTTTGCTCATAGTTAGCAAAATTGCCAGTTGTAACAGGCAGCAAGAATGAAATCACCACAGCAAACTCAAAACCATCTATGTGGAAAAGAAAGTGCCTCTGCTGAAAGCAACAAATTCGTCACAAAAACTTTTTGGCATCCCATGACATTCCAATTTTTGGAAACTCTTTGGATTTGGCAGTTTTATTAGTCTCTTCTGCTTCCTATGGCTTTGTAAATCTATAAATATGCAATGTAAGCTCAAATTGAGCATAAAAAGAGAGCAATTTGGAGATTTAGAGTAGTATTTTATACAAGTTTTTGAGTTCCTAACAACTGTTGCAGGTTCTATATCTGGGTTGTGGGGATTTAGAGAGATTTGAGTGATCTTGACTCTTAGAAGATATACAAGAGTAGTTTTGTAATGTTGTTGCAAGCCTAGGAGGCGTAGACCAGTTGTATGTCATTATTGAGTGATTTTTAAGTGAAATATTACCACATTTTGCCATAGTATTCACCCAAAGTGGGCTTCTCTAGGGAAAATTGATTTCACTCGTGTTTTGGTATCTTATTTGTAATGTCCCCTTTTGGGAAATTCCTAATTTTAGGCCTGTAAAACAATAATAATCACTAAAACTGATATTAGTAATAACAAGTATCAACTTTATGGTTATATTCAAATTAATACATAAAAATATTACAATACTAAGAGCAATACATCATAGCTAAAACATCATAATATTTAGATCTATAGTTCATAGCATCATTAATATTTGAATTAAAAATACCTTAACATCATTAATGATTATTCCAAGGCGTACTCCTATAGCCAATCATATTAGGAATTCACTAGAAATGCTTGCAAAGCGCAATCTCAAGGGTGGTGGCCCTTGTATTGCGAAAGCATGGAATGATTCTAGATCCATTCCATCCCTTAGTCCGCCTTGGAGGCTGGTCATCCTCCTTGATCAAGCCCGAGAGTACCATTTAGGCCTCCCGGCCCACGAGTATGGCAAAACCTCCAATTCATCCATCTCAAGGTGGCATGCTTGATAAGATGCATGAAGGCTGTCCTCTTCAATCAAGCCCAAGAGCACCATTTAGGCCTCCCGGCCCACGAATATGGCAAAACCTCCAATTCATCCATCTCAAGGTGGCGTGCTTGATATTAAGAATTCCTAGCCCTTTAGCATCTTGTGACTCAGAATGTTGATCAGCCTCCCTATTTGCAAAACACTTCTATAAATTCAAAATAGATTGCTAAAGGAATTTGCTAGCATATTTCTAAATAAATACCTCTTGAGGGAATAATAATTTTAGTCTTAACTGGCTGTCACCATTTTATTTCAAAATACTATCAATGGCTATTCTCAATCTCTTTTCCCAAGATGTCTTATATTTCTTATTCTTATTTCTTGCTTGCTTGATATGTTGCATTGTCATGTCCCCACCAGTAAATGGAATTGCAACGAACAGATCACATTAATTCCTAAGTGCTGGCTGACCCTCATTCACATTGGCACTAGTGATTTATCCAATTTCAAATTGGTGTCTACATTGGCCAACCCACCTTGTATTTTAAAAGACAAATAAAATAAATATTTAATTCTTTCTTGGCCGACCACCTGTGCCAAGGCAAATATATATAATTATGAAATCAACCACACTAAATATGGATTATAGAAGTGATTAATGAAAAAGAAGAACAGTGAATATATTAGAAACAAAGGGCAGCGATTACTTTAAGAAAAAGTCAGTGGTTCATAACAAGAGGATAGCAATTCATTAAGAGCAATAATTAAGATTGTTTATGGGCAGCGATTGAGAAAAGATACCAAGCATTAAAGGCAGAAATTGATATAGTTTCATAAGACAGCGATTAGCATAACCAAGAGTTATGTCTTCTCAAAGGGTTATCCCTTTTCAAAAGATGCCTCTTTTCATGAAGATATAAGATGTGAGTGAGGAATAAGGGATTGGGAAGAAAGGAAGGAAAATGGCATCAATTGGAGGTCAATCTAGCAGCAGATTGAAAAAGAGGAATAATAATTGGAAAATTATTGAAGTAAATATTTTTTACTAGCAAGAGGATTATTGTAAGTCATTAATTTCTCTGAATTATATATATATATATATATATATATAGGATTATGCAATAATGATGCTTGCAGCAATTACTGATCCTTATAAGTAATTATGATTCTTCTTTTATTATAAATATGGATAATAGATTCTGTATAGTCGTAAAATTGCACCCCTTGCAGTTTCACATACATTCTGCGTTTGCTTTAGTGTCCACTCCCTTAGCATCTTGTGTAGGCTCACTTTAGCCCCTGCATCAGCCCTTTTCCCTTCTCAAGATGCTCAAGCGCCCCTTTTTCAGCAACTACCCTTGTGTGTCAGCTTTCATCGGCTCTAGTGCTTTTCCCGTTCTCGTCATTTTGTAGCATGATGTGTCCAGACACTAGCACGCCGAGTGGATGTTTGCGCGCCGCGCTAGCGTCCTACGACGTTTCAATGCTCAAACAGATGTCTCCAAGCATGCTTGCCACTTGTCCTCACCTTTTGTCAGTGGTAACAACCGAGGACGCCCTGAAACAGCTCGGGAAGCTTCTTTTCCCGTTCTCGTCATTTTGTAGCATGATGTGTCCAGACACTAGCACGCCGAGTGGATGTTTGCGCGCCGCGCTAGCGTCCTACGACGTTTCAATGCTCAAACAGATGTCTCCAAGCATGCTTGCCACTTGTCCTCACCTTTTGTCAGTGGTAACAACCGAGGACGCCCTGAAACAGCTCGGGAAGCTTCTTTTCCCTCCTTAAAAGCAATCTTTTCAATCCCTTTGGTCTTCTAACTTCTTCTAGCACTTCTCTAGCTTCATTCCAACCTCTAGCTTCATCTTCTCCCCTCTTGCTCTTGTTTGCACAGCTCTCTTGTTTGTTACAGTAGCCTTCTATAGCACTTTCAAGCTCTCTTAGCTTCACTCTTGCAGCTTCATCTCCCTCATCTCATGCTTGTGAGCATCTTAGGATTCCATATCCCCCAGCTATTGCATCTCATACTTTGTGATACGGATTCTCCTCCTTGAGCGGGGATTGCTTTTATCACCTCTTTTGTGATACGGGTTCTCCTCCTTGAGCGAGGATTGCTTTTATCACCCATACTTGGTGGTGCGGGTTCTACTCCTAAGCGGGTTTTGCTTTCACCACACGCTTTTTCCATTTCGGTTACACTCTCTCTCTATCTTCTGGCTGTCCGTGGAGGTGGGAACACCAAAACAGCAGTTTGACTGAGGTAAACCCCTATATAGCCCCAACACTCTCTCCAAATCTTACAGACGCAGGTATTGAAGATATCTACTAGCTGGAGGCTTCATTACTTGGATTGTTGTGAGCATCTTCTTTCCTTTCTTCTCCTTCTCTTTATCATTTTTATTTCACTTTGTTTCAGTGTTATCACATTCTGTTATTTTCTTATGCTTTAGAAGTTCTCAGAAATCGGAGTAGAAGTAGTCACTTTGTCATTTTCTGTGGTAAACTCGCTTTCTGGCCCATACGAGACGCCAACACACTTCTGTGACACCAGCGCGCCGCGCTGTTGTCCTTATCTTGCGCTGCCATCCTTTGGCCGAGAACTTGTCAGTTTGTCCAAAAAATCTTTGTGACCTACTCTTTCAGATTCTAGAATTCCCGTCGATGTTCTTTGAGGTAGTTTAGGGTAGTTCACCCCATGAGGCTCTCTAAATGAAGAGAACTCGTGAGTAGCGAATCTCCCTTCTCTACATTTTGGTGAACCCGACGTGAAGGGTACTTTTCAAAAAACTAGGAATTTATTTACCCCGACTTGGCGGGGTCATAACTTTTGACTCGATGCTCAAAATTCAGAACCATTTGCACCGTTGGAAAGGTCTGCTAGAGGACTAGTTCAATCCTTAAAAAACTATGCCTTCGGCAACCAAATTTTAAGGACCAACGCAAGTTTGGACCCAAAATTCCGCTCCGAAGACCTCCAAAAACGCAAATTACTAGAACATAGAAAATACCGAAAAAATCGTAATGAATTTAATATCTTCTTTTATTAGTTCAGTATCTAATTTTGTTCAAAATGTCAATGATATTCCATTTCATGCATGTGATGGTAACTTAGCTTTGCCTATGTCACTCGATATCTTTGATCCTTCTCACAAAAGTCCTCTTGCTTCGGAGGATATTTTGTTGCAAGAAGATGGAATCATTGATACCTTTCTTAATGTTACTGTACCTGCTCTTCATGCCAATGCACTCTCTCCTAGAGATGATGCATTCGTGAATGATGAATCTCCTATACCTTCCAATGCACTCTCTTCTAGAGACGTTGCATTTGGGAATGATGACTCTCATCTTTGTTCTTATGCACTCTCTTCCAAAGATGACGCATTAGCAAATGATGAACCTCCTTCCACATCTGATCCTCCTTGGATCGATGTTGAGAATATGTCTTCAAATAGTTATTCCACTAGTTGTGATGATTCTATAAATGTAATATATGTCTCTATTGCCCCTCAAAGCCCTAAGAGACCAGTCATTTACGTGACTCCAACTAGACCTTCTCCTAAAAGGGTTGTTCTATTGATGGTGTTCCATGTGATAGTAACTCTCCTGATCTTTCTAAGGCTCCCTCTTATAGAGCGATCGCCCATACTTATGAGAATAGAATGAATAAACAACCAAGACTTCTTCAAGCTCCTAAACCTATGACTAAAGAACCCAGTGATTACGATCTTGTCGAGCAAATCCAAGTTACTCTAGCTAAAATCTCAATGTGGGACTTGCTTCAGTCTACTCCAGTTTATCAAGGTATGCTTCAGGAAGTCTTGTAAAAGATCCTCTTTCCTTGTTCCGCTAGGCTGGCAGATGCTAATGCGTTGATAGCTTATATTCGTGCGGATTCGCCGAATATTACATTCTATCCACAAGAGCTCTCGCCTCCGGAAGTATAGAAGCAAGCAGACCCTCTAATGATTATAGTTAACATTAATAAAATCGACATTAGACGTACTCTCGTTGACGTCGGTTTGACGCTTAATGTATGTCGCATCAATCTATTGCCTAAGATTAATATTGATTCATCTTCTCTTAATGTGTCTTATGTTGTTATTCATGGGTTTGATAATGTTGGTCGACCAGCCCTAGGCACGATAGTCTTGCCTTTGAGGTTGGGACCCATTACTGTACCCACCCTTGTATATGTTATGTCTAAAAAGCTACCATATAACCTTCTTCTTGGTAGACCATGGATTCACACTATGGGTGAAGTCCCGTCTACCTTGCATAAATCTATTAAGCTCATTTGTAATAATAAAGTAGTCATAGTCAGGGCTAACCCTGATGCTACGCACTTATGTGAAATGACAGTTGTTGGTCAGGTTTCAGTTGTGCCTACTCTCATTCCTTCAGTCTCTTCCAATGTGTCGATGTTTACTCTAGCAATGCCTACTACAAAGGATACTCTTGAGATAGATGTCCCTAAAGAAGATCTTTCTGAAGCAAGAAATCCTAAGTCTCCTACTTCTCAAAGAAATGTGTGTCTTGGTGATGATTGGGGTTCCTTGGACTTTATAAATTCCTTCATTCAGGAATATAAAGTTGCCCCAATCCACTTAGACCTTCCAATAACAACATTCACACCCGCTATCAAAGATGGTCATTCTTCTATATCGCGGGATAATGTGAATGCAAATTGTAATGTTCTTAGTGTTGATCCTCCTTCTGAAGAAGACGATCACACTTATGTTAAGGAGGTTAATGTTGGTAGACTTGTCAAAGAGGATGATGGCGATCCCGTAGGAGAGTGTAATCCCCCTTGCCGAAATAACACTCTCTATGGAGATCCTCCTCCTTTGTCTTCTATCTTTGTATCTTCTTCTTGTGAGCAGTCAAACTTTTCTCCACAAGAGAAAGGGTTGCTTCCTGCTCCTCATCCTCTATCTGAGCAAAAGCGTATTTTGTTGCGGCTTCTAAAAGCCCGCTTAATCACTCTTCCTTCTCCTACACGCAAGAAATCTCACGAACATGATAAAGAAAAACATTCTTTTTGTGCATACCATCGAGTGCCTGGCCATTCCACTAGTGAATGCAAGGCCTTGAAAGATAAAACACAACTTCGCGATTCAGGTGTCATCATTCATTTATTTGTTGATGCACCTACCTCTTCTTCAAATGACAAGTGATATCGAGGTCTACCTTTATCCTATATGTTTTAAGTATCTTGCGTGGTTCTCCTCCCCTGTATGTTGAGGGCAGTAATAACTTGTTCTGGAGCTGGAGATGTGCGTCCTTCTTAAAGACCCCCTCTTTTCTCCGTATCTTTCAAATGAAGCATCCCTTGAGTGGACCCCTTTTCTCTTTTGAAGGGTTCCTGAGGGACCCCCTTCGAAAGATTTTCTCCTTCAAATGAATTCATTGGCGTCTAGCTTGGGGGCAGCCTGACTAGACCTCGCTTTTCAAATAGTGCGTCCCTTGAGTGGACCCGTTTTCTTTTGGATGGTTCCCGAGGGACCCCTTTGAAAGCCTTCCAATTTATCGACAGTCTACGTGACTGTCCACTTACTTGCCTGCATGGCCGCTTTTCGACTCTGCGGAGTCCCCTTCCTTTGGTTTCCTCCATGTGAGAGATCTTGGGGGATACCTCCCTGCAGGTCTGCGGGTCTATAGGGTGCTTCTTCTGGGCTTCCTCCATGTGAGAGATCTTGGGGGTCGCTCCCCTGCAGGTTTGCAGGTTTGTAGGACGCTTTTTTTGGGTATCCTTCATGTGAGAGATCTTGGGGGATACCTCCCTACAAGTCTGTAGGGCACTTTCTTGGGTTTCCTTCATGCGAGAGATCTTGAAGGACACCTTCCTTGCAGGCTTGCAGGCCTATAAGGCCCTTACAGCTCTGGCTTCCTCCATGTGAGAGATCTTGGGGGACGCCTTTGCAGGTCTGTGGTTCTGTAAAGTGTTTTTCCAGGTATCTTTCATATGAGAGATCTTGGAGGACACCTTCCTTGCAGGTATGCGGGTCTGTAAAGTGCTTACATTCTTAAATTCTCTCTTCTCTTCTCTTTTGTACATACCGGATCGAAGATCTGCATCTTCTTCACCCTATGTATATACCCTTTCTCTCTTCGTCTTAGAATTCTTCTGTGTTATTTTGTAGTTTGGGGACGACGCATAGTACTGAGACAACCTTCTACATTGAGGTCTCTTTCACTTTGCTGACTCAAATCCTTTAGTGGATTTTTATGTTCTAACATTGTTGTCTGATGCATGTCTTTCTTGTCTAATGCATTTGTTTTGTAGGTCTTTATGCTTCCTTGGTTCGAAGAGTTGTCTACTTCCTCTACAGTATCCTTTTGGCATATGATGTTATTTATATTTCGTAGATTTCCTTTAGCGTGCATATTAGCATAAATTCATATGCCCACTAAAGTGGGGGAAAAATGTATAGTCGTAAAATTGCACACCTTGCAATTTCACATACATTCTTGCATCTGCTTTAGTATCCACTCCCTTAGCATCTTGTGTAGGCTCACTTTAGCCCCTGCATTAGCCCTTTTCCCTTCTCAAGATGCTCCAACGCCCCTTTTTCAGCAGCTACCCTTGTGTGTCAGCTTTCATCGGCTTTGGTGTTTTTCCTGTTCTTGTCGTTTTGTAGCGTGACGTGTCCAGACATTAGCGTGCCGCGCTAGTGTCCTGCGACGTTTCAATGCTCAAACAGATGTCTTCGAGCATGCTTGCCACTTGTCCTCACCTTTTGTCGATGGTAACAGCCAAGGACACCCTGAAACAACTCGGGAGCTTCTTTTCCCTCCTTAAAAGCAGTCTTTTCAATCCCTTTGGTCTTCTAGCTTCTTCTAGTACTTCTCTAGCTTCATTCCAGCCTCTAGCTTCATCTTCTCCCCTCTTGCTCTTGCTTGCACAGCTCTCTTGTTTGTTACAGCAGCCTTCTACAACACTTTCAAGCTCTCTTAGCTTCACTCTTGCAGCTTCATCTCCCTCATCTCATGCTTGTGAGCATCTTGGGATTCCATATCCCCCAGCTATTGCATCTCATACTTTGTGATACGGATTCTCCTCCTTGAGCGAGGATTGCTTTTATCATCTCTTTTGTGATACAAGTTCTCCTCCTTGAGCGGGGATTGCTTTTATCACTCATACTTGGTGGTGTGGGTTCTACTCTTGAGCGGGTTTTGCTTTCACCACACGCTTTTTCCATTTCGATTACACTCTTTCTCTCTATCTACTAGTTGTCCGTGGAGGTGGGAACACCAAAACGGGGGTTTGACTGAGGCAAACCCCTATACAGCCCCAACACTCTCTCCAGATCTTACAGACGCAGGTATTGAAGATATCTACTAGCTGGAGGCTTCATTACTTGGATTATTGTGAGCATCTTCTTTCCTTTCTTCTCCTTCTCTTTATCATTTCTATTTCACTTTGTTTCAGTGTTATCACATTTCGTTATTTTCTTATGCTTTAGAAGTTCTCAGAAATCAGAGTAGTAGTCACTTTATCATTTTTTGTGGTAAACTTGCTTTCTGGCCCGTACGAGATGCCAGTGCACCTTTGGGACGCCAACACGCCGCGCTATCGTCCTTATCCTGTGCTGTCGTCCTTTGGCCAAGAGCTTGTCAGCTTGTCCAAAAAATCTTTGTGACCTACTCTTTCGGATTCTAGAACTCTTGTCGTTGTTCCTTGAGGTAGTTTAGGGCAGTTCACCCCGTAAGGCTCTCTGAATAAAGAGAACTCGTGAGTAGCAAATCCCCCTTCTCTACAGATTCTTATAATAATCTATTTTGAATTTAGAGAAGTGATTGCAAAACAAGAAGGTCGATCAACCTTTCGAGTTCACAAGAGGTGAAGGCCCGACAAACCCGTCATCAAGTATGCCACCCATAGGGGTTTAAGCCTCGTGGGTCAGGAGGCAAATGTGTGCTCTGAGACTTGGTGGAAGGGAGGTAGTCATCACACTCTTATCAAGCACGCCACCCCGAGATGCAACACTCGTGGGCTGGGAGGTGAATGAGTGCTCCTAGGCTTGATCAAGGAGGATGGAGTGCCTCCAAGGTGGATTGAGGGATGGAAGGGCGACCAACCTTGAGACCGCGGTTTGCAAGCATTTCAACAAATTCCCAATAAGATTATTATGGGAATCCACATTGAAATGGCTATTGCCTTAATTTGCTTTGATGTGAATAATGTACATGGATATCATGATATTTAATAATGATTAGTGATAAATATATGTTATCATGGCTTATGATTTAATATTTATTTCTAGTGACTAGTATTGTGTACAGGACCTAAACCAGGATTTATGTCTTATAAAGGGCATTTCAATTAGTAAATTTACAATCTTAAATACAATAAATTTCTTATTATGGATTCTAATCGTGCTTTTAGGGAAAAATCTAGGAATATCCCAATTAGGGGGCATTACATGCATTGATTGTGAGTTGATTGATATTTATAGATTAAGAAATTAATGTTTAAATGATGCTTGAATGATTTTATACTTGAACAAATTGATGATTGAATGATTTGATGCTAAAATGCATAGAAGCATAAATCTGCAAAAAATTGAAGAAATCGCAATTTTAAAAAAATCGTGGCCATTCCCAATTATTTCAGCCAAAAAATCGCAATTTTTTGGGTTGCGTTGACTGCCCAAAAAATCGTTGAAAATCGCGTTGAAATCGTATTAAAATTGAGTTAAAATCGTGAAAAAATCGGCAAAAAATCGTAAAAAAACGGAACCCTAAAATGCACCACAAAAAACCCTAAAAAAACGCGTTTTTGGGGATAAATGTGCATCGCCAGTTTATTAACTTCATCCTCTGCGACTGAGATGACACGTTTTCGTGCTGCAACTAGAGGGTGTGCGTTTTTTGTCCGCCGAAAACCCTCACGCGACCTGCGACCTGCGACCAAACTTTGTTGTTGCCACCAATCATCTATATTCCTGGCCCTGGCTGCGTATTGAAATTTTCTGGCTATGTACACTATGCAATTAAAATTATATAATTAAATAAATTTATTAAATAATATTTCAGTGTTCTATTATTGTTTATTTGAAAATTTAAAATGAACTTAAATTATATAATTAAATAAATTTATTAAATAATATATGTAAATATTAAATAAATTAAGTTTTTTAGAAAGCACGAGTTATATTATTAATTTTCATGTTTATTGTTTATTTTCATGTTTAAAATGAACTTAAATTATGTAATAAAATAAATTATTAAATAATATTTTCTAAAATATAGTATATTATATGTTTCTACATTTTTTTATGTTTTTTTTCAAATCCGATTTTTTCCCGATTTTTTCCCGATTTTTTCACGATTTTTCAAAAAATCCTGATTTTTTGGTTTGCCGATTTTTTCCCCAAACGATTTATGCTGCTATGCTAAAATGAATTGATGATTAAATAATGAATTGATTGATCCTTTTATTTCTTGATGGATAGATGAGTGATGATTGATCACTTTCTTGATGGATAGATGAGTGATGATTGCTTGATTTCTTGATGGATAGAGGAGTGGTGATTGCCTAATTGAATGTCGGTGAATTGATTTCCCCTTAATATCCATTTCTTGAAGTAGTCTCCACCCTTCACAATAAATGAGTCACCACCCTTCATAATAAATGATTCACCACCCTACATTGCTGCCTTAATATCCATTTCTTGAAGTAGTCTCCACCCTTCACAATAAATGAGTCACCACCCTTCATAATAAATGATTCACCACCCTTCATTGCTGCCTTTTGAGAATAATAATTTATTTCCAAATTTATTGATTGATTCATTCCCAATTGATGGTTTCTCCACAAGAAAATGATCTCCCTTTTATATCTTAATATTGAGGGAATCACAACCTTTCACATTAGGAGTCACATCCTTTCTCACATCATCACTACTCTTGAGAACATAATTTAATTTACATGCAAAGTCACACAAGGTTCTATTCCCCATTGAATTATTGAATGATGTTATGGATCTCCTTCACAAATGAAAAACTCTCCATCTTATATCTTCAATGTCTTGGGAGTCACACCTCTTCATTATTACTGCCTTTTTGGAAGAGTCGCAACTATTCCCTTAATCATTGGTCTGAAACCTTTAATTTAATTTTAATTAAATATCTTTAATTCCAAGGGATTGCTGCCCTTGTTAGAATCACTCCCTTTATTAAATCGCTGTCCCTTAGGTGCTGCAATCTTGATCAATTACTTTAATTTATTTCCCACTTGGACGGGGGCATGACAGTCCACCCTTCCCAAGATTGCTTGTCCTCAAGCAATGTTGGTTTTAATCTATCAAACTGAATCATTTTTGCCAATACCAAGATGAAGAACTCGCTAAATTATTCCACATCAAGATACAAGTCAAGGGTAAGAGGATTGATGCATTGTTTGATACATGCTCACAAGCAAACCTAATGTCCCAAAGTTGTAAGGTGAGCTTGGGTTGAAGACCATGGGCCATCCTTATCTGTATTCATTAGAATGGCTGAAACAAGAAGCTGACATATGGGTTTAATCAGAAGTTTAAGAATGAAGTGCTTGTTGATGTGATATGTCTAGATGTTTATGGTGTCTTTTCTGTAAGCCCCTATTTCCATGTGAGAGATGAAATTTACTTTAAAGGAAAAATCAGTTTATGAACTAGAATGATAAAGACTTCACTTTGAACTCATATGTCGGAAAGTTTAGATCCCCATGGTTTGAGTTTCTCAAGCCAAGGGGCTCATTGATGCAATTGGAAAGTTTTCTCTTTTGTTGCTATGTGGAAAGAAAAGCATTTGGAGGTTGAGATAAAGACTTTCATGGCTGCATACTCATCAAGAACAGTGAGAAATCAGTCAGCTGGTAAACCATTTCTCAGAGTTGTTCTTGGAGCCCAAGGAGCTACCCCTAGGCAACTATAGAACATGAGATTCAATTGCTTCCTGACTTCCCTTTTACAAACAGTGGGCTGTACTGTCAAGTGTTGTAGAGGTTAATGAGGTTAAGTTGCAGCTAAAGGTAGTCATTGAGCAAGGTGTGATTGGACCAATTACTTGCCTTCTGGTTCGCCTATCGTAGTTTTGCCAAGGAAGATGGAACTTGGTGAATGTATGTTTCATGATGCAACTTTAGTTGCATTCATGATATTGTTGATATGGGATCCTAGAGAATAAAAAATAATTGGCTTTTTCCCTTCACAAAATGAACTTTTCTTCTGCAGAGTTTATTGTGTTTTGTATTTTGGAAGAAGGGACTTCTAAATGTTTCCATTGTCGGTAGATTAATCAGAAATTTTTTGTGGTTTGGATTAATAGTTTAAGAGTAATATTCTAAGCTTTGGGTATTGAGAAACTTGTTGAGTTCAAAGAGCTTAGACAAGGGCTTTGGCTGTGGAAGCCTATTCACAGAGACCAAGAGGTAAACTATGTCCTTGTTTTCCTACCCTAAGTAAGTTATTTACTTAAGCTCTTGAGGCCCAAGGATTTAATCCAGTATATAAGTGAATATCATTACACTCTTGGTTACTATTCTGTATTGAAGTCATTCTTTGTTTGTTGGAGGTTGGTAACCAAGAGTGTGAATAGGATATATGTGGGGATTTGTGATAGAATCTCTGTAACTTTACTGAACCATGCTAGTTGTGATTTTGGGTTTAATGTGGCTTCTTGCAATCAGGAATCTAGGGTGATCATTTGGATGTTTAAAGACCTGTTACTTCAGTTTCCTTTTTTATTGTTAAAAGCAATTTTCTAGAATGGGGATGAATTCGAACCCAGATCCAAGGGTTGCTGTTTTGGAATCACTGTGAATCTTTTAGCTGGAAATTTGATGATTGTCTGTTAAAACCCTGCACAACATAAAGGGGTCTGAAGGGACAATCTAAGAAAGGATTAATAAGCAGATTTACCCAGACTTAAAAAATTCAATATAGTTATCCTGATCTTGGTGGCTGTGGGAAATAGCCATTTCTTCTTGCAGTCAACATCAAAATGCGATTTCATTGATTATCCAATCAATCGACCTTTCGATAGTTACATATTTGATGGTCTTAATCAATAGTTATAATTTATAGCTAATTATTTTCTGCCAGATTGCTTTTTAATCTAATGGACAATTGTTGATTGGCAGCTTATTAATCTATCAGTTGTCTTGTCTGTCTTTCGTTGTCACTCTTGAGAATTACCTAGTTTGATATTTCTTGTTAACATCTTCTCCTGAACTCACCACATCAACATTCTTTATTCTCAAGGTATTACAACCAAAATTTTAAATTTCACTTTCAGATTTTCTCTATTTTAGAGATTTGGGGGTGCAGCAACTTCTTTATGATATTGATGCACAATTGTAAACCACCTGTGTGATTGTAAGAATAGAGTTACTAAAGAACTGCCAAATATGTCAAGCACTGTTTATGAGGTATTGTCCAAATCTTCTAGCTAACTTTACTCAATTTTGGTTGGTCACTGTGGAAGCATTGGATACATCGATGACTCAAAATGGCCTGCTCATTGTACAGGAATACAGTCATAACTTCATGGACTTTAATGTGATTGGTTGGCTTTTAAGATACTGACAGTCCCAGGTCAAGATGATATCTCTGTGCACTTATATCTTGAAAATTGGAAGTAAGATAATGTGGAAATAAATCAAAATCCATCTTTATATCTTAGTTATCCCTAGGTTCCAGTGAACTAGTGATGGCAACATATGGATTTATATTTGAGAAATGTAAGTCAAGTTATATCGTTAGATTTTATTATTAACTCTGTTGAGTTGTTAGAGAATGATTGATTGTTCCTTCATTAGCAACCTTACGAGCTAATAACTTGTAACCGAAGAAACATGTAGGTCTCATAGCCTTGGTCTGAAACTTAAAGGCCACTTTTCGGCATAATTGTATAACTATAAACTAATTTTTTTGATCCTCAGGCTGGCAGGATCCAAGCTCTGATACCAATTGTAATGTCCCCTTTTGGAAAATTCCTAATTTTAGGCCTGCAAAACAATAATAATCACTAAAACTGATATTAGTAATAACAAGTATCAACTTTACAGTTATATTCAAATTAATACATAAAAATAATTAGAGCAAAACATCATAGCTAAAGCATCATAACATTTAGATCTATAGTTCATACATCATTGATATTTGAATTCAAAACATCTTAACATCATTAATGATTATTCCAAGGCATATTCCTATAGCCAATCATATTAGGAATTCACTAGAAATGCTTGCAAATCGCAATCTCAAGGGTGGTGCCCTTGTATTGCAAGAGCATGGAATGATTCTAGTTCCGTTCCATCCCTCAATCCGCCTTGGAGGCTGGCCATCCTCCTCGATCAAGCCCAAGAGCATCATTTAGGCCTCTTGGCCCACGAGTATGGCAAAACCTCCAATTCATCCATCTCAGGGTGGTGTGCTTGATAAGATGCATGAAGGTTGTCGTCTTCAATCAAGCCCAAGAGCACCATTTAGGCCTCCCGGCCCACAAGCATGGCAAAACCTCTGATTCATCCATCTCAAGGTGGCGTGCTTGATATTAAGAATTCTGAGCCCTTTAGCATCTCATGACTCGGAAGGTTGATCGGCCTCCATACTTGCAAAACACTTCTATAAATTCAAAATAGATTGCTAAAGGAATTTGCTAGCATATTTCTAAATAAATACCTCTTGAGGGAATGATAATTTTAGTCTTAATTGGCTGTCACCAATTTATTTCAGAATATTGTCAATGGCTGTTCTCAATCTCTTTTCCCAAGAGATGTCTTATATTTCTTATTCTTATTTCTCTTATTGCTTGCTTAATTGATATGTTGCATTGATTGTGAGTTGATTGATAATTATGGATTGACAAGTTAATGTTTAAATGACACTTGAATGATTTTATACTTGAATGAATTGATGATTGAATGATTTGATGCTAGAATGACTTGATGATTGAATTATGAATTGATTGATCCTTTGATTTCTTGATGGATAGATGAGTGATGATTGCTTGATTTCTTGATGGATAGAGGAGTGACGATTGCTTGATTGAATGTTGATGAACTGATTTGTCCTTTGTCATGTCCCCATGAACTGACCGCTACACTAAACCAAGCAAATAAATAAATAAAATAAATAGCAATATCAGCTATTTCAAAGCTGCCGACCTCCCCTCATAATATCACACAAGTCATTGACTAAATCATCTCCAGTTAATAACAGCCAACCTCCTCATATACACACCCATGTTTTAGTATCGCTGCCAAGAAGGAATACCTGTGTTTTGTTAAACTTAGTCTGGCCGACTTTCCTATTAGTGCCCAAGACAAAGACAGTAATTATGGTAATAGTTATATATGCTTAGTAAGGGCAGTGATTAAGTTGTAAAAAGGCAGTGATGAAAATTAAGATGAAGAATAATCTAAAATATGGACGTCTCCCTCGGGGAAGAGTAACTATTGTGAAATGGCATGTCTTTTTATGAAATCGCCTCCTTTGTGAAGAGGCATGAAATAGATATATAAGGAGATAGCTTGGGAAAGGGGAAGGGGAGAATGGAATATAATCAGTTTTGAGCACAGATATATGGAACAGCAAATAAGGACAGAAATTGGAGTGTTTCCTTAGCATGGCAACAGATACATTAATATGATATACTCAGATTTGGGAGAAGAAATATGTGGGAAGAAGAAGTTGGCTCAAGAAGAGATAAATGAAGACAAATGATACATCAATAAGGGAAGTAAGTTGAATATAATTACATATACATATATAATATATATATATATATATATATATTCATATAAAGTGATTATTGGAAAATTGAAATCAATTAGGAATAATTATTTATATATATATATAGATACGAGTATGCAATAATGATGCTCGCAGCAATTATTGAGCCTTATAAGTAATTATGATTCCTTAATATAAATATGAATAATAGATTCTTATTCATTTGATTTTCTTTAAGCAATCATATGTAGGGTTGGCAAGCAATATCTTCTAAATATAAAAGACAGATCGAACAGCAAGGCAATTGGATCAAACATAATTATCTGCACTCAGCAGACAGTCAGCATTTGTTAATATGTTTGCATTTTAGAATATAGCTATCTTATATTTTAGCAAGTATTGTGGTATGCACTATTATGATTATTGTGAATGATAATATGTTTATTAATCTCTATGAATCTGGATATATTTAGTGTTTGTAATTCTCACCAAGCAACCATGAGGAGAAGTGGGGGAAGTACAAGTTGGGCGAGCAGGTACTAGATTTCTTTCTAAGTACACCACTCCATGTTGGATGGTCAGGGGTCTGCCACTTGGGGCCAAGGGGGTGAGTGTTCGCCCTTGGGCTTAGAAAGACGAATCTGTGGGCCTCCTATTGTAGCTTTTTCCCCAATCCCTACATGGATTGGTTGTTGGAAAGGATTCGAGGAGTCTCAATCATAAGAAGGATGGATAAGGCAGCATGGATAGGGAAAGCAGGTACAAGTTTATCCACTAAGTACGCCACCCCATGTTGAATGGTCGGGGGTCTGCCACTTGGGGCCAAGAGGGATGGTATATCCACTCTTGGGCTTACCATGGATAGCTTTGGGCAGACTTATCATATTTCTCATCCAAGTCCTATTGTGATTAAACTTCCACTATGCATTATGGATATTGTGTAGCTTTGAAATACTTATGTATTTTTACATGGTTTAAATAGATAAGACATTCATTATGTAAGTTTTGATCATATGAATTATATTTCCCATATTGTCTAACATGATTGCAGAATCTAAGCCAAGTTTCACATTGCTTCAAGAATCTAATTGGTTAGTTATAACCCTAACTACATTAAATTTTTTATTCTAGGGCAAGATTTAGGGCAACCCAAAAAGGGGACATTACAATTGGTATCAAAGCTTTAATCCTACCAACCTGTGGGACAAACTAACTTTAACCACCATTCAATTAGGATCAACTAGTCAGCCTTCTTCTTAAGTAGGCCAATAATGCATCTCTATATGTGTGTGCCTTTCACATGTATACCTCATGTCTTACATGTATTCATGTGTATACTTTGTGTCATACGTGTATTCACGTGTATACTTTGTGTCTTACGTGTATTCATGTGTATACTTTGTGTCTTACATGTATTCATGTGTATACGTTGTGTCCTACGTGTATTCACGTGTATACTTTGTGATTTATTTTGTGTCTTACGTATATTCACGTGATTATTTCGTGTATTGCGTGTATTTATGTATGCTTCATGTCTTATGTGTTTGCTTCATGCCTAATGTGTCTTCAACAAGTCACTCCATGTGTGTCTATAATTACTTTATGCTCAAAAAAAATATAATATGAAAAGGCCAAATCTATAAAAGCTTTATCTGTCAAGTGTTTATGGGGGTGAAAAGCACTAACAAATTAACTTATTTAAAATTAAATCATTATTAGTCTCCCAATGCAACGATGAAGAGTTGTAACTATTGAAGTGAAAAGGTGTGACTCCCGCAAATTTGAGATATAAAAGGGAGAGCATTTCATTTGAGAGAGACATCCATACCATCATTTGAAGAATCCAATTGAGAATAGAATCCTAAATAATTTTGCAAGAGAATTAAATTAGGTTCTCAAGAATAGTAATGATGTGAGAAAGGATGTAACTCCAAATGTGAAAAGTTGTGACCCTTCAAATATAAAAAGTTGTGACCCTTCAAATGTATAAGACTATGACTCCCTCAAACATAAAAGGGGAATCATTTCCTTGTGAAGAAATCATCAATAAGAAATAAATCCATCAATCAACTTGGAATCTTAAAAGGCAGCCATGAAGTGTGGTGATTCATTTACTATGAAGGATGGTGACTCATTTATTGTGAAGGGTGGTGACGCCTTCAAGAAATGGATATAAAGGAATAAATCTATCCAATGAATTCACCCCACCCCCAACACATGCCAAAGAGAACTAAGTAAACCTAAAATCAAGACTGAAACAAGTATTAAAGCCTAACTAAATACAAAACATGATTGTACATGATTTGTCACTATGTCAAGCTTTTTATGAATATTGAATAGTCAAAATCATAAATTGTGTTAAGGTACAGCTTTCACAAAAACAGTTAGGATTTAGTAAACGTATTCCTAACATCATAGGGTATTTGTTTTATGACAAGCATTACCATAGGATATACTCATACTTGCTACACATAACATAGTTATTCCATATATGGTTTCAATTGCAATTAGAGAAATATTTGACTAGGGTAGATAATATCACTTACAGTGCATCACCAATGTTCCTTGCTTGGCATCTAGGGTGAAGTGGAAAGAAGACCAACATTAAACATCACCACTATGATCATAGATGGGTATCATGCTTCTAATCCTCATCTTAATATGTGGAAAACTGCCAAAGGTTGCTTGAAAAACCTAAGGTCTCTGGAAATTCACCTATTACTTTCACAGTCCTTGAGATCTCTTAAATTGCTGAAAATACTCAAAGCCTCTTCATTGACAACATTTATGCACTAAATAAACATACGAACAATCATCCATGCCAAACACCATATTTTCAAGCAAAGGTAATGAAGATAGCTCAACCCTTTAGGAACAAGTAATATAGAAGATATTTGAGATAACTTCATCCTAGGCTTTTCTTTCCCTGAGTCATTTTTTCTTGCTCTATATCCATGATTTAAGGTCAAGGACATCAATATTAAGTATCTAAGATAAATTTGATACAAATCAAGCTACAACAAAATTATTACATAGACCTATGCTAAGTTACATTATGGGTCCATAACCAACAAATCCCAAGATCATTTTCACCTTTCAAACCTAGGGATAAATTGATATTGTTTAAAAGAATCAAGTAAAATAAAACAATACTTTTCCAAGATATGAAAATAAACTTAGTACCAAACATGGGGGATATGTCAAGGGAAAAGTAATAACCCCCAATCGATTTGGAAGATGGGACAAGAATTGGATATTAGGGTAAACCTATAAATTTAAGTCCTTCTATCACCTGCTAGGGATGCTAAACTATTGTACATCTTTCATTTTATTGACTTGATCAATCCAATAAATTTGTACTTAAGTATTATCTAGAAAATGTATACTTAGAATATTATAACATATCATTAATGAGTCTATGACAAGATGATTGGACTAGGTTAGCCATTACAAACACCTATAAGCTATTACATCCTCATTTGAATCAATCTTGCCTCAAACCTTGTTTGAATGATTAAAATATACTTTATTTAAGGGAAATTGTACTCACTCCCAGTTGATTGTATAGGAAAAGAGGGTACAACCCGTAGTAAAGGATCTTGTTATTCGCAACACTCCCATAATCTTCATGATGAAGGATGTAACATTTTTTCTATCATTGTAGACTTCAACAAGGGTTACTGAAGAAATCGTATCATTACCTAGGATCTTTGTGGTAATGAATGAGAGAAAACTTGTCTTAAGTAACAGGTCTTGCCAGTTTCCAACTCTTGGTTTTGTTGTTAAGAGTTATTGGGAAATAGTAATACATAAGTTAGAAAAGTATTGGATAATAAATTGTCCTCATACTTTAGAGTATGGTATTAACCTTATCAATCGTTAAGTTGAGACAAGTATACTAGCAACTACTCTTCAAAGGCATCATTATAGCATGGAGTCAGACATAACCTAGTCAATTACCACTAGTGTAAAGTTTCAATTCCTAATTATCAAAGTGTCTAACCGAAGATAATTACATCACAAAAAAAGGAGCAATGTCTAAGAATTACAAATCTACAAGGACAAGCAATCTTGGGCAGGGTGGACTGTCATGTCCCCATGAATTGACCGCAACAGTAAACCAAGCAAATAAATAGCAATATCAGCTATTTCAAAGCTGTCGAACTCCCCTCATAATATCACACAAGCCACCGACTAAATCATCTCCAGTTAATAACAGTCGACCTCCTCATATACATGCCCATGTTTTAGCATCACTGCCAAGAAGGAATACCTGTGTTTTGTTAAACTTACTTTGGCCGACTTCCCTATTAGCGCCCAAGACAAAGACAGTAATTACGGTAATAGTTATATACGATTAGTAAGGGCAGTGATTAAGTTGTAAAAAGGCAGCGATGAAAACTAAGATGAATAATAATCTAAAATATGGATGTCTCCCTTAGGGAAGAGTAACTATTGTGAAATGGCATGTCTTTTTATGAAATCGCCTCCTTTGTGAAGAGGCACGAAATAGATATATAAGGAGATAGCTTGGGAAAGGGGAAGAGGAGAATGGAATATAATCAAATTTAAACACAGATATATGGAACAACGAATAAGGATAGAAATAGGAGTATTTCCTAAGCATAGCAGCAGATACATTAATAAGATATACTCAGATTTGGGAGAAGAAATATGTGGGAAGAAGAAGTTGGCTCAAGAAGAGATAAATGAAGATAAACAATAAATCAATAAGGGAAGTAAGTCCAATATATATATATATATATATATATAAAATTCATAATTGATTTCAATCTTCCAATAATCACTTTATATATATATATATATATAAAATTCATAATTGATTTCAATCTTCTAATAATCACTTTTTATATATATATATATACGAATATGCAATAATGATGCTTGGAGCAATTATTGAGCATTATAAGTTATTATGATTCCTTAATATAAATATGAATAATAAATTCTTATTCATTTGATTTTTTTTAAGCAATCATATGTAGGGTTGGCAAGCAATATCTTTTGAATATAAAAGACAGACCGAACAGCGAGGCAATTGGATCAAACATAATTATCTGCACTCAGCAAACAAGGGCAGAAGTCAGCATTTGTTAATATGTTTGCATCTTAGAATATAGCTATCTTATATTTTAGCAAGTATTGTTGCATGCACTATTATGATTATTGTGAATGATGATATGTTTATTAATCTCTATGAATCTGGCTATATTTAGTGTTTGTAATTCTCACCAAGCAACCATGAGGAGAAGTGGGGGAAGTATTAGTAGGGTGAGCATGTACTAGATTTCTTTCTAAGTACGCCACTCCATGTTGGATGGCCGGGGGTTTGCCACTTGAGGCCAAGGGGGTGAGTGTCCACCCTTGGGCTTAGAAAGAGGAATCTACAGGCCTCGTATTGTAACTTTTTCCCCAATTTCTACATGGATTGGTTGTTGGAAAGGATTTGAGGAGTCTCAATCATAAGAAGGATGGATAAGGCAGCATGGATAGGGAAAGCAGGTACAAGTTTATCCACTAAGTATGCCACCCCATGTTGGATGGCCGAGGGTCTGCCACTTGGGCCCAAGAGGGATGGTATATCCGCTCTTAGACTTAGCATGGATAGCTTCAGGCAGACTTGTCATGTTTCTCATCTAAGTCCTATTATGATTAAACTTCCACTATGCATTATGGATATTGTAGCTTTGAAATAGTTATGTATTTTTACATGGTTTAAATAGATAAGACATTCATTATGTAAGTTTTGATCATATGAATTATATTTCCCATATTGTCTAACATGATTGCAGGATCTAAGCCAAGTTTCATATTGCTTCAAGAATCTAATTGTTTAGTTATAACCCTAACTACATTAAATTTTTTATTCTAGGGCAAGATTTAGGGCAACCCAAAAAGGGGACATTACACCCTTTATACCCATTTTTTGGAGGAGTCATCACCGTTCATAATAAATGAGTCACCACCCTTCATAATAAATGATTTACCACCCTTCATTATTGCCTTTTGAGAATAATAATTTATTTCCAAACTTATTGATTGATTCATTCCAAATTGATGATTTCTCCACAAGGAAATGATCTCCCTTTTATATCTTAATATTGAGGGAGTCACAACCTTTCACATTACGAGTCACAACCTTTCACATTAGGAGTCACATCCTTTCTCACATCATCACTACTTTTGAGAACATAATTTAATTTACTTGCAAAGTCACATAAGGTTCTATTCTCCATTGAATTATTGAATGATGTTATGGATCTCCTTCTCAAATGAAAAAATCTCCCTCTTATATCTTCAATTTCTTGGGAGTCACATCTCTTCATTATTACTGCCTTTTTGGAAGAGTCGTAACTATTCCCTTAATCGCTGGTCTGAAACCTTTAATTTAATTTTAATTAAATATCTTTAATTCCAAGGGATCACTGCCCTTGTTAGAATCACTCCCTTTATCAAATCAATGTCCCTTAGGTGCTACAATCTTGATCAATTACTTTGATCTATTTCCTACTTGGACGAGGGCATGACATTATCCTCCCTATTTCCTACTATATCCTTGTTCATATCTTGCAAGTTAAAACTTAGCCAAGTGTTTGTTCTCTAGCAAAATCGTTGATGGACTGTTTAGGTATATCTCGTAGTTAAAATTTAGTCGCTGCACCATATAAACCCAAGAAAAACAACAATCTATTGCCTTACATATTACTCCAACATTTTGGGAAAGTACATAAAATATTGTGACCCAAGTATCCTTATTTGACTTCAACTAGAGATATGAAGATAATCATAATTTTCTCTCCCCAAATTTCCAAGATTAGTACATCCCCTTCAAGAAGACGACATCTCCTAGATGTCTTTGTGGCTTGGCAACATCCCTGATACGTCTAGGGGGCTTCAAGGAGTTTCTCAACCATCTCCAAGATTTCCAAGCATCCTCATGGGAGGAAAATGAAAAATTCAATATTTTTAAAAATCAAAAAATGTTTTTATCTGTGTGTCACAAACCCTAACCCTAATGGTCAATGGGCTCCACCCAAACCTTAAAAACTCACAAAAAATTTATAAATAGACATCTAACTTCTAGGCCTCATCTCAAATCACTCCTAAGTTTCAAAATTAGTAACTACTTGGTGTTGCCAAAAAAAGGTGAAAAATTTCTGAAAATGGCATTTGCCATAAAAGTTTGTGTGGTTTTGAAGACCTTAATTTGTGCTTGATGACAGTGGCTCTGCCCATTGACCCCACCTTACATCGCAATAAGGAACACACCAAAGGCACTGCCCCTCAACCCCGTTGACGACTATGCCCCCCAAACTCCCGTGAGGTATGCTGCCTCTCAAACTCCCATTAGAGGTGCTGCCCTTCAACTCTTCTGAATGATTTGCTCCCAAACTTCCACCCCCCTTGTTAATGTTCAATGCAATCATTGTCATATTTTTAATGTTTAATATTTTAAACTTTACATAGTATGCCAAAATTTCATTTGTAATTCTTTTACTTATTCCTTAAACATCTTTTTATATCTAATTTTTCAAATATTACATACATTTACACCTTAGACCCTTGATCCTTTCCCCATCAAAAAAAACTCCATGGAACATAGACCCAAACACAATATAGCCTGGCCATTCAGCTATTCAGAACAAGATAGGAATTTTTGTTACTCTCGACAGCAAGAAATCGCAAGTAATCAATGTCTAAAGTCAGGATAACTTATCATGAAGAATCGTATCTAAGAATAAGGCAACATCCATCCCTAATAACTGGCATTCACAGTTACAACATGGAAGCTTAATTCCATTCATTCACAAGATCATAAATTGTAACGATAAAAAAGTTAAAATCCCCTTACCACGCAATACGCTTCTAGAGAAACCCATGCTTGCTTGAATCTGAGACTACTGTGATTCTAAAGTTCAGATTTCCTCCTTCTGTGACAAACATACCAAGTAAAAATTTCCTAACCACCCATCCAAGACCATTCAAAGTACAAGATGAAACCATCAGCCCAGGCAAATTTAGCCGAACCCCAAATGTCTCCTTTCCTTCATTTACGCACGAAGGAAAATCCCAAAGCATCTTGCTCATTAAGAGAACAATAGAGTTCCTCTTCTTGCATTCTCAGCATTTAATCTCTTAAATAGAACCAACATCACCGTCCATGAAAACCGCCGGTTATAAGGTGATTAGGGACGTGGCGGCGTTCACTAAATTTTACATTAATTTCCCTTGCTACTCCTTGAAGAGTTTAATCAATGCTCTCTAACAACCTCCATCACGAATTCCATGCAGCAGGAAAAGACATTATCATTCTTAGTGAGACTCATGAGCATGAAGGGTGTAAAATTTCTGATTTTGAAGGATATAAAAAGGCATCAATTTGGAATGAGAGAACAGAAAATGGCAAAGGGCATGGTGGAATACCAGTCCTAATAAAAAAATTATGGGATAAAAATATAAAAGTGGAGAAAGAAGATCCAAACAAACAGTACATATGGCTAAAAATAACAGAAAATCAGACTACAATTAGATTTGTTGCTTGCTACTTCGCCCCAAAAGGCTCCAAATCATATAAGAAAAGGAGTCTAGATCGTGAGGACCCCTTTGCATCTCTAAAAATGGACATTTCGATGTTTAGCACATTGGGGGAAGTTATATTAATAAGTGATATTAATGCTAGGACAACTAGCATCCAAGCTCTTAACTTGAAAAGCCAAGATAAAGAGAAAGATGATCCGTTATGGCTGAAAGAAGAGAACCATCAACTTTGGGAATGAACCTCTCAAGATAATAAATGTAATGTCACTCATTATGGGGCAGAACTATTGGGAATATGTAGTCTATTCAACTTAGTAATATGTAATGGTATGAGATCATGGTCGAGATCAAGCAACATCACTAGCAAGCCCTATAATGGGCAAAGTGTGGTGGATTATGTCATTTTATCTCGTAACTATACAACAATGATAATGGAGTTTGTGATTGGTAAATGTCCAATGGAGTTGAAATCGGATCATAATCCAATATATGTAAAACTTGACATTCACATAATCAAGCAGCAAGGGGAACAAGACCTTATCAGCAAGAAGAAAGTACCCATACCGGATAGAATTCTCATGACTCAAGAAAATCAGAAAATCTTCAAGACTGTCCACAAAAATCTCTTTCAGGAATCTGAAAAAAAAATCAGCTTACATAAAGATGCACTCAATAAACAAGAATGCATTGATTCCTCTAGTACACAAAGCTTTGGGTGAGTGGAAGAGGTCTAGACCCAAGAGAGGTCGTAAGAATACTTTTTTGACAAACCCGTGGTTTGATGAGGAGTGCAAGTTAATAAAAAGGAAGCTCCGTGAGGGGGGAATGACAATAGAAAACAAGAAAGAGTATGAAAGGATGATACGAAGTAAAAAAGAAAAGTATGTAAGTGCTAGAAGAATGGAGCTGATTACCCTTGGAAAGAACAACCCCAAAAAATTCTGGAAGGAGCTACAGCAGAAAAGAAAACAAATGGAAAATAATATTACAAGCTCACAATGGCTAGACTATGCAAAACTTCTTTATGAGCGTGAGCAAGATAAACATAGACCCCCAATAATCAAGGCCACTGAACTTTTCACCATAGAAGATATCAGTCAAGGCATAAGAAGGTTGGTAGGAGGGAAAGCGTAGGATATTGATGGGCTACAAGCAGAGCATTTAAAATGCGGTATTGAGGTCCTTGCACCTTGTATTAGGAGCATTTTCAATAGCGTCATTCAAGAAGGCTTCCCGGAAGGATGGACCACTAGTGTTGTTATCCCCTTGCACAAAAGTGGTGACATAAATAACCCATCAAATTACCGGACTATTATGATTAATCCTCTTTTGGGGAAACTTTTTGGAAGCATGATTGAGCGTAGGATTAGCAGCTAAGTTGAAAAAGAGGGGAAAAGAGCAAAAGGACAAGCTGGTTTTAGGCCCAAACACTCCACTATTGATCATGGAGCTACCCTTAGATTTTTTATTGAAAAAATTTGGGACATTCAAGGAGATGAAGCCTATTGTTGCTTTGTTGATTTTAAAAAAGCCTTTGACATGGTTCCTCAGGGCAAGTTATGGAAGAGAATGGAGGATTTGGGAGTTCCGCATGAGCTTAGGGCGGCTATTCATAGGCTCTACGAGTAGGTCAAAGCTAAAATCAGAACCAATGATAGTATGTCGGAATGTTTTGGCAGTGACATTGGTGTCAAACAAGGTTGCCCACTCTCCCTAACGCTATTTGGGCTTTACATTGATAAGCTGAAAGAATGGATTGACAAGGTTGGTGGGGAAGGCATCCATTTGGCCAACTTTGTAATAAAATTACTCTTATATGTCGATGACCTCATATTAATTGCTAAAACTGCGCTTGATTTGATAAAACATTTGAAGGCCCTTGAAACGTTTTGTCAAGAGGTCGGGATGCAAGTGAACACTACCAAAACCAAAATAATGATCTTCTCGCTGTAAAGAAAAAAATAGCAGATTGAATTTCTCTTTGAAGGAAAGCCACTGGAAATAGTGGACGAGTACAAGTACCTTAGGCTTGATTTTCACAACAAACCTAGCTGGGAAACATGTAGAGCAAAAAGAATTCAAGGAGGCTGGAAAGCATTGTACTCTTTGCAAAATAGATGTAGAAATGCGGAATTATGGGATTGGAAAACTAAAAGAATGCTTTTTGGTCTACTTGTCACTTCGGTAATTCTCTATGGGTGTGAAATTTGGGGCAGTAGCATGTCAGATCAGAAATGGAGACAAGTGGAAAGGATACAAAAACATCTAATTATATGTAGCCTCAAGCTTAAGACTGTAGTGCCTTATGAAATTTTATTGGCCAATACTGGTACTTTTCCCTTGGAGGCCTCTGCAATGACCCGTTTATTAAGCTACCTAAAGAAGGTCCAAAATATGGAGGATCATCGATGGCCTAAGCTAATTGTGAAGGAAAAGCTAACTAGAAGAAAGAACACATAGATGAAACTTAATATCAAATGGATGAAAAAATGGGATGTTGTGATGCATGAATGTCCAAACACAAATGGAGAAATAAAAAAATATGTTAGGAAAAATAAATATGCTATATGGACAAAAAAAACAGGGCATAAAAAGGATTATTATATCAAAGAATTCAATCCCACGAGGGACCATGAAGAAAAGGCCTATATAGGAGTGAATATCAAATGGAAAGAAAAAATGTTGATAGTTCAATTGCAAACTAGTTCACATCATCTTAGGTGTGAAACGGGTAGGTGGGTGGTTCTTAAAGAGGAGTGGGAAAATAGAATATGTCGTTTCTGTAACAAGGGTATGGTGGAGACGGAATGGCACTTTATCATAGAATGCTTAGCATATAAAGACATTCGGGCCAGCTATGGGGATACTGTGCAGGTTGATAATTTAAATACCTTATTTGAAGAATCAAAACTGGACAAAAGTGCAAACTTCATCATCAAAATTCACTGCAGGAGGGTTGATCTCGAATGGAGTCTACAAATTGTCTAGGGATTTTCTGTGGGAGGTTCATGTGCTGCTCTTGGGTCCCATAGGCTTCTTTGGCCTCGTAGATGTCATTAAAATATTTCATTTCATTTCATGCACGACCCTTGGGGCTTCGATAAAATAAATTCATTTTAAAACTTAACCTTCGTAAAGGATAACAAGTGCCACGTAGTGGCTAGTATTGTAATTATTGTTTTTTTAGATTTGATAAAAACTAAATTTAAGTTTTATTAATGTGAATAAAAATAAATGTAAGTTTTGTTAATTATAGTGTTTTAATATTGTTAATTAATTATTTTAATGACTTAACCCTAACCCTAACTCATACCCTAGCTCTAATTTCATCCCTAACACTAACTCCCTAACTCTAACTCTAACAATAAATTCTAAACCATTATCTTAATCCTAGACCTACCTCTAACCCTAACTATGATCGTAACACTATCCATAACTATAAACCTAATTTTAATCACTAAATTTTAAATAAATAACAGCTAGATATTACATGTTGGCAATGTTTCTTCTCATATTATTAATATAAAATTGTTATATATTAAAATGATTGTTTATTACAAGTTGTTTATTTTTAATTTAAATTTATATTAAAAAATAAAATGGATTATATTATATTAACATATTTGATTCTTAGTAAGTGCAACTATATCTCTTCATTTAAATCAATAATTGTTAAATATTAATGAATCAATTATTATAGATGGTATGATTTTTCCAAAGTCGATGAATGATAGAGTAAACACTTCTGGATTAAAAATTTGTGTATACTATTTTGAATGGATGTTTCAAACCTCACTCAATGATTCATCGTAGGGAGAAGATAATGAAAATTAGAAAATGAAGTAAAAGTGAAAATAGGTGAAAAAATGATGAGGACATAATAGAAGAATGACTAATATAGTAATATGATATAACACAAATAAATGGATCATAAAAGTTAAAGTATAATATAAATCAATGTATTACCTACACAATGTAGGTTAATTTATTTACCTACAAAATATTACCTTCAATAACATAAAATATAAATAGAAATAATATATAAATTTTACATTAATATAGGTTATATATATAAATTAATATTATCTACATTAAAATAGTTGTATATTATATATAATAAAGACATAAAATAATATAGGTTATCTTATATACCTATATATTATAGGTTATAATTTTTTTTGGAGAACTTGTATATATAAATTAATATAAAAAATATACACAATAAAAAAAATTATTAATGAAAAGAAGAAAGAGAGTATATAATAATTAAATTATACCATAAAATATCAAAAACATAGATAACAAAGATATTAGTCTAATGGAAAGAATAATACAATTTTTATTTATTTTATTATTTTAATAGTCAAATCTCTATAAAATAGTTAATTGATTTTTGTGAAAAAAAATTTAATAAAAAATAACAATTATATACATAAAAATAAATAAAAAATTATTCTTAAAAAAAATTAAAAATAAGTAAGATTTAATTAATTTTATAATGCAAAAATGAAAAATCATTCTTTAAAAATGTTTACCTTATTTGTTTCTTTAATAAAAAATAACAATTTACATAAAAAAAAATCTTAAAAAAATTTAAAATAAGTAAGATTTATTTATTTTAAAAAGATTTAATTAACCTTATAAAGCAAAAAATGAAAAATCACTCTTTAAAAAAATGTTTACCTTACTTTCCCTCAATAACACAACTTTTTAACCAATCATATGCACAAGAAATAATTTATATAATTTGTAAAGTTAAATATTTTACAAGTTGACTTTACAAAATTGAATTTTATTTTAATTCTTTAAAAATATTGTTTTTGATTGGTTGAAAACAAAATTATTAATAACTAGTTAACTAAAAAAAGTCAAACTCATTGCAATACTACTATGCCAATGGCAAGTACTAATAAACTTCTTTTAGGGTGATTTTTTTTTTTAAACAAATGCCACATAGTGGCTAATACTTGTCTTTAATAATATTGTAATTATTGTTTTTTAATAAACTTCTTTTAGGGTGATTTTTTTTCAAAATCTAGTAAACACTTCTAGATTAAACTATGTATGCTATTTTGAATTGACATTTGAACCACATTAAATGATTCATCGTAGGAAAAGAATAATGAAGAATATGATTGTAGAAATAACCTTAAGAAGAGTTAAATGGTGGGAGAGGGTAGGGAGTGAGGATGTTGGAAAATGAAATAAAAGTGAAAATAGGTGATAAAATGATGAAGACATAATAGAAGAATGAATAATATAGTAATATAATATAACACAAATAAATGGATCAAAAAAGGTTAAAGTTAAATGTCTCAAACAATGAATAAATAATTCTAATGACCTTACCTAACCCTAAGTCAATGATTCATCATAGGAAGAGGATAATGAAGAATATGATTGTAGAGATGACCTTAAGAAGAGTTAAGTGGTGGGAGAGGGTACGGGGAAGGAGATTGAAAAATGAAGTAAAAGTGAAAATAGGCAAAAAAAATGATGAAGAAATAAAGAAGAATGAATAATATAATAATATGATATAACACAAATAAATGGATGAAAAAAGGTTCAAGGTTAAATGTCTCAAATAGTGAATAAATAAGTCTAAGAGAATTATAAAGATGAATTATATAACAAAATGATTGAGGAACAATTACCAAAATTATTAAAAAAAATGAAGATATAAACGAAAATATACTAAAACTTAAAACAATAATAATTTAACCAAAGAAAAAAGATGAGATTATATATAAATTAGAAAATTAAATAAATGATTAAATTAAAATAAAAAAATAGATGGTTAAAATATAATAGATTATAATATATATAACATATAATATATATTGATATAAATAAATAAAATCATAATAATTTATATAATATATATTAATATATATAAATATAGATTAAATGAGAACCTACAAAATAAAATAACCCATCATATATAGTAATATAAATGTATAATATAAATTATCATATTGCCTACACAATGTAGATTAACTTATTTACCTACAAAATATTACCTTTAATAACATAAGATATAAATAGAAATGATATATAAATTCTACATTAATATAGGTTATATATATATATATATAGGTTATAATTTTTTTGGAGAACCTATATATATAAATTAATATAAAAATATACATGACAAAAAAAAATTATTAATGAAAAGGAGAGTATATAATAATTAAATTATACCATAAAATATTAAAAACATAGATAACGAAGATATTGGTCTAAATGGAAAGAATTATACAATTTTTATTTTATTTTATTATTATAATAGTGTGAATTCAAATCTCTATAAAATAGTTAATTGATTTTTATAAGATTTTCTTTAATAAGAAATAACAATTACATTCTTAAAAAAAATCAAAATAAGTAACATTTATTTATTTTAGAAAGATTTAATAAAATGACTTTATAAAGCAAAAAATGAAAAATCATTCTTTAAAAAATTGTTTACCTTGCTTTCCCTACAAATAGGTCAATAACACACATAACTTTTTAACCAATCATATGCACAATAAATCATTTTCATAATTTGTAAAGTTAAATATTTTACAAGTTGACTTTACAAAATTGAATTTTATTTTTAATTTTTTTTAAATATTGTTTTTGATTGGTTGAAAATTAAATTATTAATAACTAGTTAACTAAAAATAACCAAACTCATTACAATAGTACTATGCCAATGGAAAGTACTAATAATAATACGTGTATAAATAGGTTTAGATTAATTTAAATTTAATAAACAAATGTTGTGGGTTAGTATATTTTAGAATTAAATGTAAGGATACAAAAATAAATGTATTTAGTTTTATGATTGAAAAATAAATGTCATTTATTGAAGATTTTGGTCTTCCACTATTTTTTTGTTTAGGAATGTGCTTTGTGTCATGAAATGCCTCAAATTATATATTAGATATATGTTATGTTCTAAGTCACATCTACATGTTTGTGTCCATTATACAATCATGGATTTATCCTCATGCATGGATCTAACCTTGCACAATGTGTGTCTCCTCTACTCTTAGATTTGTTAGATTCATCTTCCTTTATTGTGTCTTATTCTCTTCTCTAGATTGGTAGTATTTGAAAATACCTTAAGTATTGTTGTTGTGTTGCAAGGGGATGTGTTCTCCCATATCAACCCCAAAAATGTGCATTAAAGATTGAAGATAGCAAGCAAGCATCCTAGAATCATGTGTGCAAATGTGTTACTCATTTTAATGCATCAAGCTCATATATTTGTGTCGTAATTGTAAATTGAATACTTCTGAGATGAGATAAGATGTTGAGAGATAAGAGATGTGAAATGAAAGCAAATGAATGCAATTAAATGCAAGCAGATAGCTCCAAATCATGTAAGCATGTACTTGTTTGACTTAGGGAAAGTGTAACAACCTTAGTGTTCTACTCAGTAAAATTCCAAATATTTCACGTTAAGTGAATATTCTATGATGTCATGACATAGCAATTAAAAAAAATCCATAATGTAAATTACATACACATTTGAAATAACACTATTTCCAAACTTCTATTGTATTATATTGTAATTTCACAAATCTTTCCATAAAATATATGTCATGTTGAATGAACTCAAGTATATCATTCATTATTACATCCTTCCATATAAATGGGTACAAGATACATACATAGCTCTTTTGAGCTTCATCTGGCAATAGATATACAAACTGGTCTTGATGTCGCTGCAATGGTGCATACATTCTGGATGTCCTCGCCCTCTGGTACATACACTCCAGTTGTCCCCAATTTTAGTGCAAAGATTCACAAACCTCAACCGCCAACTGATGAGGAAAAGCATCACTCAAGCACTTTTCCACCAACCACGGACTCAAATATGGTCCCCCGCATATCTACCTCGTAGGTGAGATGGCCCTACCCTTCAATGAAGAGATTGGTTGGTAAACCCCATAATAATAGCCTATCTAAGCTTAGTGTTGTGTCCTACAAACCATAACCTAATCATACGTTCATCTTCCCTACAAGTATGAAAATCCTGAACTAGAATGCATATAAGGAACATAGTGAAACTAACAGTGTAACTAGTGGAAACTTACACTACTTTGGCCAAAGTATTCTCACCCAGTACTTCGAGTGACAATCTTCCCATTCACATACACTTCTATAGCTCGGTTTGGATTATGACCATTCATATACTAAATGCCTAGGTAATTTCCTCCAATGAGTAATCTTTAACCCCAGAAATAACCTACTCCCCTTTTTTCCCAAAATACAATGGTGTCTCTACCAATTAAGCCTAAGTGTAAGTTACCCCTCCAATGGACATTCCTATCCCAAGTATAACATATGAGATTTTCTAGTTTACGCATTAACTTTACATAAACTTCTTAACAAGCTATTCCCTTCAATGGACAGCCTAGTCCTAGGTTTAACTTTATAAGCTAAAGTATAGCTACATAAGCTTCATCTAATCATAGATTAAATATTCATATATAACTGACTCCCTTCAGTAGTATATCACATTAATAAGTGATTCTCATCTAGAGTATAATCACACCAATGAATGACCTCAATCGAAGAATAATCATATCAATAGATGATCCATTCAAGGGTGTAATATCCTTAGTAAAAAAGATTAATCAAGAGTAGAATATTGTCAACATTATGACTTCATAACAAGAGTATAAAGCAACTACCCAAGTAGCAACTCTAACTCAATAGGTAATCCCACCTATGTTTCCATACATATAGTATCTCATAAGCTCAAGTGATTTACTTAATCACATAGGTGAGTCTCAACCTCAGTATACCCTAATCTTAGGAGCTCGATTATATAGGTTAATCTAATCCTATATGTTCCAATCAAGACCAAATGTACAACCCAACCAAATAAGTTATTCCCAACCCATGGATATCAATGAGTAATCAAGTAAATATTCCATCCTAATAGGTTAATCTTAACCTAGGCTTCAGTATACTTCTCAACTCAAATAGGTTATTCCCAACCTAGGGTTTTATCCAGTAGTTAAGCAATGATCAAGTGATCATACTAGTACAAATAAGTAATGACTCATCCTATCATTTCTTCCAAACTGTTGATGTACAACTAAACCTTATCTTTCCTAAGGTTTCCTAACATCATAAGCCAATAGTGTCAAGTCACTTCGTGACATTGTTACATTTCACATTATGAATAACCCTTAAGCTATTCTTCTTTAAGCATATCTAGTATATTTATACTTATGACAAACAAACCCTCCTATTATGGAGTAATTACAAGCACTTTCATAGAAAAGCATAAAACAATTTCTTTTTCCCTTACAAAGCAAATGTTATGATTACCTAATGCAAGTATTCTCAAGCAGTACCAATCAAAGCATAAAAATATCATTCTTTCATAAATAAAGACAAATAAGAGAAGACTCCTCATGCTTGTAATACACTTAATCTAATTGACTGACTTGACGCATAGCCTTCCAACAATAGCTTCTTAGCTTCACTTAATCCCTTTAAAGCAATACTTCACTATGACTTCTCTCTCAAGACAACAATATGCACTCACAAGTATTCCACAACTCTCTCACAATAACTCTCAGCTCTCAAAATATACAGTTCTCAGAATAATTGTAGTAGAATAAGTTTGTAGAAGAATGCAGCATAATGATACGTCCAAATGAGAGAACTTGCCTCTCTATTTATATAGAAAATGGAGACTTTGCAGCCTACAGAAAAGGCATGCAATTTGACATCTTTCTCCATGTAAGTCAGCTTATAACACACAACTAAAAGGTGGTAGCAAACTAAGTGTAAACTCAACATAAAATACAATAGATCGACCCTTCTATTTGACAACAGCAAAAGACTAATTCAAATGTGCACATACTCAAATGATGACAGTCGAACTACAACCTTATTAGACTTCTACAGGAAATAGAGCTTTTATAATATGATGACAACATTTCACCTCATTTTTATCAACAAGCTTGTTGTCTTGCACAATCATCTCATAGTTTTTTGTGTATTGATTCATTGACTTGGTCATTGTAAAGTATTTGACACATACTATTGAGTGAATCGACTTCTCTTATCTTAGTACTATATTCTATTGCAAACACAACACCTAAATGTTAACATGTTGCTTTATTATGTTGACCAAGTCTTAATATGTCTTTGTGTGTTGGCTTCAATATGTTGCACCCAACACTTAGGCATCCATCACTATCCTTTTCCTTGACAGTAGGACAAACAGCTAGTCAAAGACATACAATGTTGGTTATATATGCCTCTCCTCCTTTACTCAGCATGTTGAAATTAACTTCCTTCCTCACACAGTGCACAACACTCACTATGCTTTACTCATTAACTTAAAGCTATGTATTACAATGATATCGACTATGGTTTGCTTCTTCATGTCGACCTAAATTATTGCATATTACCTTTTCCTATGGTTCGACCTTTATCCAATGTCAACATATGTATTATTTGGCCTTTAAATACTTTACATATCTCATATACAAATCAACCTATGTTCATATTATATAAATCAGCCCATGTTCTATATATAAATTGCCCTCTAAGCATCACATATATTTATAAATATATATTTATATATGTACATAAACACGCACACACACACACATATATATATGTATATATATCCCATGTTAATCAAGTATGTATACATTCGATAAATGAATATGAATGAGTTAACATTCACGTAATAATAATAACCATATCAAGTGTATATACATATATATATACATATTCATCTATGTACATGTATACATATACTGATATATTTGTCTGGACATTTATGTTTGTCAAACATACGTAAGTATCAATACATGTATAGATATGGATATATGTATATATATTTATATTTATATACACATTCGATTGCACAATCAAGCACATACACAATTACTATCTTATCGATATGGAACAATCGTGCGATGTATATATATATATACACATATATACTTACATGTCGCATTGCCCCTTCGATAACACCATGCTCATAAGCAACATGTTCATAATTGTGCATAGGTTCATCTACCTATGTACACTCTCATGTACGTGCTCCTCCATGCGAATGATCTATCGTTGACACGCATATGCATACACATATATAAATACATTCAATGTATACATATATATTAATACATTCAACATATGTTCACCTTATAAATCAAGCATAGTATTATAAGGGAGAACTCATAAGCTCCAAATATATAAACATCATCCAAGAATTCACTCAACAATAATCAAGACCCTTACTAATGCAAACACATCATGTACTCTAAAGGATGACTTACCAATTTCCAATACTATGACTTGACTCAACCATTCTATTATGAGTGTGTGTGTATAGCTTAGATAGGTCTCATTTAGGGTTATCCAACCAATCACTTCTCTTGAGTGATACTTCTCCTCCACTTGGAGGATTGAACATGTCCCTACAACCAACTTAGCACATTTGCAATGGTAGTTAGATGTTCATAATAAATCCATATGCATCATAAACTTTAGCATATTCATATAGAAATAAATGTAAACATATTTACTCTTTCAAAGACATATTAAGCATTTATCAATAATTTCACATAATACCTATTTCAGTATTCCATTCTTTTAGTAAGCATATCAAACTCATGATTGCATTTACCATCCTAGTTACTCATGAAGGTAAAAGTGAATTAGTAACAACAAGATGAGGTGTGACAACAAGTGAGATAGTTGCAGTTGGTGGGTCCAATTCAAAAGACTCACTAACAATGCTACTTAATGCAAACACACACAACTCTTGGCACAACAATATAGTTTTCAATTACAATGCACAATGAAATAATAGAAATGAACACAAAATATTGGCATAGATAAATTAGAAAACAATAATTACAAAGGAGCTTCATTGAGCTTGTAACATGCTAGGCCTCAGTTATTTGATTAAAAACTAAATCAATTTAAGATGTTTCAAAATTTACATACTCAAATCTAGATGCATGTTCTTCTATTCTTCATTCTATTCTTATTCAATCTTATTGCTTATATTTTCCTCTATGTTCTATATTTTTGTCACTCTTAAATAATATTTAACTTTCCTTTATATATGTGGTTGTAAAATGATGTGCACAACCTCAAAACATATTACGTTAACCTAGGGGAATGTAATAACAATCAATGGTCCAAGTATTAAATAATTTGATTATTAGTCAGTCTTGGAATTGGATAGATCATCTTCTATAGTGTGTATGTTCAATGGTAAAGGCATATTCGCCTTTAAAAATGCATCATGAGATAGAACTCTTTAGATGCAATGCAATTGCATACATGATCCCTCTTAGGGCTCTAGTTCAAATTAAGAACCTTTAGAATTAGCACAATATTCAAAATTTTTCCTCAAGCCTAAAATAAGGTTCTATTATAGAAAATATAGTTTAGTTGAGGTCATTTAACTATAAACATAAATGTGGTGAATAGATTTGCATAAAATTTATTCATGGAACATGAAGACTGTGTTATTATGTTGCAAAATATAACTCGATATACAATTGAGAAGTAATGTGTCATGAAATATAGATGATTATTCCCATAGATATAAAGCTTGAACAAATAGATTGAAATGTGGTGAGGAGTGGTGTTAGAAGCTTACCATGTTTTATTGCATAACAATTATGAAACATTGAAAATAGTTTTAAAATAGAAAAATCAAAAGAAAATATTTTGGGTTGATACAAGATTGCTTTAGGCCTAAGATGCTCCTACATCAAACACTCTAGGAAACTATTAAAAAGTGATTCCATCACTTCAAGAGAGCTAGAGAGAAACCAAAATGGTTCACCTTGACTAAAGATAACCATGTTGAATCTGCAACGGACCTTCATTTCCATTTAACCAATTATTCTTCATATTTCTTACTTCTAGCGTTTATTCCAATTTTATTGTTAAGAATTTCTTCAATTTAACTTGTTTGTAGTATTTGTACTAGATTTCTTCAATTGTCTCTACTTTATTTTATTTTCATTCTCCTTCATGATACTCATATTAATCTATAATGTTAAACATTGGGATATACAAAGGTCTTCTAATAACTCTACTTCATATGTATTTCCTGAATCAAACTTTTTGATGAATTTAGGAGGTCCAAAATTCCATTTTCAACTTATTATATGTTCCAATAGGAAATCTCTCCTTCCTCAAATCTATACCATTATTTCATCTCTTAAACATGTCCACATGTTCCTTATACTTTCAATTTATCTTTTCTAGTTGATTTTTTTACCTTCTCATGTGCATTCTCCATATGTTATGCATAATCTTATGTCATTACACTCTTCTCATGGTCCTTGCACGTTGAAATATTTCAAATCTAAAGTATTCCTTACATTTTGTCCACACACAATCTCAAATGATGTTTTAGGTATACCTCTATTGACTAAATTATTATTAAAAAAATTGGTCTATGATAGCACACTAGATCCCAACTACTTACCTTTTTATTATTAAACATTTAATATATTACCCAACATTTTTATATACTATGATTATGCATTAGTTTGTGGATGATTTGTTTAATTGAACAATTCAATATTCAACTTCTTTTGCAATATTCTCCAAAAATGACCAACAAATTTGAATATGTATGTAATACAATGTTCTTAGGTAACTCATGCAATCTCACAACTTATTTGAAAAAAGAGATTAGAAAGATATTGATCATTAATCTTTTTTAAATAAAATGAGCCATCTTAGAAAATTTATCAATAGCCGCCAAAAAGTGTAACATGCCCATTGTTCTACCCAATATTTTTTCTATGTTTTACCCACAAGTGAACAAATTATGCTACTAACATTACAAGCAATAATTTTTTTTCTTTTTAATTGAATAACTAATGCACATTTGAAACAAAGAATTCCAAACTTTTCCATTTCTTAATCAAAGAATCATTTCATTAATACAAGTAATGATTTCACATTACATAAATTCAAGATAACATTTTATATTTTCAATTTCCATAGAGATGGATACATGATTACATACATAGCTTCTACGAGCTTACTTGAAATAGAAATACAAATGGTCCAAAATTTCCTTCTACAAATCTTGGTTGCCAACTACATGAGAAGAAGCATCACTCAAGCACTTTTTTGCAACCATGGTCTTATTGCAATCCCCCACACATCTACCCAACTTGGTGAGATGACCCTTCCCTTGGATAAAGAGATTGGTTTGGTAACCTCATAATCCTAGCCTTTTTTTAGCATGGTGTTGTGTCCTACATATCCAGAGCTACCATATTGTGGCTACAACTACATGTATGACATTCCCAGACTAGTATGAAAATCTGGATCGCAGTGAACTAATAGTGTAAACAATGGCTACTTACACTACTTTGGCCAAATAATTCATCACGGGAAATACTTCGAGTGAGAGTCATCTACCACCTTCCTAACTCAATTTGGTTTGACCATTAATACTCTATACATAGGTTACTCCCTTTTCCCTTGGATTATTCTAACCCCAGGAATAACCAACTAATAACTCATATTTAAATGACATTGCTACCAAGTATCTCAAAGCAACTTTATCTTATGCTACATACATATAGTATTGACAAACTACATATAGTATTAACAATCTACATAAAAGTATGAATAGAATACATTCATATAAATTCCAATATAGTATATATATCTATATAAGTATAAACCAAATAGAAGGTTTCACAAATACAAGAACACAATCAAGAAACATGGAAGCATATCCAAGCATCACACACATTTAAAACATTCCTTTCAAACATGGCAAACATGAATAAATAACCTTTCCAACATAAATAACAAAGGAATAGAAATCATCATTCCTGTATAAAAGCTCTAACTAATAATTCTTCCTTCTTAGCTTAATTCCTCAAGCCCGCTTGCAACTTCCTCTAAGAACAACCAAATTCCCACTTCTAACCTCTACCAAATCTCTCAACAAATACTAATGCAAAATAACAAAACAACTCACTAACTTTTAAGCTCTTAAATCACTAACTCTCAAGCTCTTAACTCACTTTGCATAGAAAAAATAATAGAATAACAATAGAATATTCAAAATGAAAAGTAACAAATGGTAGAAAGAGCACCTCTATATATACTAAAATTTAAGGCTACAAACAAGCTAACAATTCTGCCACCTTTCTACTCCCATGCAACGACTCAACTAATTGACTCATAGATTTGAAACACATGACAATCCTCACATTTCAAATGGCTAAGTTGACTTGTTTCAAGAGACAACAAGACTCTTTTACTGAGCCAATGAACTGCAAAGCCTTTTAGCAGGTTTCCTACTTGGTTTGCAAGTCGACTGCCCTTCTATATTGTTGCCAACTTAACATTGATTGGGTTTATGCATATCCAAAGGTTTAAGACTTCATATTTTCTTCCATAAGCTATAGGTTTTAGCACCCCAAAAGATAGCACATCAAAGACTTCTTCCATACATTTAAAATGGTATTCATTCCTTTTTGCCAACATATCAAATTTGAATTCCATCTTTCATGTGCGGCCTTTGACTTGGTATTTTCTTTGTTTCATGCACAAATTTTACACTCAGCAATGTATCAACATATAAGGCATCACTTTATGCACACAAGCTTATTTAAAGTGCTTTATTAATATCAACTTTAGCGCTATACAATGTGCTTTAAATATATTTCAAACACTTGCCATTACATATATTGTATATATATATATATGACTTAATATATATACATACATATATTTAATATATATTAATATATACTTCTTTTATTAATTGCCAATTAACAAATATATATAAACATATATTGAAATAACAATTATATATATACTCACATTGGGAAACCAGACCAATCATTGCGCTGAGGTTGAAGCTTCTTATATTAGCATCAAAATGGCGTTGGAGAGGGATGTTTCTAAAGTGTGGTTGAGGGTGACTCACTCAACATTGTGAGGTGTTTGAATGGCATATAGAATCCAAGTTGGATGATTGAGTCACTTATTAATGATTCTATCATGATGTTGTAGGTGTTTTTAAGGTGTGGGTTGAGGATGACTCCCTCAACATTGTTAGGTGTTTGAATGGCATCTAGAATCCAAGTTGGACGATTGAGTCACTTATTAATGATTTTATCATGATGTTGGAGTCATTTGAAGAGACCCATGTATCTCATACTTATAGGGAAGGAAATTCCCTAGTAGATTTCTTTGCAAACAAGGTCGTCAATCTTATTAATTTTAAGTTATGGGAAGAGTACTCTTCTCTTCCTGAGAGCTTAAACTATTATTATGAGATGATAGCTAGACATTTGTATTCAATAGGGGGTGATCAGGTAATTATCTCTCCCTCACTTTCCACACACTTTGTGGGTTGTGTTTGGCCTAATATTGAGACCATTTGCATTTTCAGAATTTTCATTGGGCTATGGCTTTTGCTATTGTTTAGCATTATTGAAATGGGTGGGGATAGGAGAAGACTTGAGCCCATCTCCTGTGACAAATGGAGGAACAAACCTAAAGTATGATAGATTCTAAAACATGGGAATTTCACACCTTATTTGGAGAGGCTTCATGGTTTTGACCATGAAGCCTTTGTTAAATTCGTTCGTTGTTGACATGACAGGTGCTTGAAGGTGGATGGGATCGAGTTCAACATCACTGAAGATTTCATTGCCTTTATTACTAGTTTATCGATGGAGGGGCACAAATTTTACAAAGAAAGGAAAGGTAATGAAGATGCAATGGATCAGTTCTTTAAGGGCAACGAGAAATATGACTTGGTGAAACTTCCCTCCTGGGGTTATGATCATCTTCCACTTAAGTGAATTTGGGCTGATGTGGCAGAAGTTGTGATGAGGTATGTAACCCTTGAAAGCTAGTTTTATGCTATCTTAGGGCATCATTTCACTTTTCTCAATCACTTTAGACATAATTTGCATGTTTCATTTCTATTTTTCCTCCTCTCCTCTCTGGAGGTTTTTGTCTATGCTCACCTCACGAATCATAGGACCCCTATGCTCCATGAAGGGCTCATCTTGCTCATCATGGAGCATGTGAGAGCTAACACTCCGACCAAGTATGTCAAGGGCAAAGAGAAAATAATTAGTGTTCATTCCTATTCTATTGGCTTGAATTCTGATGGTGATGGGGATGACGAGTGGAAGGTGGACGAAGACAACACTATTGGGGTCTCCTCATCCCCTACTGACTCTCCCATTAAAAAAAGGAAGAAGGGGACTCTGAAGAAGAAGGTTCCCACCAAGAAACCGATCATTCATAGGATGGATTTTGGTGGGTCATTGTTGGAGAGGGTGATTCTTCATAGAAAAAGGTTGGGACTCATCAACAGACAACCAAAAAGAAGGCTGAGTTGCATGGTCCAGATTCAAAAGATTCTGGGAAGGAGGAGGAAGACAATTCAATTTAGTTGGAGGACTTCGTAGATTTGGGGATTCATCAGAGGGATTCTAAGAGACTGGCCAAGATGCACAAGTCAGATTCAAAAGGGTGTGGGAAGGGTGAGCAAGAGGAATCAAAGCAGGTGAAGGAAACTGCAGATAATGTCATAGTTGTGGAAGATTCTCCTACCCGACAAATATCTCCTCAAGATGCCAACAAAGAAGGAGATAATTTTATTGAGAATTTTATGGTTGATAAGGATGAGAGGGATGTTGCGAGTAAGAATCTGGCCCTGGACAAGCCAAAAATAACAAATGTTCATCCTCTTTCTAAGGATTTCTCCTATCTTGACAAAGATAACACCTCTATGTTGGAGTTGTTCGACATGGCTAGAACTGGCACCACTTGTAACTTCAAACTTGACAAATGGGTGATGAAGGAGTTTAATAAGGTGAACATTAAAATCAGAAGCTTAAAGGAGAATTTGGCTAATTATCCAAAAGGGACATCCTCAAATTTTCTCATAAAGAGGATGGTGGATCTAGACTACTCTTTTTTTATTTCAAAGTTGAGTGTGAAAGTCGCCTTTGTGAGTTGGAGGGAAAGATCAAGGAAAATAATGAGGATATCAAAAATCTATTGCAAATTAGCCATATGTCAGTCAAAAATAGTGTAGATTCTCTCAAGGTACTTCTAGACAAAATCAACCAACTTCAAGAGGATCAAATCTTTGCAGAGATGTATGAGATGGATATACTTCTAAGGGGAAGGGTAAGAAGAGTGCCAAAGAGGAGGCTAAAGGCCCATGCAAAAGGATGAGGGGTATTTTGAGGAAGTCTTTTGAAGAAGAAAAATAAATATTGATGGAAATGGTAAACTTGCACTACAATTAGGAGATTGAGGTGGCCAATACTTTGAAAAATCTAAAGTAATCCTCTTGTGTTTTGTCTTTTTTTGCTCTGTTGTTTTCTTGTTGTTTTTTGGTTGTTGGTTGTTGCTAGTGCTTTAACTAATTTTTTCTTTACTCAACAACATTTTAATGTAACTTTATGTAAAGGGTTTCAAGTCCCTTCAAAACCTATTTTTCCCATATAATCAAAACAATTATATATATATATATACATACAAATATATATATATATATATATATTATTTTATACATATATTAATATTATATATATAATATTAATTTAATATCTTTATATAAACACTTATACTCTCATTTCCATCGATCAACATATATACACGGAGTGTATATACATACATACATACATATATATATATACATATATATATACATACATATATACATACATATATATATATGTCACCCTTGTCCAATCGATATTCCCATGCATATGGATAATCCATCCATAAGCATGCATAGATATGTCTACCTATATCTATTCATGTATGTATTTACTCATATGTATGAGTTTATCATGGACAAGTACATGTATACATATATATAAACACACAAGGACTTTCACTCGACATCAAGGCTTAATCACATTCTTCAATCCAAACATTCATAACACAAGATCGTAAACCAATATAAACATTCACAACCAAAATTGAAGATTACTTACCATTTACCCAAACTAACTTGACTCAACTTAGGCCAACTAGGGTGTGAGTGTGTGTATGCTCAGTTAGGCTCATTAAGGGTTACCAGAAAAAGTTCTTCTCTTAAGTGATACTTCCCCTCTCTTCTGGAGGTTTGAACATGTTCTTGCATTCAACTCAGTACAACATAATAGTAGTTAGCTGATAGCAATACATTCATATGCATCACATATATTTCATATACAGAATCATTATAAAATATTAAATTGAATTCTAACTTTCACTCATCATATTTCCATCAAGATTTGTATACAAAACACATTCATATATATTAAAGCATTTTTACCAAACAAGGTAATAGTAAATAGGTATTAACACACAGGGTGTAAAAAAGAGGAATCAACTTCTATTTAAGTTTTGAGCAATCCTAACATAAAATGCAAACAAACATCATCCCATGATCTCTCTTATAAGAAATGGTTTATACAAACTAATACTCTAGGTATCTCCTTTGCAAACTCTATAGTTATGTACTTTTTTTGTGAAATCCATATATAATTTAGGCCAATGGTATTTTTCACTTATCAAAACATGTCTCACCCATGCCAAAATGTCATGTCGATCCTCCACCATGTCATGTTAGGTTCCTAATATTATATCTAATTGGAACAACGGAAAATGGGTTAGGATGCTTTCGTATGGTTTAGGACATAGAGCACACCCACTTCCAATTTCATTCAAGGATAACCCTAGAGATATTAATGCAAAGGAGAAAGAGATCTTGCAATAGGGTTGTCCTAGGATATGATTGTAAACTAATGAGGGGTTCACCTCCAAGTTAAGACTTGGAAAGAAAAATGCAATGAAAGATGTAATGCTTAACCCTGACATGATGTAATCTTTCACTAAATGACCTAGAAATACATGTAAAACAAAACAGAATGTTGCAAGATGAAATGTGTGCACTTGGAAATCTGAAGGAGACTGAATGAAGCTTTGAAATGCTAAAAATGGCAACTTTAATGTTGACTGGGACTCATACGCCAAGCTGTTTGAATTAGTCCTAGATTTGGATTTATGTGCAAAAATAGGAATCTGGCAAATGGGTATCCAAATTTGTAAAAAAATGAATTTTGACCTAAACTAGGACTCATACGCTAGAACTAGTGTATCAGTCCAGTGAGGGTTTTCTAAGACTTCAAAGTCTAAATCTGGTCTTCAAGGTCTACTTTGTGCTTCCCAATTGATTTTCGGATTTGAAACCCTGATTTGGAACTTGTAGAAGTCCTCCAAGTATCTCTAATGCAAGGTGAAAATTTTGACAACTTTTGGCACTTTGACAACTTTCTGCAAACTTGCTCTTCAATGTATCTTCAATCTAAACCTACAAAACATGTACCAAAGAGAGAAAAATATTGTTTTGTTAGTGGATAGAGGTTTTCCTTGGTCAAACCCCATTTTGGTAATTAAACCTTGAAATGAAATAAAATAGGAATGGAGAATGATGAATGAACAAAATAAGATGTTGCAACTCACCAAACCCTAGCAATAAGAGGTTGCAAACATGTATGAAATGGCTCCAATGGATGTAGATCTTGACTCTTGCTTGAATGTGATAGATCTTAAGTGAAATGCTAGTTTGAATCATGAAACCCTACATCACAATTGTTAGCTAAAAGAAAAACATGATGCATGAAGACTTTGACATGATGCTTGATGCTTGAATAATGCTCTAAAATGCTTGATAATATGTCCTTGAATGCTCTTGTGAACTCAAAAATGCTATATGCATGAATACTTGAATGATTGGGGTGATCTCTTGAATGATTAGGTGAAAATGAGTGAAAGAAACTTGTATTTATACTTAATTATGAAAGAATTCCCAAAATTACAACACTACAAGCCGACATCAGATCTAGGAGGATAAAATCCTGTCAAAATTTTGAATTAATTTTAATTTTGGACCACACGAGACTCATACGCCCAAGGTGGAGAATGAGTCCCATTAGGCATAATTTATGGGAACAATTTCAAAAATGCTTGGAAAGGTGTAAAACCAGGATTGAGACTCAAAAACCTAGGTGAGACTCAAAAACCTAGGTGGGACTCATACACCCAAGGTGGCGTATGAGTCTCAGGTCACTAAATCTAGGCCACACAACCTAAAAACACCTGAACTATGATTGGATGTTGATTTGTGTCAGGATTATCCTCGAAAAGATGCATTAAATGAGGCTTGTGGGTGTAAAATAAGGCCAATTAAAGCATAAAGAAGCCCAATTATTAAATAAAACCATAGAAAAGTGTGAAATTTTGTTACAACACTTTACAACACTCCAAATAAAGCATCAATAAGCCCATTTAGTCCACAAGGGCCCAAGACCTAATGTGAATATGTTAGACACATTGCAACAGTAAATCAAGGTCATGTTAGGGGGTACATTTTCTATCATTACACTAATGTTATAACCATAATAATATAAATTGGACTAAGAATATAATATATATTCCTAAGTATAATAAGTTAAGCACTTGTGGCATGCTTAACCTTAACATTAGTGTTAGTTAATAACTTAAATACTCTTTATTAGGATGAAGGGTCATGTCCCTACATAGTTAAGCCTATAAATAAAGGGGAGATATTCCTCCCAAATCATCATATCATCAATTATTGAATTCATATCATATTATCTGATTATCAGAGGTGACCCCCTCGAAGTTGTATGCTATATTTCTATTTTTTTACAAATATTTTCAAGAAATATCAAAACAAGTGGTATTGGAGCTACGATTTGGGCCAACATTTTTTGTTTCCACCATAACTTACAAACTAGTGTGAATTTGGATCTTTTTTTTTTGTTTTAGAGGTATGTATTAGATAAACTCTTAGAAAAAAGTAACTTTGAAGGTAAGTTTTCTAAATTTTATTGATATTTCATTTTGCTTCATTAGTTTTCTCAACACAATACACTTTTTGGAATTAAAAATATATATAGATTATAAAAATTTAGGTAGGGTTAATTCTTTAGATAAGCTCTTAGAAAAAAATAACTTTGAAGGTAAGTTTTCTAAATTTTATTGAGATTTCACTTTGCTTTATTAGTTTTCTCTACAAAATACAATTTTTGGAATTAAAAAAAATCTTATAAAAATTTAGGTAGGGTTAATTCTTTGTAATTAATTATTAGACAAAATAATCTCCTTAATTTAGTGGTTAAAGTTTTAGTCAAACCATAAATTTCAAAACCTATCTCAGCATATGCTCTAAATTTTTTATGGTTGTAACATGCACTAGATATTATCCTCGGGCTTAATTAATAAAGAGGAATATATAGTTTAAAATAAAAAAAAACTTGAATCCATGTCATCTTTAGGACCAGGTAACTCTTTTATGAATGAGGAAACCAATGACCATTTTTATTATCTATCACCAAAAATTGAGGGAATAATTCCACCAAATTATGAAAAGTGGCACATTTCAGTAAGAATAATTTGTTTGACCCATTTACAACATCCTTAAATGAGGGATTATATAGGTTTGAAAAAAAATGTTATCCAAATTGAGAGGTTCAAAAAGTTACCAAGGTGGGTACAACCCTAATAGATAAAATCAGGGAATATGACAATCTTTTCAAGGTCCAAAATTAAACCTACCCAAAATAGATATATGCAAGTTTGAGAGTACAAATGTAACTTCATGGATAAGACTCATGGAACAATATTTTAAACTTAATAGTTTATCGAATGATGAAATGGTTGACATAGATTCACTATATTTAGAATCTAAACCTTATTAATGTTACCAATTGATGATGAGTGGAAAACAAAGGAAATTACTTAGTTGGAGAGAATTTAGCAATTACTTAGTAACCCACTATGAGCAACCATGGAAGGGGATTTATTTCACCCAACTTACAAATTTAAAACAAATAGGGTAGTAGTAGAATACAATGTTGAACATCTGAGATTGGCAATTCGAACTCAAGATGTGATACCTTATCAAAAGATACTTAACTCTACATCAACGTAATTAATGAATAAATTAAACATGACATTTGTTTATTGGAACCTTTTATAGTTAGAAAAGCAATGCAACAAGCATTACATATTGAGAAATGAAACCTCACTACAAAAAGATCAACACAAGGCCAAATAGTAGGATGGAAAGATAAAAACGTCACTAATCCTACTAACAAAAATGGGGCTAACCTCTTTAGCCAGAAACAAATAACTAAGCTCTCTTCAACAAGAGGCAGAGAAAAGAGAAAAAGGTCTATGTTGGCATTGTAATCTAGCAAATGGTGTAGGGGCCATAAATATGGTAATAATGAGAAGAGACTAATGATTATTGAGAATGACGTTGAAGAAGAGGAAGAAGTATCTATAGAAGAACCCAATATGGAACTAAAGAGTGAAAATTTAGAGGAAGAAGATAGTGCTACTATCTCTTTACATGCATTAATGGAATAAGAACACCATAAACACAAAGTTTTTGGTTATATAATAAAGAGAAAGGTAATAGTGTTGATTAATATAGGTAGTACACATTACTTTATTGATAGAAGATTAGCTCATGAGCTCAATTGTTTTGTATATCTAGTCTCTAACTTCCAAGTTATGATAGCCGACATGGAAAATAACTCTTTATGTTGGTAAGTGACATCATATAAAAATTCCAATGGGAAATTACCATCTAGATTTAGAAATGTTTGCTATTCCAATAGTAGGAGCAGATGTAGTTTTAGGAATGCAATGGCTTAAACGGTTGGGAACAATGTCTTTCAATTTTTAAGAATCATTTATGACTTTCAACTATAGTGGGAAATATTATAAACTTATAGGATTAACATCACCACTAACTCAAATTATTAGCTCCCATAGGATGGAAAAAATAATTAAGAAAGTTTCTTATGGTCTAGTGGCACAACTAAATTTTGTAGAAGCACAAGATGCGAACACTTAATAGCCACAAGAACTTCAAGAGATCATTCAAAAATACTGGTAATTTTTTTTATAGAACCTAATGGTCTACCTCCAATTAGAGACCATGATCATATCATTGAATTAATACATGGAAGCATTCCTCCTAACATTAGACCTTATTGTTATCCTTATGAACAAAAGATAAAAATTGAAAAAATAGTTAAGGAAATGTTGGATTTAGGAATTATTTGTCTTAGTAAAATCATCTATTCATCTTTAATAGTTATGGTTAAAAGGAAGGATGAGTCATGGAGAATGTGTCTTGATTATAGGGGACTCAATAAGCTCACTATTAAGAATAAGTTTCCTATCCTACTATTGATGAATGAATAGATGAACTAAATGGTGTAATTTTCTTTACTAAGCTAGACTTATGCTCATATAAAGGAAGAGGATATATATAAAACTTCCTTTAGAACACATGCAAGATATTATGAATTCTTAGTAATGTCATTTGGTTTAACAAATGCCTCATCAAATTTTCAAAGCCTCACGAACTCAATACTTTGTCATTTCTTCACAAATCTGTGGTGGATTTATTTGATGATATCCTTGTTTATAGTAAATCATGGGAAGAACATTTGTAACATGTAGAGAAGATATTACAAGTATTGGAATATAATCAACTCTATGTCAAGTAATCTAAATGTGTCTTTGGGGTTAAATAAATAGAGTACTTGGGACATGTGGTGTCATATGAAGGTGTTAAGGTAGACCCCAAGAATATTTTTGCAGTAAAAGAATGACCAAAACCTGAAAATAACAAACAATTAGGAGGATTTTGGGGTCTAATAGGATACTATAGAATATTTATTCGTAATTATGCTCGTATCTCAACACCCTTAACAATATTATTAAAGAAGGGTTTATTTTCATGGTCAGAGATAACCACTCAGGCCTTCCAACAACTAAAATAAGTTCTCACTTCAACCCTAGTACTAGCTACCCCAAACTTCTCTAAAATATTTGTGGTAGAATGTGATGCTTTTGGACATGGAATTGGAGTAGTATTAATGCAATAAGGGTTTCCATTAGTATTTGAGAGTCAACAACTCAAAGGAAGAAACTTGATAAGGCCGACATATAAGAAGAAAATATTAGCCATTATTCATGCAATTAAAAAATAGTGAATGGGAAGGTATTTCAAAGTGAAGACATATCGTGAGAGTATAAAATATTTTTTGGAGCAACAACTATCCTCAACAAAACAACAAAAATGGGTTACCAAGATGTTAGGATATGACTTTGCAATCATTTATAAAAAGAGTAAAGAAAATTTTGTAGTTGATGCCCTTTCTTGACAAGAAGTAGAGGAAGCAAATGTTTGTGTCATTTCCTTAATATAACCAAAATGGTTAGAATTTTCATGAAAAGATTGGAAACATGATCCTCAAATACATAATCTCATTCTACAACTTCAACATGACCCATCTTCTTTCAATAAGTATGTTTGGAAAGAAGATTTATATGGTACAAATATAGATTATTTTTATGTAAACATTCAAATTCAAAAGAAGATATATTATCTCAAATGTGTGATAATCTAAATTTGTACCTCTAAACAACAAATCATCTTGAAGTAGATAATCTAATCACTTAGTTATACCTACTTTCACTAGTAACCTATATAGAAACCAATGTCTCAGTAAAATTAGGGTCAATCTCATAAAAATATTTATTTCATCAAAATCATCAATTTTTATTCTCATTTGTTTAATAAAAAATATTTCTTTAACTCAAAACATCATTTACTAAATTGGATATCATACTTTTATGCTTCAAAACAAATGAATAACTATGCAAAAGTTCAACCTAAATGACATGCTTTGAACTTAACTTACTTTGACTATTCAAATATTGTAGTACTTGGTGATTAGTATACAAAATAAATTCCTTTGACGATAAAAAATGTTATTTCGTAAAATCTTACAATCACATATAATTCTTAATCATAGGTCTACAAAATATTTATTCTTACTATCATTCAATTTCTCATTGAAGTATGTAATAGGTCTTCCTACTTGACTCAAAATAACTCCAATTGTAGTTTCACTTACACCATAATCAATTTGGAAAAATTTGTTTAAAACATGGTAAATATAACATAGGTCATTCAATTACTTTATTATTAGAGAATTCAAAAAAATTATTACCTAATACAATCCACTAGAAATCTTTCTTATCTCCCCTTGTAGTTTTAGTAATTGGTGCACATATCCCATTAAAATTTCTAATGAATTTTCTATAAAAAGCTTTCCAAACCATGAAAATATCTAACTTAAAAGTTACTCACAATTGTAGGCCATTCAACAATTTCTCTATATTTCTCAAGATCCATCTCCAATCCTTTGAAAAAATAACAAAACCCAAGTATACTAATTCCTGCTTTGCAAAACTACATCTCTTCATATTCATCAATAATTTATTTTCTCTCAATATTTGTAAAACTAATCTAGTATGTTTCAATTGTTCTTTTTTACTCTTAATAAAAATTAGAATGTCATCCAAATATACAACAAAAAATTTACCAAGATATGGTTTCAATATCTTATTTATTATTTTCATAGAAGTATTAAGTACATTAGCCATAACCAATCACTTGAATATAAATATTTTTTTGCCCTAAATTCAATCTTTTGTTCATCTATTTCTCTATTTTTGGTCTAGTGTTATCCACTCTTCAAATATATCTAGTTAAAATATTTTTCTCTAGTCAAACGATTTATAAGATCATTTGGCATTGAAAATGGGAATCTATACTTTATAGTAACTTTGTTTATTACCCTAAAATCTATACACATTCTCCATTTTCCTCCTTCCTTGGGTGATAAAATAGTTGGTATTACACATAGACTTAAACTTTCACTCATCAACCCTTTCTTTGACAATTCTTTCACTTACCTATTCAATTTTGCACTTTTAGATAGTGTCAATCTGTGAGTTTCTTTTTAGGTTTACTTGCTCTAAGAATCAAAGCTACACGATGACTTATACTTCTTGCAAGTAATAACCCTTTTGGTGGATTATCATGAATAATATCCCTATATTATATCAATAGTTTATTAATCTCTAGATGAATTGTCGCGTCTACTTCTATATCCTTTTATGGTTGCATACACTTAGCAAAAACAACAAAATAAACTTTATCTTTCTTAAAGTCTTTCAAAAATTGCTTACCATTTACCAACAATGCTCTTGCAAGATTATTCATTCTTTCACTTCTCCCTTTTAAGGGAATCAATACATGTTTCACTTCATCTTTTAAGGGAATCAATACATGTTTCACTTCATCTTTCATCAACTTATATGTATTATAACTTTTCTATCAAATTGGTATAGTGTATCCAAAAAATTATAGAAAACACTAATCAACACAATATCACATATAACTTCATCTTCACATTCCCCAATCTTAAATTTTATGAGGCATTATTCACTAACTAGGATCCTATGATTATTTTTGCTACCAAGATACTCTATAAGACTTAAAATGTTCTACTCTTTAAATTCAACTTTATAAACATTTCACTTGAATCCAAATTGTCAGTACTACCACTATTAATTATTACCTCTCAAGGCTTACCTTCGAATTTGCATACAGCCCCAAACAAAATTTTCATTTTCATTGTTCATTTATATCTCTTACAAGATTCAACAAATTTATTTTTATTATAAATTCAACTCATCTTTCTTTAGCGAATTTACTTTTTCAATTGGTGATATTTCTTCATCTACATGTATTGTTCTAATGTAATTCTCTTAGATTTATCACATCTTCCTTGTGATTTTTTGCATTCAAATGCTCTGCAGTCTTTAACCCTACATCTTAAAAAAGTTTCAATAGAGGGGCTATGGTATTTGCTAAGGGTGTTTATGTGGGTGGCTCTATTTTATCTAGATATATGCATATTTTAGTGAAATGGTTTTTTTAGTTCTTATCATAGAATTATAGGCACCACCAAATCGTAACTAGTTATTAATGTTTTGAACTTCAACCAATCAAAATTGATTATTTTCTTTTATACATTATATTTGAAGTTTTTTCTAAAGTTAAATGCATGTTTTTTAACTTTTCAAAATTTGAAAATTATTATTTTTGAATATCATTGGCTTAAAAAAATGAGGCGATAAGGGCGGATTTTACGGAATTGAACATAAATTTTTATTTTGCAATTTTTTTGGCTTTTTTTGAGGCTTTTTTTTTGCCACTTCTTAGTTAATGTTTGCACATCCAGAAATGCAAAAATTATGACAAAGTTAAAATTAGAAATTGTTAATTATTCTATATAAAAATTTCATTTAATTTAACTATCAAACTAAGTAGCAATTGTATGTCAAAAAAATTATTTAATCCAATTTAACTATTTTAACCAAATAGTAATTGAATCTAATAAATTCAAAATCATAATTATTTTAACATGTCAATAATCCAAATATTAAATCTATATTTTTTAAAATTAAATCTATTATATATTTTTTCTTAGATTAAATTGAATCTCAGAGTTCAATATCAATAATTACTTACAAATTTGACAATAAATACCAAAAATCTATAATATTTTTCAATCTAACACATTTTATCCAACTTTTTTAAAATTATTTTTAGCTATTTTAAATTGAATCTCAAAAATTCAAAATCATAATTATTTTAACATATCAATAATCTAGCCCCCCTCGGTTCTACAACAATTTGTGGATGACACTTTCCTTTTTGGAAATTCTTCAGTGGTTGAAGCTAGAGAATGGAAAGGCCTCCTTCATGATTATGGCAATGCCTCTGAGCAATGTATCAATCATCAAAAAAGTAGTATCTATTTCTTTAACAATAAGGTGGATTTGCAAGCTAAGATCTTGTCTATCCTAGGTTGTCAAAGTGCTTATCTCCCAAGAACCTACCTTGGCCTCCCCCTTATTGTGAAGGAGGTTACTCTTGTCTTTTGGAATAATATTCTGGAGAGGATGCAAAAGAAGCTTGCAGGTTGGAAGGGTAAGCTCCTTAGTAGTGCTGGTAAATTACAATTGCTCCCAGCCTCTCTCCAAGGGATTCTAGTATGTTTCCTCTCACTCTTCAAAATTACGGGCTCCATGGCAGAGAAACTGGAAAGAATCCAAAGGACCTTCCTTTGTACTGGTGTTGAGGATAAAAAAAAAGATTGGCTCTTGTCAATTGGGACACTGTATGTTGTCCTAAAAGCCCTGGTGCAGGTCTAGGGATTAGAGAGTTAACCAATTTAAACAAAGCCCTCATTACCAAAATAGGCTGGAATCTTGTGGTTGGCAAAGCTTACTAGTGCAACATTATGAGGGCTAAGTACCTGAACCAAGGATGCTTCTCCAGAGCCCTTGACTTGAATGGTCTCCCTTTTGGATCAAAGATATGGAACAATATCCTCAAATGTAGATCGCTTATTAAGGAAGGGCTTAAATGGAAAATTGGTAATGGGAGATTAATAAGATTCTGGGAGGACCAATGGATTGGGGACAAACCCCTCGCTGACAGCAATTTCAATATACTAAGGGAGTGGGCTATGCCCTTCTTTGGCACTTATATTGCAAATTATATTACCCCTAGAGGTAAATGGAAAAACCTTGATCAAAGTTTCTTAGACAGGTCTGACCTTCTTCCAAAGGTTGTTGAGATTCAATCATTAATAAATAAAGTGAGACTTCCCCTTTTTCCTAAGGAGGACAATTTTTTTTGGATGAAAAATCACACAGGGGCCTTTTCGGTTAAGTTTGCTTACCATATGTTGTTAAAATTTGATGGGGATGAGAATTGTTGGAAGAAGGTTTGGAACCCACAACTCATCCAAAAGATTGACTTCTTTTGGTGGGCTTCTATTCATGGTAAAATCCTAACTCTGGACAACCTTGTTAAAAGGGGTTTTCAACTTCCCAATAGGTGTACCCTTTGTAAACAGGAAGAGGAGACAATCTCCCATCTTTCCATCCACTGCCAATTTGCTTCCCAAGTTTTGAAAAATATCCTCCAGAAGTTCAACATCCAATGGGTGTTTCGCAAGGATATTCAACAATTTGTTATTAATTGGAGGTGCCATCAAACCATCCTCTTATCAGACAACTTTGGCAGAAAATTTTGCCTCATATTTGTTGGTGTCTATGGAAAGAGAGGAATAATAGGATCTTCAGGGATAAGGAGTGTAGTGTTGATAGTGTGTTGATAACTCTTAATAAATTACTATTGGACAACATATTTGATTGTAGATGGAAGACTCCTAGTAGTCCCCCAACTGGTTGGGACAGTGCAATTGCTAGAATATGGAAACTTCCAAGGGACTTTCACAAGTTTGACAATTCTAAGAAGGTGGCTAGATACAACAAAAAATGGAAAGCTCCTAGACCACCTTGGTACAAGCTAAATTTTGATGGGGACCCAGAGCTAGGAAAGTGGTTGGGGGTGGTGTCATTAGGGACCATAATGGAAATTTGGTAGTAGCCTACATAGGGAATTTAAAAGAACACACTAATAATCAAGCAAAAGGTATGTCACTGTTGTGGGGTCTTAAGATTGTGTTGTTGATCGACATTTGAACCTTGGAAATCGAGGGTGCTCTTGATTGATAATCGAAGCCACGAAAGGTACAATGTCAATTGGATGGTTAGTTCAAGGGATAGTTGATGACATTAGATCTCTCCTTATTGGGTTGAAGGAGTTCACTCTACAACATGTTCTTAGGGAAGGAAATTTGGTTGTTGATAGTATGGCTACTATGGGACTTGATCATGATGGGATACATTTTTGGAGGAAGGAATGTTCTTTGCCTCTAATTTTGTTGTCCCTCTTGAGGAAAGATTCTCGCTTATTTCACCATGGAAGCTAACAAATTTTGTTTTTTAGCCCTGTTTTGGAGTTCACTAACTTTAGTTAGTGGTCTTGGCGGGGTTTTAAATTTCAAAAACTGGTCGTTGTTGTATGGGAAGACCTATGGGAAGGAAATGCCTTGTGGAATGCAATTTTATTGCTTGGATGTCGTCGTGACCTTTTATGATGAGTCTAGTGGTCAGAAGGCTCATTATTTTTTGAACCCCTTTGATAATTGTGCCACCTCCATCAGCTTTGCAATTTTTTTTATTTTCTGTGACATCTAGATTTATTAACGTCCCCATTTTGTATCGAGCGATGGACTGCTCGCATGAGGGAACTGCCAATTTTGAGTTGGATATGGGGGGTGGCACTAAATGCAATAATTTTTTGGATTGCCAGTTTTTATCTTTTTATCATTTTGATGTGGTTTGTTCTAAATTGGGGTTTCATCACAATCGCTCTGCAACTCTTATTCTCACTTACCATATGCTTAACAATTGCTCTACAATTGCTTTTTCTTCTCACCATTTGCTTGTTGGAGTCATGGGTGGAGATCGTTTGTGTTGATCTTGATAAATTCGATGAAGAAAGATGGTACCGTCTGACATATCTGCAAAGAGGGAGGAATTACCCAGTTCATGGAATGTATGTTGGGGTTTGATGAAAGTCTCTCTAAGAAATTTTTCACCTCTTGGATTGCAAGAAGGGTGACAATGGGGAGTATTTCCTTTGAAGTGAATAAGGAGGTAATTGCTAAGGCCACTAGTCTTACTATGGATGGGAAAAAATGGAAGAAAATGAGCAAAGTTTATGACTAGGCCAGCCTTAACCAATTCTTCCATGGGGATGAACAACCCATCAAACTTCATGGTGGCTACGACCGCGAGTAGCTTCTAGAACCCTGGGACAAAGTGTGCATGGTTGTGATGAAGTATTTCACTCTTGAGGGGAGATTCAGTGTGTATTACTATTACCATCTTCCTTTTCTCAATCATCTCAGGAATCACAACAATATTTCAATTTCATTTTTTCTTTTGCACTCTCTGGAAAATACTGTGAAAGATGTGGTTGAAGCTATGAATTTGGGTAAGAATTTTACCATTTTGCACCAAGGGCTTATGTTTAGACTCTACCATTTTCACCTTGCCCTCTACCCTCCTCGACCCATTATTGTTGAAGAAACCCCTATCTCTTTTACTCCGTCATTAGCTAGTATCATGGATACCCCTAGCCCCAGCAAAAAAAAGTGCATTAAAAACCCAGCCTTGAAAACCCCTCCCCAGGACACATCCCCTAATACTGGGTCTGTTGAATAGAGGAAGGATAATAAACATAATGCTCCAACCCCTAAAATTAAAGCCAAAGCTTCAAAGAAAACTAAATTTAGGTTGCAACAAATTGACTTGGACATTGAAATTACCGAGGAGACCAGTACTCCTTGCAGGTCCAGTAAATTGGTAACTAAACCTGAAAAAGAGAAGAGTCCCAAGGAGGCCTTTGAGTCTGATAATGGAGGGGAAAGTGAGAATAAGAGCAAGGATGGGAAGGAAGTGGAGGAGGAAGCCCTTTCTACTTTTGCAAGCACCTCCTCCCATGTCTTTGAAATTTTAAAAACGAGTACGTTGGATCATACTCGTGGTATGGCCAAGGGGATTAAGACTAGGTCCTCGACCATTGCTGAGGGGAAGGCCCCTATGGAGGAAGGAAGTAGCAAATAAGACACTGTCTAGGAGGAGGTTGAAAAACTTAAAAAGAAAATGGAGAATTTGGAAAAATGACTTCATGATGTCACCCGCTTTGCTCTGAAGATTATGCATAGATCTGCCACCACTATGTGCTTGTTACAGAAGGATACTTCCACTGAGAATGTTGAGGAAGACATCAACCGCAAGGAACTTCAAGTTCCTCATTGAGGATTGGGCCACTATAACTCTGATCGAGCCATGCAGCAGAAAGAAAGATTAGGGATGCAAGATTTTTTCCTTCATCCTATTTTGCATTTTGGTTAGGATTGGCCTTACTAGCCATCGTGTCTTTTTAATTTCTTTATTTTGCAATTTTATTGACTTTTTTTCAAATATTTTTTTTGCCACTTAGCAACAAATATTTGCACATTTAAAAATGCAAAAATTATGGTAAAGTTAAAATTAGAAACTATTAATTTATAATAAAATTACAATATCATTAATAAATACTGGATGCCACAATAAAGGTTATTTTGTTGGAAAATATGGTTGCAACTATAGGCACAACCATTCTTCAACAACCCTCTATCACAAATTTTTTTCCTTCTAAAAAAATGCTTTGTTTCTTAAAAAATTTCAATGACATGACTAGAATTTGATTTTTGGTAAGGTTTCCAATTCCTCCTCTGCCTTTTAAACATTGCGTCTTGCCAAAGGTTCAAACCTTCTTATCTTTTTTACCACAAATCATCATAGAGCGAAAATAAAATTCATGGAACTATCCATGTAACAGAAAATACACGACCACTACAAACATTTCTTGCTGCAAAAATGGAACAAAAAAAAAATTGTGAGTAGAATGTATAAAACTCAGTGTTCAGATGTAGAGACAGGTTCTGCTGCAGCTGTATCTTGGCATTTCTTGGTCTGGAAATATCGACAGGTGGAATTTCATCAGGAGGATTTATGGAATTTTGAGCGTGCAATTGCTTCTTACAGTAGCAGTTGCAATTCTAGTGGTGTACAACCCATCAGTGGCTCTCTTCTTTAACAGTTCCTCTGGTTTCGACCTCTATATATTTCTTGTCATTTCCCCTTTTTCATCTGTAAATCTATTTTTTCTTAATTTAGTGAGAAATCGAACATAAGTTTTGTCATTCCTTGATAAAAAAATTCTTACCTTTTCAACATGACAAATGCCTAAAATTGGATGGTCCACGCCTATTTAAGTTTTAGATTGTAAAATTGCAATTCAAACTTTTAGCTTAATTAGAGCTAATGATTGTCAGAAGTTTAGTAATTGAAATCATTTTTGAAGTACAGTGTAACCTTTTAAATGTCTTTTTAATGCTAGTGCTCTTTGCAACTTATGGATTTTATCATCTTGATGGCAAAAACAAAAGTAATTAGTAATTATAGATTAATTGATATTGATAATTATATTTATTTGTTTCCAAGGGCAGTAATTTTTTATCAAGGATCATTAAAAATAAACTAATGTGAAAAAACGTATTGGCTTTTGCAGGGATTTGTGCACTTTATTATCACCAAACCCATCCATCAATTACATTTTACTATTTGTATTCACAACTTGCATTAGCCTAGAGTAGTTTTAAGCTATTCATTCACAAATGGTACAATATTAATTCATTACAATTTATTCTTGCTCAAATTAATCGATTTCTAGTTCTTAAATGTTGATACAATTATATTAAATAGAGGAATTTATATATTTTTTTAAATGGTTTGGTGATGATGATATAGGGAAGGTAATATTTGAGGCAGCAATCCTTACAGTGGTGGTTGTGATTAGCCTTACTTTATATACCTTTTGGGCTGCAAGAAGAGTATATGACTTTAGTTTCCTAAGGTCTATATTGTTTTCAACACTTATTGTGCTTATTGTCAATATAAATAGATGTAGTAGTTAATTATTATAGCCAAAGAACCTCCATTATTGAAAGCAATTAACATCAAGAATATTTTGTTTTGTTGAGTAAATCCTCAGTGGGGTAATGGCTTGTTAATTCAAAATTGCAAATAAGGATCAGACTTGAATATATCCCATAAGCATTACACCACTACCTCACCATATCTCCACTGGAGCTATGTGCTTCCTTATTCTAATGAGTGTAATTTGAAACAAAGTTAAGTTACAAGAAGTTCCCCTTATTGCCATTACACCAAAACCTATTGGACTACTATGGAGCATTATTAACTCATGCAATTCTAGGATTATTTGTACAAGTGTGGAAATGATAACAAAAAATAGTTACAAGAGATCAGAGTTTATAGGCCCAATGAGACATAAGCTACAATTGTTCTATGCTCTTGTCATCTTCCAAAGTCTAGGGTTTGAGGGTGATGCTTCACTTTATTCTGCATTTATGATAGGGGTAGTGATTACACTTGGTGCTATTGTGTCAATTTGTACAGTAGATTGTTTGGGAAGGAGGTTTTTTGTTCATGGAAGCTGGCACACAAATGATTCTATACCATGTAAGTAAAAAAAATAAAGAATTCTTCTTGAGTTTTTTTGCTTAGCAGCTAATTTTTTAAGCTTTTATAATTTTGCATATAATGTAGTTAAATGTTAAGTGTTTTCAACCTTCTCCAATCCATAATCAACAAAAAAAATGCTTTGGAAAAAAATAATTATAGAAAATTTTCATCTATGTTTGCATTCACTCTACCTGAGAATTTTCACAATGCTTTATTGTAATATGTCAAGTGGCATTTAAAATTTCTTATCTCTTGCTACCTAATGCTCAAATTCCTCTTCCCAAAAATAAAGGCTATAGATTCATATGTTTTTAGATGCAAAATCTTGGAACTTTTATCAACATTTTCACAACATTCAATTTTTCTAGGTGCTATTAAAAAAGTTTAAACAACTATTTCAAACTTACTATTACTCTTTAACACTTTAATGAGACTATTTTTAGGAAGCTTGTTGAAGTCTACCATATTTTTTTCCTCTTTTTGATTTCCCAAAAGTCTCTTAACATCTTTCAAAGGCCACAACAAAATTTTCTTGGAGTAGACAATCTTGCAATATCTAGGTTTCAAAAATAAGCTAAAATTCATCATAAAAGTATTTTGCCGCTTCTTCAAAGTTATCAACAAAAATAGTAATAAAAAATTGTTTGATAGATTGATGGTCTTAAATTATAAATTTTTTCAAAAATTTGTTGATATGTAAGTTTATATATTTAGCTATTCTTACATTTTGTAGCTTTTTATAGTAATGAATGTTAAATCGTTAAAGTTTGATCTTAAAATTTAAAGAATCAAATAGAGATTAATAAAGTTGAAATGTTTGCTTAGATTCCTTATTTTACAATCTTAAGTAGTTGTATTGATAAAACAAGAGTACATAGAATTTGAGGGCAAAAAGATTGCAAAGAAACCAGAAGCAACACTAACCAAAATTATGATAGTTTCTTCTACAGTAAAAAAAGTTGTCAACTCTGATTCAATGAATCCTTCTTGTAGGGTGCTTTTGACACATAAGACTGCATTTCGTGAGAAGGCATCAAAGGCTGAAATGATGGTACCTAAGGAGGAACCTCTAAAGGGAAGTGATGAACTTTGTCTTCAGTGTCAACCTTTAAGACATGTACTTTCTTTTTTCCTTAAATAGCTTTTAAGTATATTTTTTTGCATTTCTCTATATTCTAGTCACTTTGATTGGTAGGGCTAGATGGAATAATAGCGCCTTGTTTCTATTAGTACTTGAGCATACAACTTTATTTCTTCTGATAGAATGATATTAGGAATCAATTTATTTTCGACATTAATTCTGTTGTTTTCATTTTTTGCATTTTGTTTTTGGCATTGTTGTAATAATTGACTCTTGCATATGCCTCAGCTCTTTAGGAGGTTTATGTTGTCACAAGATGCTGAATTGAATTCTAAAAAATGGTGAATTTGGTATGTGCATTGCAAAGCTTATTTGGTAATAATTGTGTTCTTGTCTAACGAAATGCACTATCCAGTGTTGGCTCTATTTGTTTTCCAAATTTTTTAAGTTGCTTTCAAAAACAAGAGGAAGAATATGCAATTGACATGTTCAAGAAGTTGGTAAAAATTGAAAAGAACATGGCCTTTGTGTGAATTTTTTATCGATACAATGTTTATGACCAAAGAAAGTCTAATTAATAGTAACCAAGAAACAATTGCTCCAGACTAAGACAGTAAGAGTACATAATTCATCTCCATTAGAGCTTTTTGTAAGAAATCTTTTATTGTTTAATACTTAGTAATAAGCGTTGTATCAAGATTTAATGATAGTTGAAGCAGAGGTGTAACTAAGTCCCATTGAATCCTTGTTTTCCACAACCACTCTGCCAAGTAAAGGACTTTGTACGTGACTCTGATGTTGGTTATTGTCATGTATGGCTAGTTTTTTTTAATTTTTAAAATACTTATCCTTTATTTGAGATTTCTCATCAACATTTTGATACTTCTTTTTCCATGTGATTAATAATTTGCAATTCCAACCAACTGCATGGTTTTGCAACATTTGAACTAACACAATAAACAACAAAACAACCCCTCAATCTCATTGCTTTATGATATTAGAAGATTGTATATTGATTTAACTAATTAATATTCAGTGATTTTGTATCCCAGCTAGCTGTAAGTGCCTTAACAAGCAATCATAATTTTGTGTTTGTTTGACACTGTTGAATAAGTATAGTACATGAATAAAATGCTTGCTCAGACTTTTCAGACCTTCACAGGAAGGTAGAAGGTAGGCTGCTAACCAGAACGATATTTTATTTTGTAGGCTAAACAAAGAACCTCCTAATCTGATATTTAGGAAGAAGGAGGAGGGTGGAATAAACTTCACATCTACTTCGGCCAACACAAACTTGGACCTTGAAACTATTAAAGCCATTTGTGGAGAATACCTGATTCACAATGTTGATATATCTCTTCGCTATGATGTCACTGTAAATGACCTTATATATGTTATCGAAGATAGTTGTATATATATGCATTGCATTTATGTGATTAACAAGGTTGACCAAATTACCCTTGAGGAGTTGGAGATCTTGGACAAGCTTCCAAATCACTGTCTAATTAGGTGGTTCTCGATTTAATTTTTATTTCCATTTTCAACTTTCCTTTTTGATTTATAATGCAAAGATGCTATTTTTTTTGCAAGCAGAGTTGTTTCATCATGACAGGAAATCTTCTTGTTTTATAGTGGTTGGTGTCCAAATTGCATTTTTGAGCAATTGACAATGTTAATCAAATAAGTTTTGTCTTTAAATATTTTGTTCAAAACTTCAATCAAAAATGAAAGTTGTATTCTTTTGTATATTTTTCCTGTATTTTGTCATGATTAGTTATTTACAATTATATGCATTTAATGTTAAGTACCTGAATGAATTAGCTTAACTATAAACCAACTTACAAGGTAAACTATAAGCCGACTCACCAGCTAAATTGTAAACAAATAAAACTAATTATATAGATTCTGAAATAATTTTTTTGGCTTAGAACTTTTACCCCCCGGCCAGATCAAAAATAGTGAAACCATGGTAAGAGCAAGGAGTATTACATGGTCATACTATGCTCCAGGTCCTCATTGATGTTTAACTTTATTTCAATGCCACAAAACATCTTCATATTGAAACCAGTGCAGTTTTCACAACTGCAAGTGATTTCCTTAAAATTTATGTTTCGAAGGACATGTTCATCCAGCATGCTTTTCAATTAAATGAGTTCATTCTTCTTGAAATTAGACATCTTTCACTTTCATCTTGAACTTAAGATTTTTGTGTTCCAAACTGGTGCGTAATCCCCCAATTTTAATACTTGTTGGAAGTTTACAGAACTTTTTAATTGTCCTTTAATTATCCTTTGATTTGACAAATATTTAATTACAATTAGTGTTGGAATTAGTGTTCTGAAGTTGCTAGAAATGAAATAGTATTGTGGTTGGCTGAAAAAAACTGAGGCAATAAAAATCAACCACCACAAGACAATTGGCACAAAGATTTAATTGGGAAACTTAAATGTGGGAAAAATTGGCTTGGAAATGGGAATCGATCAGCTTTATCTCCTTCCTTTGGGAAAAAGTAATTACAAAGAGCTCAGATAGAGCATATATAGCATTCTTCCTGTTGTCACACTCACCCAACTACACTCTCAACCAATAAATTTTACTCCTAGGCCACAACCATCTGAAATGTCCAATTCTTATTCTCACACTTTGTTGCTTTGGTGGACTTATGCCTCTTATAGCTAAGATAAATTGCAAGGGCCCTCCCATGTATTAAAGGACTTCTAGTTATTGAGAAACATGAAAATTCGCTTTGTCCTCTTGTGGGAAATGGACAAAACTTCCAGCCTCGTGCATCACCATGAAACCACCATATTAATAGCAAAATTTTCGTGACATAAAACAATTTACACCCTGCTGTTTCTGTTAGAGTTTAGTATCCCAGTTTGACTAGACTGCGAATGGACTTCCTTATAAGAAATTTGACACAAAAAATGACAATATAAGTGATAATTTTCTTGATTTGAATTTGTAAACCGTCATAATTGAGTTTTGATTATATTACTTATAGATTAATAAATTCATTGCATCCTACCACAATTTCCAGGCACATATTTTATTCAACGGGGGATATTAGATATGAGAAAGATGTGATAAGTGTTTCTGAAAGAAAAAAATTATAGTGGGTGAAAAACACTACATGATTTATGACTATTGCAATGACAGACAAAGATATACAGTCCCCCCATGCGAGTTTGAATGGATACCAACTACTATTGATGTTGTGAAAGCAATATCTTCACACATAGTGAAAAGTACAGTCAAACCATCTTCATTTAGCAGAACAACATAATTGTTTTAGAATGAAATAAAACACAAATAGTGTAAAAACCCAATTCTGTTTATCATTATTTTTTTGGTTTTTAAAACATTGTGGCCTCAAGTTTTGTTATGAATTTTATGTGTTACCTTTTGAAACTTTAACAGATCAAGGTTTTCCCAAATCAATGAAATAAACATGCATGTCTGCCAGAGCAGTTGCAACAACAGATCTGATAGTAAATTCTAAAACTTTTCATTTAAAGACATTGCTCTTGAGGAATTCTGTGAAACAATTCTCATGCCTTCCTCTATGCTTTATCACACCATCTCTATGATTTAATGTTTTGCATAAATATCAATCTCTATTTATATAGCTCTCATATTGGTGTAGGTAGAAAAGATGCTTGTAAAGTTTGAGTAGTTCATCTTCACACCCGCCGATCACATTTGCTTGAGCCCTTAAAACAAAACCCATTCGGTGCATATTTAGTGATAATTGTTGTTCATGAGTCGATGCCTCCCTAAGGCATTTGGTCAAATAGTTTCTCGTGCTGTCTACGCTTCAAAATTTTGCATGCATGTATGTTTTTATCTTTCTTTGGATCTTTATTTTAGATTGCCTTGGGCCAGAGGTACCATTGTAGATGATTACAATTCCTCACTTCAATTTCCTCTTTTGTAATTGGGTATTTAGCTACTTGAACTAATATATTGAATTTTCCACAATATTCTCAAAGTAGAACTTTCCTCTTGTTCCATGCAATAGTGCAGAAGCTTGTGACAAGAATCTCACTTCCCTCAATTTGCTTTTGCTAGTAAATGATAAGGAAGAAATGATCATTTCACCCTTAAATGTAAAATCATTTTTTTAATATTTATAATGTTCTAGGTTTTTTTGGCATACATGGGAAGCAATTGCAGGAAAAGTTGGTAGAACTTAAACACTAAACGTTGATGACGTAAAAACATGGAAGGCATACAAAGTTACAAATTATTTAGTACAACAAAAAAATTGCAGAATCTAAGAAATGCAAAACCAAATGAAAGGCATTGTAGTTGAACAGGTAGGCCATCTAAATTTAAAAAACATGACTTTCTTTCTGTTTTTGACTTTTAAAACTTTTTTCAGGAAGGCATGCCTAATTGTAAAAGGCACCAATTCATTTACATCTTTATTGTGCAAGCTTGCAATATGGAGCATAATATAAACTATCCAGAATGCATTCCAATGCCAGCATCACCTACCTACACTTCAATTGTCGCACAACAAATAAAAACAAAGCTATTTTTACACAATTTGGCAGGAACTTCGCAGCTCTGCAACTCTTGTTATTCTTGCTGTGAAGAGATAAACAAATTATAAATTATAAATTCTCACCATATGAACTATTAGCAAAGAGGAGTGTTGCATCTACTTAGATGATCATGCTTTCTAGGAACCTAATGGTGTTCTTCCTTTAGATACCAAGTTACTTTCAAATAAGACAATGTTATGGCACTAGAGAATGGGCCACATAGATGAGAAGAGCATAAGGACCCTAAAAGATAAAATACTATACATGGTTTGAATGATTTTTTTACTTAAATTATCATATTTTTTTGGGGTGTTGGATATAATTCATTATTATGTTTTTGGTCTTGTAAAATTTCTTTCAATTTGAAAAGCTCTATATTATGTATCTTTCAAAGATGACTACTCTAGAACTTGGGTATATTTCCTTAGAAGTAAACCTAAAGTCTTCAATCATATTTTGAGGCTCTTGTATAAAATTAGACAAGCATGTATATTAAAATTTTGTGAACTAATAATGGAAGTTAGTTTTGTTTAGTATATTTTGATAGATTATGTAAGGAGCATGAGATAGAGAGACATAAGACAAATCCATATACCCTTAATCAAAATGGAGTTGTAGAGATAATGAGAATTACATTGATGGAGAGGGATAAGAATATGCTTAGTGGATTCTTCTCTTGACCTATGTATTTCTCCAAGGGATTACAAGAACATAGTTGAAAATATCAAATCATTAATTCCTAATCCTATACTTATATTCCCACTTCTTCTCCTTCTTCATCCCACCCTTCTAAATATCCCAATAATATCCTTTCAAAAATAACAAATTAAACTTTCCCAAGCCTAAAATCAATTCAAATGCTAACTATGTTGATACCATGCCTTCTAATTCTTCTCTTGTGGCATCCTTCAAACATCAAAATGATTTTCATTTCACCCATTTAGTAGATTTCTTATTATATACCCTTTAACAACTCTTGAAAACTAACCTTATTTCTCTTCCTCCTATACACCCCTTCTCTTCCCCTTCCAGGGGTATGAAACCAAGAAATTTTTTCAATGCAACAATGTTCTAGGTCATAATACTAAGAAGTGTGAACACTTGTGCCACTAGGTCCTAGATCCCATCAACAATAACAAGTATGTTTCTCTTAATTAAAACTTTCAAATCCTTAGAAATCTCTTCCTTCAACATAACCATGTAAATCATGTTGATCATGTGGAATCCTATTCTTCTTCTATTAGTTTTCATTTATATTATTTTGGTCCTTGTCCTTTTTATTACTCCTTTATACATTTCCTTATGATTTCTCCTTTCCAAATATGGTTGGTTCCATTAATATTGGTTCTTCTTCTATGTCTCCTCCTCTTATAACTTTCTCTCCCACAATCCCTAGTAGTATGTGTCAACTATTGAAGAATACATTTTCTATAAGATAATTGAATGGATCTTGATGTAGGAGCTCATCTAGGGGTACTAACAATCTTGCCTCACAAAAAATATTGTTGTTTCATTTTTGCTTATTTTCAATAAGGGCTTAGGGGTTAGGAGAATAAATATTTTGATTTACAACTTTGTAATTTCCCTTTTGGTAAAATTGTAATTGTAATTTTGGTGGGAATTAAAAATTTATAAATATTTCTAAGGAAAAATTGGGAAAATACCCCTCTTGGGCATCCCATTGTTGGTGGGGACCACTTGGGGTGCATGTTCTTGCATGTTCAAGTGCATGCTACATTTGCACGATTGTTCCATAAGCTTTGCATGTTGTTGCATGTCTATATTTGGAGTCATTGGAATCGTTGGGAATCATTGAAGGTGTCATAGTTGGAAAAGATCATTGGTCAAGAGCTAGGCACCCATATATGGGTCATATTTGCAATGAATAGTCTTATATATTTTATATTTTATTCTTCTCAAAGTGGGGAATTGGATTTCATGATGGTATTGACAAATTGTTTTGGTAACCAACAATTATTTTCTCCTCACACATTCTCTATATATTGATGTTGTTTCATTTGGAGAGGGAGGCTTTTGGAGAAGTCGTGGTTGCATAACCAGATGTTGTTGAAATGAAGCTAGGAAGTTAAGTTGCAGATTTTTGTATGTGTGAAGCCCAAATTGTAAGGAATCCCATGAGCTTCAATTTGATGTAATCATTTTATGATTTAAGCAAATAATAATGTTGTTGATTGTATTTCTTTAAATCTGAAATTTAATGGCATATTGCAACCATCTTGCAAGTCTCTTTGTGTATGTTTGATTTCAGATTTGTAAGGGGAGTCCCCTTCATCAGTGGTATTAGAGCAAGAGTTCCTAAGTGTGTAGGCAAAAGTGTTGATGTGAGGTAGTTTGCACAAGGACCTGGGGGTGGAGTGTGTGTGGTTTATAAACAGATCACAGAGTGAGGCAGTTTACACGTGCAAGACCTGAGGATTTTGAAATTTGTGTTAAGGATTTTTGAGACCTTAAGGATGGAAAAGAGGAAGAAGAAAATGACTTTTTTCATTGGATGGATTTTGAGGATTCCTAGACTTGAGAAAATTAGAGAGAGAGCAAGAATAAATAAGTTGGGATGATAGAATTGCACCAACAAGTGGATGAATTAAGAAAAGAGATTGAAAGGAGAAAATGATAAAAGAGAAGAGTTGAAAGTAATTTTGATTATCTTTCTAACGATATTTTGATTCTAGGAAAGAAAAAAGATGCAGCTGAATGTCATGAATGTGACATTAAAGAAGAAGAAGAGGATGGATATGAAGAAGTTGATGGATTTGAAGTTGAGGAATGTCTATTGGAAGGCATGAAGAAAGAGATAAAAGAGGTTGTAGCAGAAAAAAAAAGAGTTGAGAGAAAAGGAGGACATTAAAAAAGAGGAAAACCAAGTTGCATTAGTTAAAGAAAAGGTAAAAGTTTCATTTTGTGAGTTCATTGATGATTCTATTTTGCATGTGAATGATATGAATGGGATGGATAGATATAACGAGGTTGAAATTTTTTTTGCAACAATAAGGAAAAGAGGAATATCATATTTTGATGAGGTTAGAACCAAATCTGATTTGTGTATGAGTGATATGATGAGTGGCAACAAAGAAAGAATTGCAACAGTGAAAGTGCAACAGAAGGCAATGAGGTAAAATTAGATTTTAATGTATGTTTTGATGAGGCTAAGAATGTAGAAATAGAGAAATTTGTTGCACAAATGAATCAATTTGAGAAGGTTGAAATTGAGGAACAATTTTTCATAGCAATATATCTTTCTAAAGGCATAAAAACAATGACATATTATGTCAAAGACAAGGTTGAAGTTGCAGTAGTGAATGGAACCAAGGTAAACTTTAATTTTTCTAAATATTAATCTAAAGAAGGATGTGAGTGTGATGAGATTGCAACAAAGAAGAATAGTAAATCATATTTTATTCAATTTGAGAATGATGATGGTTTGTAAGTTATGTATAGGTTAGTTTAGGAAGATTTTGCTAGAGATGATTGGTATGTAGAGAAGGATTTGTATGGTGTTGCAAAGTTAAGTGTAGGTGAAAATTGGTGGAGGTGGATGGACTATGGTGGGTTGAATCCCACAAGATTGGAGGAGGATGTGAATTAAAGTAGGAGGAGGTGGTCAGTTTATGGTGGAAATGATTCCACATTCAGGAGGTTGAGTGTAGAACATAGTTGCCAGAGAAGGGATCTTGTTCCAATTAAGTGTTGGAAGAGGAGAAAGAAGAATCAATTGCAGGTACCAAATTCAGTGATGGAGTTTGCCGAGGATTGCTTGCAATCTAAAAGAGTGGTACCACCACTCAACTCCATTTTATGAATCCATATTCATAAAAAATTTCCCCCAGGTGTCTAATGTAGGAGCATCTAAGGGTACTAGCAATCTTGCATCACCAAAAATATTGCTATTTTATTTTTGTTTATTTTCAATAAGGGCATAGGGGTTAGGAGAATAAATATTTTGATATACAACTTTGTAATTTTCCTTGTGGTGAAATTGTAATTGTAATTTTGGTGGGATTTATGCATTTATGAATATTTTCTAAGGTAAAATTGGGAAAATACCCCTCTTGGGCATCCCATTCTTGGTGGGAACCACTTGGGGTGCATGTGCTTGCATGTTAAATTGTATGCCTTGCATGTAATTGTATGTTATGCCACAAGCTTTACATGTCTGTATTTGGAGCCGTTGGAGCCACCAAGAATCAAAGAAGGTGTCATAATTGACCAAATTCGATTGACCATGGTTTAGGTGCTCATGTGAAGGCCATGTGAGCATTGAGTAATTTTATTATTTTTATGATTATTTCTCCAAATGGGGTGTGGGTTTTCCAAGGACATGTTTTTCTTATGGTTTTGGAAAACCTGTGAACACCAAACCTGCACAAGCTAACATAAGAGCAACAAATAACTTTTAAACATGTTAGAAAGCTCAATCTAGTGTTCCCTATGAGATTCTCAGAAGAACAAAGATGAAAACATAAAATAAAATAAGAAGAAGGTATGTAATAACTAAGTTAACCAAACCTCAATCCCATAGGGGGATTGGTGCTTCTTTGATGTGGAAAGAAGCCCTTTCCCAATCCCAATTGATAAGTTTGATGTTGAAGATGATTCCAAGTGTGAAAATGACTCCAAATGGTGATAACTATGCTTGAAAATGATGAAAGTGATAGATTGCTATGAATTGAAATGCCTATAGTGATAATGCTTGAAGTTGTGGATCCATATTGTGAAAAGGATGCTTCTATTTATAGAAGCCAAGGGTTGAAGAATGAGAGTATTTGATGAATGTGGAATAAAATGGGAGCCAATAAGGATGTGCCAAGTGTCACAATTCTATTGGAGGAAGGTGGAGCACATTTTGGGAAATGTGTGAGTGGAGGAGGATGGAAGAGAAGTAAATAAGAATGGTTGAGGATTTGAAAGGTTGTAAGAAGAATTGAATGAATATGGTTGAGATTTGAGAGGATGTAAGAGAATTTATTGCATTTGTAAGAGGATTTATTGAGGATGTTAAAGGTTTTTGAAAACATTTTGAGGGAAATTGAATTGGAGGTTATTGAGAGGAATATTCCTTGGAATATACCTTTTTGAGGATAAATAGAGGAATTAGATAATGAAACAAATGAATTTCATTTGCAACCTGGTTAGTTGACCACGGGTTGATTTAACTCTTGAGGAGTTAAAAGTTGGAGGAATTATTAATGATGATTAGAAAGGTGATTTAGGATTAATTAATCCAGAATTAATTAATTGGAATGGGTTAGGGGATTGTGACATTTGATTTGATTGATTAATCAAATGATAGGATTTAAGGGGATTTTTTATATATATATTATAGTGGTGTCCCCACGACCCAACAACCCTTATCTTGGGTACCTAAGGTGAGCTAGGGCGAGACTAGTCCCCTGCGGGTGAGATCCCCCGCCCGCAAGAAGTCCCACCTCTTAAACCCGAGAGCGGAGTCGAACTTGAGACCAATGGGGAGCAAACCCACTGCCCATAAGAAATCCCACCTCTTAATCAAATGAGAGGATTTAAGGGGATTTAATTAAATATGATGAAAATTAGTTAGAAGAATGGTGAATTAATCAATAAATTTAATTGTTTGATTAATAGTTGATTTTTTTGAATTTAACTAAATAATGTTGATTATTTAATTAATTGATGAATTCAAGGCGATTTAGGAAGAAATGGTGTTAATTTATCAGAATTAGATGTATAGTATCAATCAAGACTTTTTCGGTGTCTACATTTTGTCCCTCTTTGAAGCGAGGTACCTGCTACGTCGATTCAAAGAATAGCACTGCCATGATCAAAATTCAAAAAAAGTCCTAATTTTTCAGATGCCCCACTATTGCCCCAGTGGAAAAAAGTACACTTCGACACTGCCCCCTCGAGAGATCGAGCAAAAAAATTCAATTTTTGGGTCAATCCCGCGATAAAGATTCAGGGTCAATTCAGCTTAGAGAGGACTAGAAATCTTAAATGTTTGATGTAGACAAAATTGATGATGTATAGATAGTCATTGACCATGGGTAGCCTCACGTATATTTTGATATAACACACTAATTCAATACTTGTATAGAAATATTAGTAGAGATAGAAGAATGGAAAGAATAAGATGGATATAAGTAGAAGAATAAGATGGATGAACCCTTGATTCTAAGAAGATGTAGAAGTCCAACAAGTCCATGAATTATTGAGACTTTATTAGATATGGTGATGAGTGATGATGATTTTCTTATCTAGGTATTGAAACATGAATGGTACAACTTTATTTATGTTTGATAAAACACATAGATACAATTTCATCAAGGTATAGACAACTAGGATGGCAGGGTATCTAGTGCCATGGACTTTGACTCGAAAAAAAAAAAAGAGTATTCTTGTTCACACCTGGCATACAAAAACCTTGCTAGGATGCACGTCAGAATTTTCAAACACCTCGGACCAAAACATGGAAAGGTATCACCTATCAATGCAATAGTCAACAAGTTTCCCAAAACACCTTCTATACATACCTAACAAAGAAAGTATTCACTAAGTTTATATTACAAGAACATCCAACAAGCACAACAAATGAAAAATAATGATCAATGTACCATTCCTATTCTCTCTAAATCATTTTGATAGACATCATCGAGAGGTCATTAGAATGAGCACAATAAGGTAAATCAAAAGAAAAGATCAAGTGAGAAAACAAATCAATGTTATTCATACCTCTAGCCAAGGGGATGTGTTTTGTTTAGGATAAGTATCTAAAGTGATTGCCAAAGATAATGCCCATTTATAGGAAGGATGCATCCTAGGAAATGTTAGTGGATGGTGGCAAGTTGATAGGTTGTTTGAAAGGCCATTGATATAAGGTTGAATGACATTTTTGCTAAGAAGATTAAGAGTTTGATTTTGCATTTTAAAATTTTTTTGTTTCGATTTTGATTTTGCATTTAAAGTTTGCTTTTGTTGATTGTTGTGGTTGTTTCTATTTGTATTGCCAAAGGATGAAGGTGATGATTGATTTATTATAGATGATTGAATATTGCAGGTGAAAGTGAAATGGAACGAAAGGATTTTTTCAAATATTTGAATGTTTTTGAAATGTTATAAGGCTATTTTTTTGGATTTTTGGGTTATTTAATTTTTTTTATGTTTTTGTGTCTTGGGGGCTCATGAATGATGTCCTTGCCTACGTTTAGGCTCAGAGACGACGTAGTTCAGATAACCATGTTTTTGACTTTTTTTCTGAATTTTTGACCTATTTTTGGGATTTTGATATGATTTGAATGTTATTGGATTTTGCATGATTTTCATGATTTGGATATGGATATGTGTGATGATATTAGTGATCTATTTGGGATCTTGTTCAAAATCAAGCTATGGTTGATTGATCTAATTGATGGATTGATGAGGAGAACATTGTCGAGGATACACAACAATGCAAGGATAGTGTTAAGAAACACAAGGATTGGGAAGGATATCCCAAGATGATGATGGATTGATTGGATTTGATTGATAAATATTTTGAAGCTCAACTTGGAAAAAAAGTGTTTTGAATGATTTGATGTGACATTGAAGTGAAAATTAGATGCGAATGATATTTATTGTTTGGATTGATGTTCGATGAAATATAAAGCTTGATAAGAAACATCTTGTTAAAATATGTCAAGGGTTTGTGATTTTTATTTTAGCTCACAAATGCTTTGGACCAATTTGATTTCACATTTTCCAATGTTCGGATCACCACATAAGTTGGAAGATATAGATCAAGATTTATTCCCGAAGAAAGATGTAAATATTTGCCCCCAGTGTCTAACAATGTATGGAATGCCATGGGTGGATGCTTAGATAGATGTATAGATTGATGGATATGGATTATCTTGCGATAAGATAAGGTGTTCGAACAAAGGATGCTCATTTGGATAGTACTTCAGGGCTTAGATAATGTCAGGTAGGATAGGATCAATGATAATGACCCATGTCAAGATGTTTACCATAAGCAAGTGTAAAGTTGACAACAAAATTTTATCAAGATCAATATAATGTAGATAGATGGTAATGGGTTGGATAAATGGTTCATGGATGAATGGATTTATTATGGATAATATGGATGGAATGTAGGATTTATTATGGATGAGATGAGATGCTTTCACCTAAACAGGCACAAGTAGATGCTCGATTCTACACATGACACTTGTTTGCTAGGTTTTCATCATGGTACTTGCCCAAAGCGCCACCGTAGTGGTTTTCACTGGAGGACGATTTTTTATCTTTACTATTTTCATGATTTTTCTTTTTAATGAAAGATTTTAAGTTCACATTGAACCACCTGGTGGTGAAGATGTAGATGCTTCTATCATAATGTGCCATTGATAGCCTACTTGAAGAAGTTGCTTTGCTAAGATATGTGCACTTGAATACAACTTTTGAGATTCCTGATCTACTTTGTTGATACCGAAGTTAACTATGTCTTTATGCGCACATCACAATAAAGTGCCTTCCAAATCCTTATGATGAAGGGTTGCTACCAATACATGGTCAATGTGAGAATTGGATATCATGCGAGAAGGTGTGGATGGAGTGTGTTTAGGAATAAAAGATGGATTGGTTGATAGTTTGGAACCTTTGACTCTCCAAACTTGGGAAGATGAGCAATGGTGGGTGGATACGGAAGTGTGCATGGAATTAGGACCATCTACTTGATATACTTTGTACGTCGCTTGGGAAGCTTGATTTTTCCTTTGTGGAAATCTTTGATGGATACTTTTCCCTTTTTTATTTTGCCCCATAGTTTCTTTGACTGATGGAGTTTGATAGGGATAATTTTTCTTTGTGTTTTTTGGTATCCATGTGTATTTGATTTTTCCATTATGCTTCTTAGCTTCTTTTGCTTTGATAATGTTATTTGTGCTTTGATTCAAATCTTTCTTTTGATGTTGGTCCCAATTCATGGATGGGGTGAGGGGTGGATGAGGATTCGTGACATGGCTAGTTGTAGTATTGGGATTGGTTTCATCATAAGGATTCTCCATGCTTCCTATGTTGATGTTTGCTTGAGATGAATTTTCCCCCAGTATTGTGGAAGTAGTATCTTCATGTTTTGATTATGCCTATTTCAATATTTCCTGTTTAGCAAGCATTCTCTGATAAATGACCATTGCAAATGATGTTATTCCAGTTTGCTACTCTGTTGACTTCAGAATATCCTATTTGGTTTGACCCGTTTCCTTGAGTGGATAATGTTGGATATCTTTATCCATGATGTCCTCAATCTAAATTTGGGATATATTTGATCCTAATGTTGACAACTCGACCTAACTATAGGAATCAATAACCTCCTGTTCTTGTATAATAATGTCAAGAGTAAAGGGATCTTGTTGTAAATGAAGATCATCTATGTGTCCATCCAAAGAAAGCATCTCATGGGTAGATGGAGGAGTATGTGTTATATGGATATGTTCATCATTTACAACATCTTGTATAGATTGGAGAGTGTCCATTAGATCATTGTAGTATCTTGGAGATACAAATTCTTGATCTTGAATGATTTCAGAATTGCTTTCAACATGCTTTGGATCAAGTTCTTGACATGGGTCAATTTCAAAGGATGGATTACTTATAAAGGGTTCTTGGATGTCTTCATTAGGCATAGGAAGTGGCTTAATATCCTTTTGATCTTTGAGTGGATTTGGATCAAGTGTGGAGTTGAGGATTCCTTCAATATTTGCAACCATGAGGTCAAAGGATGCCAATATGTCTTGGAAAGTACCATTGCTAGATTTTGGTGAAAGATGTTGATCATGCTTTGGAGTAAATTCTTGAGATATGTCATTTAACTCATTAGGTGATGTAGAGACATTGTCAACATGATCATTGGTAGACGGATCTTGGATTATGTCAATAGGATCAAATAATTCTAACACTCCTTGAAATAGATCATTGTTGGATATTATTGATGAATTTCGATCATGATTGAAAAGTGAATCTTGATGCATGTTGATTTGATCATTGGATGGGGTAGAAACAAATTCAAGGTGCTCATTGATGGATAGATCTTGATCATTATTTTCAACAATTATGGTCAAGAGATTATCACTGTTATCACTAGTGGTTGAATCTTGATCATTTTCATCAACAGTTATTATTTCTTGATCAAGAAGGTCTTGGATGAGATTTTTGAGTGGAATACAATTTGATGTTTTATGATGATTTTCTCTATGATACTCACAATAATATCTAACCTTATTCTGAGGGAAGTTTATGACATAGTTGAAAGCACTTACTTTTGGAAGAGTGATGAGTTTTGCATTAACCAGCTTGTGTAATGCAGCTTCAATTGGCTCTCCCAAAGGAGTGTATTCATGTTTGTTACCTTGTGGTGATTTATTTTGGAGATGTGGTGATTGATCTTCGAGATGTGGTGATTGGTCTCGTTGTTGATGTTGTTGATATTGATATCCAACCTCTTGACATTGGGGATATTCTTCTTGATGTGGTTGGGGACACAACTCAATGTTTGGATGGCATGGTTTAACCAATGGAAGAGTGTATTGATTTTGGGTTGGAGATGTCTCTTGGTACAATGAATCAACTATTTTGGTAAGTGAAGCAATTTGATGTCATAAAATTTGATCTTGATTTTTATCTTGGCACCCTTGATATAGTTGATTTGGTTGTTGAGCAAGCATATTTGGAATGTATACTTGTGGTGTTTGTATGGGATCATGGACAAATTGATTTTGGACAACGTTCTAATTTGGGATGATGTTTAGATTTTGCATTATAGGTTGACATTGAACATTGTTTTGGTTTGGAAACACATTGCTTTGATTTGGGTAACTTTGATTTTGTATGAGGTTACCTTGATTTGGATTAATACATTGAGTTGTCATCATATTGTTTGGACTTTGAACAACATTGGTATGATTCACAAAAATATCTATCCCATAGTTTACCAAGTGTGGATTTGATATATTCATGTTTGGTAAGCTTGTAATTGGTATATTAAGATTTGGAATGTATTGATTTGATGGGATAATGTTGTTTTGTTGAAGACTCTTACATTGATTGTTTAGTTGATAGATTTATAGGTTTTGACTTTGATTTAAATCTACCATAGGGAAAGGAGATCCAAAATTTAGATTGGGCATACTCACATTTGTTGTATCATTGAGGTTTGTAGGAGGTAGTGATACCATGTATGGATTGTATAAATGTGAGTTTTGATAATCAATTGGTATTGTAAGGCTTTGATAGTTTGGTTGACTTAGATCACTCATGATGTATGAATCAAGTTTATATTCCATGTTTTTCTTGTGTTTTGACCTTGTTGCAAAAGTGACCCTCTAAGGTGTTTTGGACCAATGATGAGATGAAAGATGAAAGGGTGAGTGATATGGGTGTTTGAACTTTTAAGAACTTTGGATTAATGCTAGAATTTAGGATTTGATTTTGATTGTTTTGATTGGATAATGAGCTTGTGAATCCCAAGATGTTAGATGTTATCTTAGGATGAACTCGTTCAAAAGGGTGATTATTTAACTAAGTGTGCGAGGAAGGATTCTATTGGCATATGGCTTTAGGAGATTTTTTTTGGTTGCTCGTGTTGTCATTGATGGCAATTGGAGTCAGTAGTGTGGTCCGTAGTTTAGAAGCAGTTCCTACCGGCAATGAAAGTAGAAGATAATACTCTACTGGTAGAATGCATGAAGAATAGAGTATCCAGTTGGTAAGTTGATTTGGATACTTCTCCGAATCATTATTTTGTTGTGTGGATACCCAGGGATGCTTGTCAATCATGTATACTATTTGTTTGATAAGTTTTATGATATTACATTGATCCATGTACAATTTTTGAGATTCCGTAGAATAATTTATTGCTTATTTTCTCATTATGGCCGACATGTTGTGTATGTCGTGTTCCAAATGTATGAGGAGTATGCATTTAACTATTTCTTATGTTGGGAATTTTGGTTTGGGTCCCTACTATAGTCTAGTTGACTTGTGTGGGTATGCATTAGTTCTAATTGGTGATTAGAGCCGACTTGTGGAAGAGTATTATATTTTATTTCAAGCCGACATGCAATAATAAAAACTCTAGTTAGCGGATATATAAATGAGATTGGTAATTCATTTTAGGAGTGATGTGGAGTGGTGTACGAAGTAGTGAGAAGGTGTGTGTGTGAAAAAGTGCAGAACAACTGCATGAGGTATTATCAGAGGATCTATCGAGAGAATTTTGTTTGTGCAACATAAGGGTTTTTGTAGAGCAGAGCAGAGTAAAACAGAGTAGAAGTGCGAATTGGGCAGAAGGTCCATAATCAATCTTCATGTGCTTCATTGGAACTAAATCCAGGCATTTAGAGATGTTGTTTTCTCAGTTCATATTTTGAATAGCTTTAATCCAAACTTCTTTTGGACAGTGAGTCCTCTTTTTTATTTTGAGCAGTGAGCTCTAGGCAGTGCACCTAAATGCAAGTGCATTCCCCTTTTTATCATACTTTTAATAGAGTATACTTTGTGGATTAATCTCCATCGTGGTTTTTCCCGTAATAGGTTTTCCACATAAAAATCTTGGTGTTATGGTATTCACATTGTCTTATTAATGTACATGCATGTTTCCTTCTATTTATTTGTTGTTGATAGTTTAAGATCTAATTTGAGATTCAAATTGTGGAACACTGATTCACCCCCCTCTCAGTGTTTGTAGTGTCCAACAATTGGTATCAGAGCAGGTTCCTCTTCTAAGTTTAATAGCTTGAGGTGGATCTTGGATTACAATGGATGCAAGTGGTCTTCAACAACAACTTATGGTGGCACTTGATGATCTTGATTAGTCTAAAGTAGAGGTCATGGAACTAAAAGCAAACCTTTTGGTTGCCAAAAAATTCATTCAATCACTGAAGGATAAAATACATGAGTCAAGGGAAAAGAGGAAAGAACTATGTAGTTAGTTGAAGCAAAAAGAAAGCAAAGGCCTGGAAGATGTTCATATGAATCAATCCCTAAAAGAAATAACAAAAGAATGTGAAAAGCTTGCTAAGTACAATACTGCTCTAAAGCTTGAAACAAAATCTGTGGCAATCAAGTTAACTAAAGAGATTGAAGAAAGAACTTAGAAGAATGTGGAGAATCTAGCCCAGTCCTTGAAAGAGAAATATGAGGAATACAAAAAAGTAAATAGTGGATTCATTCAGCTAGAGATTGAACTGCAACAATCTAGAAACAATGAACAAGAGCTTGAGAGACAGGTAGTTATTCTCAGAGATGAGCTTGCCACTACAAATGAGTTTAAGGAGAAGTTCAGGATCAGTTCTGCTAAGCTTGATGAAATAACTAAAGGAAAAAAAGATGCAAATGATAGGTGAGGTCTTGGCTAGGTGAAGGATGTGAGCTTTGGATCTAAACAAAAGGACCCTGAAAAGAAGAACAAAGGAAAAAGATATCCGATAAGGCAACCTAATGCTCAGAAATTTAATGGATAGAATTTGGGCATACAAAGAAGTAAGATAAGATATTTTCCAATGACTGCAAAAAGTTTGGTCATAAGTCATTAGAATGTAGAAGCATGTCTGTCAGAAAAAGGGATGTTAAATGTTATATCTGTGGAAGGTTTGGACATATTGCTAATCAGTGTAGATTAGGAGGAAATAAGTGGAATGGATGGTAGAGATAGAAATATCCGGTATGCTACAATTGCAACAAATTTGGTCACATTGCAAGAGTCTATAAAAATAGAAACATGAATAAAAGAGGTCTGAAACATCAAGGTAGAAATTCACAGAAAAGTGATAAAGGTAAAGGAAAAGCATCTGTGGAAGAGATAAGAGATCAGATAGAAAAAACATGGGTAAAGAAGAATGGATCTAATGAAGGTAATAAGACTATACTGGAAGCTCCCTCTGGTAACTCATCCGACAATTGATTTCAGGCCATTGGCCTAGGGGGAGTTTTTCATGAAAATATTTTGTCCCCCCATGTGTAGTTAGTTTTGGATTGCAGGAAGTTGTTCAAAGTTGTGTTATTCATTCTCAAATGTACTAGTGATCGCTTCTTGAAGGTCCACAAATGGATTTCTCTCATTGTTTGAAAATAGTGTAATCAGAACTTCTAGGGAAAAACATTTAATGTGATAAGGAAGTTAGGTGTGCAAAGTTATAAAAGGCAATTTGAAACCCTCATTTGTCACCGTGTACTGAAGGAGAATAGTTGGAGAACCCTTTTTCAACAAAATTTTGATGGAGTGAAAGTCAAATTAGCAGCGAATTTCTAGGTATTTTTGTTGATTATCAATTTCATACTTATTATGTGATCGGTAGAACCCTGTTCGGTATGGAAAATGAAACAAATTAAAGGAACATTAATTTTGGATGAGTTTAGTAGTCAAAAGGTTAGGGATGTAAGAAATTTTTTGTCTCATGTTGAATTGAAGAAGCTTGGAGGAGCGAAACACAAGAATCTAGATATCTGGAATGAATTTCCTCATTTTGTCAACGCGAAGGTAGTCCGGTTAATTTTGAATAGATTGAATGGTGATATCCTTACTCTGGATAAACCTTATCAAATTTCTAAGGATGTAATTAGAAATCTAATAGGTTTTGCAATGTTGGTGATGTTTCAAAAAAGAAATCAATTTGAAATGTTGAAGTCGAAGCCCTAACTGGTGTAAAAGGAGATCAGAGGGCATTGATAATTACATTGATCAAAGACCCATTAACAAAGTATATTGCATATGGAATTTCATACAAGATCTTCTTCAAAAATAGGAAAGGTGCAACCTCTGCAGGCACAATCTATATTGCGCACAAGATGATGATAGAAAATGAAGACTTTGACCTCTGTGGAATGCTGAAGGATCAACTGATGGAGAATGTGCAATTGACAAAGGACATAGATTGCTCTTTTAGGTTTGGTACCTTGGCTATATGCATTATGATGTATTTCCTGAATTGCTTTCCTTAGAATGACAATGTAGTATGGAAGCAAAATATGTCGGTTTGCAAGAAAATCTTTGAGCATTTCAATTCTTTTGAAAATGGTGAACAAGTTTATGAGAACTTATTTGGAGACTCGTTAGGAAAGTTTGGTATTCCTCTCTCAATAAAAGCAATTGAAATTGGATCATCCTCCGGTAAGTCAGAGAAAAAGAAAAAGAGAGAAAGAGAGTTGGCTGGTGACACTCCTTTGGCGCCCAAGTCAAGGAAAGTTGAAGGAAAAGGTAAAAAGTAGATAGTTGTGGATGTAGTTGATGAAGACTCTGAGGAATATACTCCAAGAGATGAACCAAAACTAGTTGAACCAGTTGTGGTAACTGCAAAAGAAAGTGATGAAGTAGGTGCCCTACTCAAAGCAAAGATATTGCAGATTGTTTAGAAGAAAATGGAATGAAAAAGATAAGTAACATATGGATAAATGGTCCATCATATGAATAAGACATCATTGAGGACACTCTAGGAAGATACTTTATTGATAAAAACATTGAACTAAAAATTTTGGAGAATGTACTTTCAGAAGAATTTATTGAATGTATCAAGGAGGCTATGGACTCTGTGTCTCAGGACAAAAAAGAAGAGGAAATAATCTCACATCTAAAGATGCAGTTTAGGCTATCTCTCGCCAAACTAAAGAAGAAAATGAATATACTATGACAATGCATGAATCAGCGAATAAGATCTTCAATTGTTGTCTCAGGTGGCCTCACATGGTTGGAAAATACAAGGACAAGTTGGAACAAATTGAGAATGAGCTTGTCAGAAACGGACAGGACTACAGTATGGTTCAGGACAATGATGAAGTGAAGAAGAAAGTTCATGAGCTGCAAGTTGAGCATGCGGAGATTCACTCTGCCAAAATTACTCTTATGGACACCTTCTGGAAAGTGAAGGACCTGATTGAATGCAGATTAGAGAAAATGGTTGAAGTTTTAAAGAAAGGAGAAAAGCTAGAAGAAACCATTACCATTCCTGAATCCCTTGTTCAAGTCATCAACATAACATCAGAAAATAATAGTTTGATAATTGCTATTGGGATTACAATGGAATCTTGGAAGAAATTTCTCCTTGAAATGAAAGATAAGTATACAATAATTTTCTGATTTGTGTGGCAGTTGCAATTCTTCAAATTTTGATCAATTTCTGCATCAACAAAGGGAGAGAGAATGCAGTAAATAAGCTAAGGAAAGTAGTGAAAGTTTTGTCATTGATGTCAAAGGGGGAGAGAATGCAGTGAAAAATTCCTTGACATCCAAAGGGGGAGTAATTTTTTGTTGTAGTGTTTTGCAGTTGTTTTGTTGTGCTATGAAGTTTTGAATTTTGGTTTCAACACTTAGTCATTTTTCACTAAGTGTTGTCATCAATGCCAAAGGGGGAGATTGTTGGCATATGGCTTTAGGAGATTGTTTTTGGTTGCTAGTGTTGTCATTGATGGCAACTAGAGTTAGTAGTATGGTCCGCAGTTTAGAAGCAGTTCCTACCGGCAATGAAAGTAAAAGACAATACTCTACTGGTAGAATGCATGAAGAACAAAGTATTCAGTTGGTAAGTTGATCTGGATACTTCACCGAATCATTATTTTGTTGTGTGGATCCCCAAGGATTCTTTTCAATCATGTATACTATCTATTTGATAAGTTTTATGATATTACATTGATCCATGTACGATTTTGGAGATTTAGCAGAATAATTTATTGCTTATTTTCTCATTATGGCTGACTTGTTGTGTATGGTGTGTTCCAGATGTATGAGGAGTATGTGTTTAACTATTTCTTATGTTGGGAATTTTGGTTTGGGTCTCTATTATAGTCTAGCCGAATTGTGTGGGTACGCATTGGTTCTAATTGGTGATTGGAGCCGACTTATGGAAGAGTATTATATTTTATTTCAAGCTGACATATAGTAATAAAAACTCTAGTTAGCGGATATATAAATGAGATTGGTAATTCATTTTAGGAGTGATGTGGAGTGGTGTACGAAGTAGTGAGAAGGTGTGTGTGTGAAAAAGTGCAGAACAATTGCATGAGGTATTATCAAAGGATCTGTCGAGAGAATTTTGTTTGTGCAACAGAAGGGTTTTTGTAGAGTAGAGCACAGTAGAACATAGTAGAAGTGCGAATTGGGAAGAAGGTCCATAATCAGACTTCATGTAATTCATTGGAACTGAATCCAAGAATTTAGAGATGTTGTTTTCTCAGTTCATATTTTGAATAGCTTTAATCCAAACTTCTTTTGGACAGTGAGTCTTCTTTTGTATTTTGAGCATTGAGCTCTAGGCAGTGTGCCTAAATGCAAGTGCATTCCCCTTTTTGTCATACTTTTAACAAAGTATACTTTGTGGATTAATCTTCACCGTGGTTTTTCCCCTAACAGGGTTTCCACATTAAATTTTGGTGTTATGGTGTTCACATTGTCTTATTAATGTACATGCATGTTTCCTTCTATTTATTTGTTGTTGATGGTTTATGATCTGATTTGAGATTCAAATTGTGGAACACTGATTCACCCCCCCTCTCAGTGTTCCTAGTGTCCAACAGATTCATCCACATGCACCTAACTAAAAAAATGATTTTGATTTGGTTTAAGGATGTACCCAAGTCTAGATAATGATGTTTCCAAAGCTCTAAAAGTTGTTTGTGAGATGGGATGATAAATGTTTTGAATGGATGAAGTGATTGATCTTGATCCTAAATGAACCTAAGAAGTACTTGTTTACAAGACCAAGGTAGTGAAGAACATGCTTTTCCCTAAGAGTACTTCAAACCAAAAAGATCAATGTTTGCTCAGAAGACCATAAGACAAAAGATAAACAAGCACATGTGGGAGGTTTAATTGATTTCTTCTTGATTAATGAATTGTTTTTTTACCACATCAAGTCTTGCTTAAATTTCAAACTATATGTCTTTGTCTTAGCTCCTTTTCATTCCACAAGGTCCATTATGTGAAATTCAAAGAGTCAAGGCCATAGTTTCCCTAGGTTGACTTGAAGAGAGTGAATTGATATATGATCCCAAATATTTAGAAGCCTCTATGGATAAAATCCCTAGGGACAAGCAGTAATAATTGGACCCTTCAAAGATATTCACTCTTTCCAAAGGGTTTGAAATTTTGATGACTTGTTGAATGTTTGTTTCAAAGTTTGAGATCCAAGAAATGTATTTGACTGACTCAAAAATTGCACAACCCTAGGATAGAAATGAAAATATTTGTTGAGTCCCCACTTGGATTTCTCCAAACACTGAGACAAAGTGAACTAGAGATTTGGTGACACTGGCTCTCCTCCACATCACACACTTCTCGGGACCACCAAATCTCAAAATCCTTAGAATCTAGAGATTAAAAATTTATTCTGTTTCTAGTTTGAATAGTACAATTGTGGGGTGTCTTCAAAATGATCGTTCTTGCACCAATAAATAGTAAGGATTTTGGCTTCTATACAAATTGGTTCTTAGTTAGGGTAATCGAGGACATGGCACCTTGCGAGCGTCTAGCAAGCCACTAAAGGCTTTAATCAATCCTACTAGGGGCTCTTATACTTTTTATAGTTGTACCTCATTTTGGTATAGCTAAGGCCTACATACCATGAGGACTTGATAGTTTAGTCTTATCCATTTATATACCGCCCCAAGTGAAAAACCAGTTGGAGTCACCTTAGAATTGGTCTTAGGAAAGCCCCTCTAAAGGTAACAAAAGTGAGGGAGTACACTTGTAGTTCAACCACCCAGTTCGCGTAAAGTGCACGGAGGGAACACACACAATGTGTCTTTCTCACACTAGCATGATTTGTTCAATTTTAAGTTCCCAAACTTGAAATATGTAGGTAATTTTATAGACAACCAATGTCACTAGAATGCTTTTGATTCTCAAGATCAATGTGAAGCGCGAGAGAAGTGCATACGCATTCAAATGACATAGTTGCAAAAAAGATTACAAGACAAAGAAAACACAAGTTTGTTTTAAATCCTCAAAGCAATGATGAGTTCTTTTTAAAGCACCAAAACCAAGTATGAAGTTGTTTGTTCAATTTTAACCCAAATCCAAATTCTAGTAAGTTTCTAAGGTTCAATTTTAACCAACTTTGACAAAGCTTGAGTTGTTTGTAAATTTTATGCCCAAAATAAATTTAGTTGGTCCTAGAACAGGAAATAAAATGTAGAATTGGGAAGTCTAAGCTATTACAATGAGAATTAAGAAATGATTTTAAGTCTCCAACTCAGTTTTCCTCCCTTTTCTACAAAGGTGATGCTCTATTGCAAATGCAACGCTCTGCAACTAGAAGATGCAACACTGAAAGCAAAGGCAACATTCTATTGATAAGCAAAGGCGATGCTCTATAGAGGACAAAGATAGTGAATGCAACGCAATTTCAAAAGTGACGGTCTATGGACATAAAGTAAAGACAAAATACAGGAGGTTCAAAGGCAACACTGAAGCATATGCAGCATGACAAAGGCAAGCAAGTGTGGCGCGATGGAGAAAAGGCGATGCTATTTCTGAAAGCGGCTCTCTGGAAGTTCGTAAAAGTGACGCTACAGGAAAATGCGATGTCATATGTTGCAAGGGTGGCATCGCTCCCCTGTAGCTACAAAAACACAAAATTTCAATCACAAATTGACAAAATAACTTGGTTAGCCCTCCTTTTAGCGCCAAAATGTGAACACCAAACCTGCACAAGCTAACATAAGATCAACAAACAATTGTTAAGCATGTTAGAAAGCTCAATCTAGTGTTCCCTATGAGATTCTCGGAAGAACAAATATGAAAACATAAAATAAAATAAGAAGAAAGTATGTAATCAACTAAGTTAACCAAACCTCAATCCCATAGGGGGATTGGTGCTTCTTTGATGTGGAAAGAAGCCCTTTTCAAATCCCAATTGATAAGCTTGATGTTGAAGATGATTCCAAGTATGAAAATGACTCCAAATAGTGATAAATATGCTTGAAAATGATGAAAGTGATGGATTGCTATGAATTGAAATGCCTATAGTGATAATGCTTGAAGTTGTGGATCCATATTGTGAAAAAGGATGCTTCTATTTATAGAATCCAAGGGTTGAAGAATGAGAGGATTTGATGAATGTGGGATAAAATGGGAGCCAATAAGAATGTGTCAAGTGTCACAATTCTATTGGGGGAAGGTGGAGCACATTTTGAGAAATGTGTGAGTGGAGGAGGATGGAAGAGAAGTAAATAAGAATGGTTGAGGATTTGAAAGGTTATAAGAAGAATTGAATGAATATGGTTGAGATTTGAGAGGATGTAAGAGAATTTATTGCATTTGTAAGAGGGGTTATTGAGGATGTGAAAGGTTTTTGAAAACCTTTGGAGGGAAATTGAATTGGAGGTTGTTGAGAAGAATATTCCTTGGAATATTCATTTGTGAGGATAAATAGAGGAATTAGATAATGAAACAAATGAATTTCATTTGCAACCTGGTTAGTTGACCATGGGTTGATTTAACTCTTGAGGAGTTAAAAGTTGGAGGAATTATTAATGATGATTAGAAAGGTGATTTAGGATTAATTAATCCAGAATTAATTAATTGGAATGGGTTAGGGGATTGTGACATTTGATTTGATTGATTAATCAAATGATAGGATTTAAGGGGATTTAATTAAATATGATGAAAACTAGTTAGAAGAAGGGTGAATTAATCAATAAATTTAATTATTTGATTAATAATTAAATTTGTTGAATTTAACTAAATAATGTTGATTATTTAATTAATTGATGAATTCGAGGTGATTTAGGAAGAAATGGTGTTAATTTATCAAAATTAGATGCATAGTATCAATCAGGACTTTTTCGGTGTGTACAAAACCACAATGGTTTTCTCATTCTAAAACTTATATATTATGATGCTTTGTCATTTGAGGAGACAACTTTGGGAGTTTTTGTAGGTGAGATGGGGAGATTTTGTCAAATTGAAGAGAGGATTTGAAGACTCCATTGTTTCAAATTTCTATTTGCATAGAAGCCCATGTTTTTGGGAGCTAGTGAGAGCTCCACATTTTGAGAGATAGTGAGCTAGTGAAGTTCATGTGAAGGGAGCTTGGGAGATTCAAATGAAAGAAGGTTGAAAGAGACCAATAAGACATTTTTGTTGCAGGTTTGAAGGTGTACTAAAGCACCAAGAAGATTGATGATTTCATGGTTTTTTTGCAGCAGTGATTTCTAATGATAAATGTAGATTGAAGGAGCTAGAATCTTGTGAAAGAAGTTGAATTGAAGGAGATTAGTTTGGCCTTGATCTTTTTTGTTTTGTATTAGTAATATTTCAGATTTTTAATTATTTCCATCAGCCCATATGGCTACACAACCAATAGTTTCAGTTATGCTATGTAATTCTATAATTTCCAGGAGATTTTGAATGAACAAAGAAGAACACTTCTTGCAGATTTTTATGTTGTTTCAAACCATTTCTAAGTTGAATTTTTAGATTGTTGTGAGTATGTGAATGAGGGTTGGTTTCTTACTTTCATCATATTTTTATGGACCTATATTTCATATTAATATACTTATAAAAGAGCTTCTCTACAATATTGAACATCACTTGATTTTTAATGTATTAAAGTGATATAATGACACTTTTACTGATATGTTGGGTTGCATCATTCTTCCCATTTAGACTAGAACCAAGTGGCTTGATGCATTCCACCTCATTATTACTACTTATAATAGTTTTAACATTCTCTTAGGTCATCCTTGGTTCATCCATAAATTGGATAAATTGAAAGGGAGTAGGGACTAGACATAATTAGAACTTTAAAGTCATAGATAATGACGTTTCAAGCATTTTGGAATTGTTATTCTCAAGCTATAAGCTTACCTATAACTATGCAATAGATTGATTATAGGTATTTTGAGTGGCTACAAACTAACCTATAGTAGTGTCAATTATTTCTCATATGATTCACAAACCTTCTAGGAATCAATTTAGGTCAATATGTGATGCATTCAAGAGAAATTTATTATGTTGTATGTACACTCATGTTACAGGTGGTTAATTGCTAAAGTGTTCTGGAATGGACAAGTATGGAAACTGGTGAGTTTTTCTTTTGGATGTAATGGGGGTGATTTGTAACATCATCACTATCTTGATGATAAATTTCCTAAGAGACCATATAACTAGAAATGTATCTTGGCATGACAACATGGATATGGAATTGATAATAAAAGTATGCTAAATAATATGCCTATTATAGGACCTAAAAAATTATATGGAAAACAAATTGGAAATGGTTGCATGTTTAGATTCCTCTATAAAAATAGTATTATTTTAAAAAATGATGCTTTGTTTTGATTTCATATACAAAAGTTATGGCAACTAGAAGTCAAGGGTGTCTACTAGTGACATGACTATTACAAGCCACAATTTTTTATTGTTAAAACATTATTTCATCAATGGTTTAGGCTTTATATTGTTGTGAGGAAACTTCCATGGGTATTTTACTTTTATATAATTATTGAGTCCATTTGGAGTGTATTTGGATCAAAATGGTCCAACGTTCTTGCATTGTAACTAACTAGTAGGACAACATAATGATCAATAATTATTGTAATGGTTGTGGAGCCACCTTAGAATGAAAAAGAGTGAAACAATGAAACAAAAGTATAAACAAGAAATAATAAATGCTAAAACAAATTATTTTATATTCAACATAAATGTAAAGAGTACAAAAATGAGTGATTACAATGAAAGAAATAGGTGAAAATATTTAAGATATACCACTCAAGAGACTAAAAACAAGATAAAATGATATTTTTATTTAGTAAAATAAGTGTGAAAATGACCTAAGTGGAGAACTAGCTAAGAAATAGAGTAGTTAGGAAGTATATCATGTTCACACTATTAGATTTTTAAATGATTTAACTAATATTAAATTATTTCAAAAATTCTAAAAAAAGGATTTCCACATTATCTTTATCTATTCATATTTCATAAGAATATAAGAGGAAACTGATGCCATTTGGTAGCTAAAATCAAGAAGGGAAATTAGTGGCCATTAGAGGATAGTTAACCCTTCATCTTCCAATAGTAGCATGTGTTTCTATAAATAGAGGGTGGGTAAGGCAAAGAGGCCTTATTCTTAAATTGTCTCAAATACCAAACATCATACATTGAATAAAGGAATGCTCCCATGAGGATTGAAGTCATACACATCATGGAAAGCAAGAGGAAGGAATTCCTTGATGCGATTATTTTTTTAGAGGGTGAGAGGTAGATATTAGAGGAATTATATTTGGGATAGTAGATCAAGGTAGTAGAAGATGAAAAATCTTTGTTAGATGACTATAAATTGAGATGCCACTAATTATCCTTGATTATTGCATAATAGATGTAGGTAGGATAGTTATTTAATTTATTATAGGTATTAGATGGTGCATTTCTAGAGTCTATGTAAATAAAACCTTCATTTGTGTGTGAGTGGAGGTAAATTATTAGCTATGTTTGTGCCTAGAACAAGTGTTGACACATGGAGTTAGTTATTTGGGTCATGTTTCTTCAAGGAAATGTGCATTTGGGTATTGTAAGACCTATGGGATATGTAAAACTAATATACATTAAATACAAGTATAATTAAGAGAATACACTTACTCTTCCCATAGTTTTATTTCTTAAGAGTGTTTCTCTAGTGTTTATTTGTATTGTAATTTTATGAGAAATCATTTATTTTTCTACATTTTAGAGTAGAATTTAGTTTAATTAAATTATTATTATTATCCATATATTGATGGAATATACTATGGAATAAGTAATATGGTTTATGGATTATTAGATTGAAATTAGATAGGTCATTCCTTCAATGGTTCATTGAGTCTTAAAATTCATGGATGTGATAATGAGTTGTTCACCATTCAAGATAAAAAAATATCAACCATTTTTTGAACTTGAAAGATATTTCACTAATTACTTACAACTAAAACTATTATCCTTACACTCAACATGAAATTTTGTTTAATATCAATGAGGATTATAGGGACCAAGAAACTTGTATCTTAGTTAATGCTACTTATTGTACTATCTAACATTTTAAACATCTCTCTCTTCTATTTTATCCTAATGATGGTATTGAAAATTTCTTTCCCAAGCATTAGACTACTAATCCTATTATTTCCCACTATACTAAACCTAGTCCTCATGTTCATCCTCCTAGATAATCTAATCCTTATCCCAAACCATAACCTTAGTATTAACCCTATCTATAACCTAAACCTAATTCACTACCTAACCCAACCTATCAGAAAACTAAATCCAAAGTACATCCTCCTTCCACACTACATCCATTTATTCACTCCCAAATTTATCGCCTTCTATAGCCTCCTACCCATCATCATCCCCCTTCTCCTAAACCAAAGCTTGATAAATAGTTTGCACACAAACCTACAATAATATCCTTCGAATGGAAACATAAGATTATTTTGATAAACTCTTAGCCACTAAATTTGATCCTCTTCTTAGCCCCACATTTTTCCCTTCCATACTTTTCACTATTACAAAACCTTTCCTATTTTTTAGACTCCCCTATTACTATTCCTACCTTATCTGTTGTTGTTACTACTGCATCCCTTCCTTCATTTCTTGATTCACTTATTACCCTTGTTTGTGAGACATTAGTATAATCTACTATACATATATACATATGTATCTCTCCCTTATATTTATAGTTTTATTGTTCTATACTATTTTGAGCCTTCTTTGGACCTCTTTCCTAACCTTATTACACACTTAGATCAATATTTTTAAGGACATTTGATGATAATTATTGCTTACATAATGACATGTATACTTCTACATGATAGAGTGGTTTCCTTGTACTTCCTATTATTTTTGGTTCTCTACTCTACATGGATGACACATTATACCATTATAGTCACATGAAAACATATGCGAGGAAGATAACATCATGTTTATTTATTTGTATGTATATGTTTGTTCCCACTTCTATATATTTCTACATTTGTTCCATATTTTATTCATACTCTTAAATTCCTTTGATATCTTGATTATTTATGGATAACTCAAAATAATGAGGTGCTAGTTCATTTTAATGTGGACCCAAATATTTATGAATTTGTTTATTTCCATGTCCAATATTTATTTATTAGCTCTATCTATGTAATATTATATATGTTGTACCACTCTTTGTGATTGTTTATGAATGATACAAATTAATTTGGTATCATTACTAGCTTCATATTGACCTAACCAAACATGCTCAATAACCCTAACCATTGCACCCTTCTTCTTTCCTTCTTCTTATGTATTTGTATTTATTGTTCTATATGCATTGGGATGATGCCAAGCCATGATATATATATACTATACTTTAATAAGATTCCTAACCCCAACACATAGATACCTTTTTGTCCAATCTACTCATTTTACTCTCATAGTAGCTCTACTTATAATATTTTTACACATGTTCTATATCATATTCTTATTTATTTATATGTTTCTATGCAATATATTCCTTGCTATATTTTTAAGCTATTATTATGATGCTTCTTTCTCGAGAACTTTATCTATCTCTTGTTTCATCTTTATGCCTTCACTATGGGGACAAAATAAAATAAAATAACACATGATCTAGGGGCATTCTTTCTTTATATGATCCATATTTTCACCTCATATTCTTATTATACTCTTATGTGACACATTCATTCTTTATTACACATTCCTAGGGGAAACGTTCTTGCTCCTTGATCCCTAATTAAATTATTATACACCCTATTTTATCACTCTTTACCTTTATATAAATTTCCCCTTAAGTTTATCACATCCCATGAAATAAAATAAATTTAATAGGGGCATATGTTCTCCTATTCTCATTTTTCTAGTATCCAAATTTAGATCCTTGAGTCAATTTTATAGTCCTTGAATTTTTTATTTTTGTGGTCCTTGTACCATGTTTACCTAATTTATATTTGACCTAGTTTGATCCTCATTATTTTTTCTAATATATTTCATATGTTCCTATTCTCAATCTACTCAAAATCATGTCAATTTCTTTCCTTTTTCCACCCATTTATTTTCATTAAAAACATAGATAGATAATATACATGTATGATGTTATTTATTTCTACATGCTTTTACTTTACCATGGAAACAATTGCTTTTCCTTATAGATAAGGAGTGTACATATTCAAAATAAATAAAATAAATTGATATAAGGGGTAAAACCCCTATATATATTTAGTATCCACAAAAAATGTCAATTATTTTACCAATTTACTTTAGCATGCTATACAACCTATTGCCACAAGTCGACTAAAGTGGGGGTAAAATTTCAAGTGAGAAAATATATATTTTATAATTTTTACTATATTTAATAAACTAAGCATGGCCTGTACACCCTCAACATGTATTATTGTACATTTAGCCAAATATTTATTGTTTTTACTCATCTTAAAGATTCTAAACTATACAAACATTCCCAATTTTTGTTCTAAACATTTACATAAAATTTGTGAAAATCTATACCATCCTAGATGCTAATGTAATTGTGGTAGTTATCAAGTTACCACTTCAATTATGATAGCATTTTCATGTAAAGAACCATTTTAAAATTAATTTTCCCCTTATCAATATCTCTTAATTTGGGAAATTCTCTCTTCTCAATCTCAAGACTTTCTAAAAGATTGAAGCAATACACTTTTAAATTTAAATTCTATAGATTATAGATTATGAATATTACAAATTATTCTTGCAATCATCTCCTTTTGAAGTTGTTATTTTTCTTATTTCAATGACATTCTCTTGTACATTCTCTTGTACATTGATTCCATTGCCTCTACTTCTTCCATTACTCCTACATAATTTCTTCATTTCTATCTACAAATTTTATAACCTACATATTTCCAATATTATTATCTATGCAAAACTAGATCTATAGCCTTAGAAATATATCCCTTTGACATCTTGGATTCATATGCAACCCTTTGTTCCTTCCATACATAGATCACTCTTTACACAACTTGGAAATCCTTTAGGATTTATATTTTTGAAGATTTTGTCTACTACATTATTTAGCAAAATACACTTAAGAAAGTATTGTAAACACGTAATCTTTTTAGACTACAAGTATGGTTGAAAAAGAGCATCTTGAGACTTGACTCAAGCATACTCACAATCATTTTTGATAATTTTTATGTCTTAGATATATAGGAATTGAATCAATATTTATTTGTAGCAATAATAAATTTAGTACATAGAAGAGCAATTCCATCCTACAAGAAAAAAACACATAGTCCCATTATATGAAGTTCATCATGAAAAAGTCACTATCATGTTGTGTAAGTTGTTATCATAACATAAGGCACTAATGAAAAAGTCATATTTTTATTCACCTACATTTATTTTGATTCTATGCACTTCACTTTTTTGGTACTAAGATGCCACCACACTAATCTAGTCAACACCAAAATTGTATAACCCCTTATTTAGAACAAGTATGTGTATTTTCAACAATAATTGATTTCCTTAAAATTCACATTAGGGACATTCTTCTCACCTTTTCTTTTTTTCTTTTCAAAATTTCTATTTGTATAAAACCCCACTCTTATTGTATTTTATTCAGGATTAAATGTAATTTATCTCAGGAAAATATGCACAATAGAATAGATCATTAATGACCTTAATTACTTTCTTAGAAAATGTTGAAATTTATATCTATGTTCACTTTAAGAAAACAATATTAAAAGGTTAAAACATACCCTATAGTTTCTTCTATTTTAACAACTTCAATCTACCTCACACTCAATACAATCTCAAGGTACTATTTTAGTGTACTCATTTGTACTACATTATCCACCATAATACTCTTGATTCCTTCCAAAGGACACTTTTTTTCTCTTTCTTTAGCTACATTGATTTCCTTCACTCAAAGGATTAACCTAGTTATGGGTTGTTCCCATTTTGTTTTCTCTTAAGCCAACATGACACTGACTTGACCCATCACAAAGTGTTCCTCTACAACCTCGTCACTTCCCTTAGGTACTTCTAATACTTTCTTGTTTTTCCACTCCTATTTCATCACTTCCCTTAGGTACCTAGTCACTCACTCATTAATATATTGTGTATTACCTCCCATGAAGCTATCATTTTGAATGCACTATTATGTACCATTCTCTATTCCTTTCCCATGTGCTTATTGGGACTAATTTAATAATCTCTTCTAGAATATCTCATTACATGTCCTTATCCTACATTATGGGGTTTTTTTCTTCAATAAAGAGGCATACATAAACCTCCCTCTCATAGATAAAACTAAAAATGTCTTAGTTCTTCTCCTCCATTATTTATCTTCTTCATTCTCTTCATTCATTTTCTTCCTTGGACTGAAATTTATCAAGGTATATCTTGGCATATCCTTCATTGATTATCCTTTAGAACATCAATTAATTGATGATGAGACAATTCTTCCTTCAACATTTTCTCTCAACTGCTATTTTGTAATTAATTATCCCTTTAGGGAAATATCTTGAAGATAATAATCCTCTAATGTCATCTCTTAGTAATTTCTACACTTATCTCTTTTATTTATCCCCATATGTGAGCATTTTTCATCTCCTCTAGTTGATCACAACCTATCACACTTCATTTATTAATGTAAACCATCACTTGTTGTCTCCGTGACAACTCCTCTTCTAATTTTTATGTTAGGTGTTTTACCATGAGTCTATGGAAATAATATATGCTACAACTCCATACAACCAATTCTATTGCATTACTTGGCTAACACTCATAAGGTTTCTATAATCTTAGTGCTTAATTTTTTATTCTTCATGGAATCATAATCTTCTATTGGATTACAATCCCCATCAAGTATTCTTGCAGCCATCCATGCTATCTTCCAAACCTTCCTTCACTACTAATTTTATTGCATGACACCTAATGTAGATATGAAGTCTCTTATCATATTCTCTACCTCTTCCATTTACACCTATAATGTTATCTCTTGAACCATATGGATAACTCAAAATCTACCTCTACCAACCACTCTTTTGGTTGGCATGTTTACAATGGGTCAAACAAACCTATGACTGTATCTTTAAGTTATACTTATTTTAAAGTTAAACAGACCAGGGTTACCATTTTGGGAAAGGTGGTGTACACCTTTCATAAAATAATTATTTTTGGGTCTTTAAAGTTGGGCACCACATTTTGAGGTGCAATATTACTCTACATAGTTGTTGTATGGGACATATGGAATGTATTTAATATGGTAAGCAAGTTTGAAAATGAATTTAATATTAGAGGAAATGGTTTTGTGTACAAGAATTGATAGGATCATGATTTAATGTGTTAGGAACATTGAGAAAATAAATTTAATATGGGAGGAACATTGTAGCAGTATATTTAACTATTGTAGGTCTAGTATAAAATTTAATGTTGAGTCACATAGAAAAAAGCCATTGTGGGCATGCTTTGATTGAAATGAGCATTTGGATTGCCTTAGAGGTTGTAATGACTCTAATATATAGAGTCAAACTTAATAACTACCTTGGGATACATCACTTGGGTTGCACACATTGATTAAGGGTGGATGGGAAAATTAGTAAGCTTTTCCATTTTTCTTGTTCTCTTGTCTATACATAGAATGCTTGGGATGATGGTTAGATATCATCTTATTATGTATTCTTATTATGAGTGAAAACTATAGTACACACTTGGAGGTTTTATTTTCTTGATGAGAAATTTTAAGGATAATGAAGTGGGATATGTGGGAATAACTTGTTCTTGGGTTGGTGTCATGAGAAATGCAACAAGAAATTTTAATTGCTACGAAAGAAGGCTATATCTTGCATGGTTTCCTCCTTGAGTGAGAGTGTTGATATCTTGATATTATATTGTAACTTTCTATTGCTAAGAATATATTGGTATTGATGCAAGTTATAGGTTGATATTTTTATTGCAAGGATTCTATTGGGGTATGTTAGTATCTCTCTCTTATGCATGGTTCTTCCATTCTTTCTTTCATTCTTATTTTTATATATTAATGTTACAATGTTATAATGCTTCTATAATTGGTAGATATAAGATACAAGTCTTGTGACATATCACCTTATAGGATTAAGTGAGAAATTATTTCGTATTTTCTTTTATTTGGTATCAAAGTCTAACCAAGTTGTTAGATGTATGAGAGGAGTAGGGTTAATTTTTGTATTAATACTTGAAAATCTGGGACTTTGTTTTAGTTGATATTGTTTTAGGATACAATTATAGAAAACACTTCTAAAATAGAGGTGGATAGATTAAATGGAATAAAACTTGACCATTGGAATCTCAAGATGGAGGTTATTTGATGTTGTTGAGTGGATTGTGGATCATGTTACAAGTTTCCTTAGAGTTTATCCTCATACTATTGGAGTTAGTCATATGGTGAACTAGATCTCATATCTATCCCATTAGATACATGGTTATGTGAAGGTTGTGGACTTGATAATATGGTGACATGGATATTCTATTTATCCCTCTTGATGCTTGGTCACATGGAGGTTGTGAAGTTGGTCATATGGTGACTTAGATCTTCTAGATGCATACAATTGGTGGAGATCATGAATTTGGTTATATGAGGACTTGGAGTTCCTATTTATTCCCTTAGTAATTTTGGATGTATGCACTTTTATGTTACAAAATCATGGTGAGTTAGATCTATAAGTAAATTTATGATATCCGATCAAATTTAGAATGTAAATTTATTGCTTGTATATTTATACAAATTTTAAACATGTCAATATATTTAGATATGATTTGAGGTTGTGGTTGGCTTACTATTACAATAAAGCCATTCATTTTTAATGAGTGTGATTTTTAAGGTTTTTATCTAAAATATAAAGTTTTTATAGATATAAGGAAGATTATTTTTAATTGTGAATCCCACTTGGGTTGTTTGAATAAGAGAGAGTTTTAAATTTACCTATATTATTTTGAGCATGGTGAGAGCTAGCTTAGTCACCTTTGGTTCATTCACTACACTTTTCCTATAGTATGAATTTATAAAATTTTGGATCTAAGAATTTTTAATATTTGATGTTTGTGTCATGAGAAGAATTTGCATGATGTCTTAGTTCTATTGTTTCTAGTAGAGGTTTGAATTTGTATCTTTGTTGGGTTTGCATGTTCTAGTGATTCTAATTTGCACTAATTTTAAGATATATGAGTATTTAGTTTACTTTGGTTCAATTTTTAGCCTATGGACATCTTTTTATCACCTTTGTTGTAGGTCACATGTATACAATTTAAGGTTGTACATGCCATGTTTGTGTACCTACATGTTGTATGGACAAATTAAGAGTAGATCAACAAATTTATAGTGGTGTCATGTGTGTGTAATAGAGAGATATGTCATGAGAATGGTGGTGGTGATTTTCTATTCCTTTTAAGAATATTTATTATGTGTTGTAAACTATCTTAGATTCCATGGAGAGTGTTGAAATGTTTAGTTTTTTGGCTTGCATCCATTATAGAGCACTATCATGTTGAGTAGTAAAGAGTTAAAGTGAGATGGATTGTTGAGAAGTTATTTTGAAGGCCATATAGGAAGAAGGAAGAGGTGTCTTAGGATATTTGAGGATGTGAAATATGTTATCATGAGAGGCTTTAGATCATAGTTTAGTGGGATATTTATGTAGGAATATGGTGGTGACAAACTATTTTCTCATTTTAAGATGCTAACCATGATGTAATGTGAAGATCTTGAGTGCACATTTAGAGTTTTGGTAGGACATGGTTGTGATTGTGAATTTAAGATGGGAATGTTGACCTTTTCACCATGGGAAAATCCTACTAATCACACAATAGGGGTTTTGGTTAATAGTTGTTCATGCATAATCTTTAGGGTTTTAAGGATCTTTAATCATGATACTGTGGGAAGTTCTAGACCACTTTTAGTAGGATTTTTCGTAATGATGTGGATCTATCAATTGTAGATAGATGGTCTTATAGTATAAAGTACATATAACTCTATATATATAGTGGGAGTCTTGGAATAACTTCTTTTATGGATATTTTCTAGTCAATGACATGATGTTATGTTATGAAGATGTAAATCATAATATCTCAAGGGATTTCCTAGAGTCTACATTGATCATGTGGTATGAGCATTGGCTATTAGTTGGACTTAATCTTCTAGTATTGAGTATAATTATCATTTTTTCTTAGAGAGTGATGCTCATTGGTATTTTGGTAATGTACTTGAAGTTTAGTTGGCATGGGATGATTAAATGTGTACTTGTTACTATATAGTTTAGATTGAGGTTGGAGATCACATGGATATTGGAGATAGATCATTCAAATACATTGAGACACTCAATAGTTTTCAAGAGAAAGATAATGAGCCTACACCTAAGGTTGAGTATAAGTTTAAAATAGGATTAATTAATATTTTTTCTATATAGCGAGAGTGATTTAGAGGAGGAAAAATCTCATTCCCCACTCTTGTTTATTATTTTCCATCTCAATAGAGAATGCAATATTATATAGGGATATCTTACCTCTCTTTTAGATGTATTTTTATTTTTATTTATCTTCGAATGTATGTGTATATGACCATGGAGAGTTAAGTTATGCAAATTATTTAAAGAAGTACATGGCATGATTATTGGGTAAGGGCTAATTCTCTATATAAGATAATTATGTTGGTGAAGTCTTCTCCCTTTTTCTTTTAGGCTGCAGAAATTGGGTAGCCCCCTATAAACTACAGTGTGCCTGGTAATTTTTTTTCACATGATCGATGATGTTGGTGTGACACACCCTCTGATACCATGGGGACCGGGGAGACTAGTCCTTGTGACCTCTTGCCTGCAACAAGATGCTTTAACCAATTGAGCTAGGCCACTTGACTTGAGGTCTTCTCCCTTGTTGTGAACGTTACATATTTTAGATTTATTTATTTATTTTTATGTATTTTATCTTAGGATTGAATGGTTAGATGTAGGGACAATTTTTCTATATAAATTTTTTGAGGAGGAGATCTATATTACAAAACTAGAACACTTTGTCAACGTTTGAAGGATATGATTTGTAGGATATCTCCCTTAATGCATGTTTACAAACTAGTATGCATTTTTATTTCTTTGGGAATAAGTTTTTAAGTTGATTAGTGTTATTTTACACTATATGAGATAGAGGACTGAGAAATTTCGTTTATCCGAGTGTAATTAGTGGTCTACTATGGTTTGCACCAAACCAAACATTTCCCAAGGAGTGGGATTCCTAAGTAGGTTTATGCCCATTTTAGAAAAAAAGGAGTACTAAACCATAATGAAGATGGTCTTCAAATATATTTAAGACATATTTGAGTGTTTTTTTTTCTTCTAGCGATGATATAATTTGAATGAGAAAGTCTATATATAAGGATTTGTGGGTACATGTTTACCCTATTTTGTATTGTAATTAGTTGCATGGGTGAGAGATAAGCTATGGTTTCTCTTTCAATTAAAAAAATTGGGGTATATGACAAAGTTACTCATGTTTAAAGGGAGAAAAAATATGTTTGAATATTATGTTAGGATATTAGAATGAAGCAAGATTTAATGTGATGTTTAAAATATCACTAGCATGGTAAATAATCCTACCTTTCATGTGTAAATGAAGCACATTGATGTGTAGAGTTTGAATGTTGTATTTTATCTAATGAATCTTGTGAGAACATCAATGTTTATATGGTTTAGGATGGATATTAGAATGTCTCATACTTGTAGTGTTTTTTTTTGGTTTATGTTTCTCAGGATTCATGAAATTTATACAAGTGAGAGAATGTTGGGAGAGTTTTTGTATACCTTGCATAAAATATTTAATATTTATAGTCCTTGAAGTGTGATACTACACTTTGGGGAGTGAAATGTTCCTACATGTATTTGTGGCATGAAACATTAGAAATATATTTATTTATAGACAAAATGGGGAAATGCATTTAATATTTGGGATCATGGTTTGGTGAGTGTATAGATTAGTGTCCTCATGAGAGGAAAATTTGAGAAATACCTTTAATTATTCAACAAAATGTAAAAGTATTTATTGTGGGGTCACATAGAGACAAATCATCTTGGGCACTTAGATTAGAGAGAGCATTTGGATTTCCTTGGAAGTTGTAATGGTTCTTGTATATAGAGTCAATCTTGAGTGCCCATATTGAGATATGTCACTTAGGTGCATTAATTAAGTGTAGCTAATAAAAAAATTACTAAGTTTTTTCATTCTTGATACTCTCTTGATTATAAATATAAAGCCTATGATGGAGGTTGGATAACATCTTTTACATGCTCAATATGACTTAAGCTTAGTCTATGCACCTAGAGGCTTGAGTTCCTTGTTGAGAGATCTTGAGAAATATGGAGTGGCATGTGTGGATCTGATTTGTTCTTGGATCGATCTCATAAGGAATGAAACAATGATTGTTCATTGTTAATGAAGAAGATAAATCTTGCATGGTTTCCTCCTTGGTTAAGAGTGTTTATCTCATGCAAAGGCTCATACCTTAATATTATATTGTAACTTGTTGTTGCTATAAATATATTGGTTCTAGTGCTTAGTTTTTTCCTAAAATGGTTTTTGAAAGGTATATCATTCTCTCTCTCTCTCTCATGTGGTTCTAGATAATTATTTATTTCAATATTTTTTATTCTTTATTTTTGTTACTAGTTAGAATTTTTATAGATTAGATAACTTGTTCTATCTCTTTCAGAATGATTAAATAGGAAATTGTTTCATGTTTCCATTCAAAACTTAGGTATAAATCACATTGATTAACCTCCTCTTTTTAAGAAATTTCTATGAGAATTTTTTTAATCCAAGACCTTAATTCCTACAAGCTAATCACATAACCAAGAAAATAAATAATGAAATGCTATATTCAATATTATGGAGACAAGTTACAAAGAGTAACATACAAATATATGCCTCTTGGATGCATGATTCAAGTAGGTGATAGGTCCAAGAGGTATGAGTTAATGTTCTCTAAATCAAGAGGTGAGTTAACTTAGTATAATTGAAATGGAGGTGACACCAAACTACCATTAATGAGGTGGTTGTAGTACTTGTGTATCTCAAATAATTTGCTACTTAAGTGAGAATAATTAAATATTCTTATAATTAGAAGTAAAAATAGTAAATAAATTCAATATCACAATTAGAATATAACATATCCAATGTCAATAAAATATTATATCAACACTCCATAAGTGAAACTTAGGATAAATGAAAATAGAAATGGGTCTCAACAACTAATCCATGTTAGGTAGCCATTTATAGAATAATCCCCAAGAAAAGAAGAGAAGAAAACCCATGGGAAAAAAATACCCCAAGAGAGGATGAAGAGAGAAGGTCCAAGTGACCCCCCTCAAAAAAGTGACAAGGATAAAACCTCATGTAATCAAAAACTCCCTCCTAGAATATAGAGAATAAGAGAGACAATGGAAGAATTTCTCAATGTATAATTTTATGTGTCAATGGTAGATGATTGACACTAAATATATTGAAGATGGTCCAAGATCATTTAATAATATTCCCCCCCTTAGGAGGAAATAAAGTCAAATGTGTATGTAGAATAACTTCCCATTCTTGAAAAGAATATGATGGAAGAAAACTCATAATATACAATGTCTTTGGATGCTACTTAGGTGTTGGTATGTTGGTACCAAAATTAAATCATTAGTCTCAAGTCTAATTAAAAAGTGCATGACAAATTAGAACTCTATGGAAATGGATGCAAAACAAGATCCAAAGATGAAGATGAATCCTCTAAATGTTTCTTAAGGATCTCCAAGCCAATTCCAAACTATAGAGAATATAGGTAATATGAATCAAGTACCATGCAAGATTTAGGTACAATAACAATGGATATATGATTTCTCACCATAGATATCCCAACTATACCAATGAGAATTGAGTACTCTTGCAAAGGGTGTTGTAGCATTGAAAATTGTCACCCTTGACAATTTCACACTAGGTTCAGCTCCCCCCTATGTGCTTGGACTTGATTATGCATTCAATTACCCATTTTATAAATATCCTCAAAAAATAAAACAAAGGGAAATAAAAAAATAAGAATTTAATAGTCTCCCTTAACACTTCAGACCCTGAAAAGAATGGGTCTAGTCTAGGGTGTCCCACGCCCTAGACCAACTCATTTTGGATCCAATTTGAATATGTTGGTGTTGATATTTTATTACTTAAATTTCTAATTTCATTCGTACATTGTCAACATTTGACTTTTTAGGAAATTAGAATAATTGCATATAAATATAAAGTATTTTCACCATTTTAATCCTAATGAATCCTCACACTTTCATTGAGAAAAATTATACATCCTAAAAGAAATGAAGAGTAGTCAAGAGAATCATTATCAAGATTATTGCAGCATTTATTTCAATCAAGCATCACATTTTTGTGTGAGTTTATTCATGTTTATGTTCAATTTTTTTAGTATTAACACTTGTAGGAATTCAATCAAGCTATCAAATTCTCCTTGAAGGTGATGAGTACATGACTTTAGTCCATCAAGAAATGCAAACGTAAGTGGTGAGTTGCAAGATTGGTCAATTCATTACTTGTTTATCATTTAACCTTTTCCCTATCGAGGGTAAGCTCTCTTTATACATCATCATAGTTATTGTGGAGGCAGAAATACCAAAAGGGGGTTTGACTTAGGAAAGCCCCTATATGAAACAACCCTTCCCCCTCTTTCATGCGTGTAGTTTTTCATATTTGAAGCTAATTAGAGGAAGATAAACACTAATTCCTCATTCATTCTTTCAAGTTCTACAAGTTTTCAAGCCACAAAAACTAGATTTTCTCACTAATAGACGAAGTTTTGATAGTGACCTTGAGAGAACATGGGCTACAGACCAGAGAATTCAAACCTATGTTTTTAGATCTTAAAAAGTAAGAGGATATTCTAGAGCACACCATGTCCTAGACCAGCTAATTCAACTTCAATTTTATATACCAGGTTCCTCTGTGTCTGCTCTCTACCTTTCTGAATTCTATTTTTGTCTTTCTGCATTTAATATCTCAAAAATCATAACAAACTACTATATTTTCATAATTTACCTAGGAACATCATTAGATCATAAAAATTAGTCAATTATAAATCAATCCAATTATAAATCATCCCATAGAAACACAGTGGATTAGAACCCCGACCCACCATTCTGACTCTTCCATTGAGGTTTGTAGTCAAGTGGCTTTTGATATCATTTTAATTTACCACCAACCAATTAGGAGAAGTGTGATTTAGGAATTAGATCCATTTTACCAATCAAACATTTTAGTGAACTTGACTATTTCAAACACTTAAAATATTTTGATTTTCTGAAGCATATCACTTTAAAATTTGAGTGTGATATTAGGTTGTTTGCATTTATCATGTATGTATGCATATTCATCATAAAACACATTGAAAAAGTGAAAAATTGCATTTTATTTTGCATTCATAAGATATCTATGGTTAATTCAGTTATTGCAAAGCGGATATAGTTCATACTTGCATTGATAAATCTACATTAGGTCAATCAAATTTGAAAAAAAATATGAAAGTGTTCAAATTAATCATTTAGGTATATACATATAGTGAAAAAGTATAAAAGGGGCATTGTCATTGTTGCAAAAAAAATGAAATATTTCAATTTCTAGATTCATCAAGTTAGGATTAGTCAAATTTTGTACTTTATATCTAAAAATTGTGTTTTGAATCACATTTATTGCTTAAGAATTTTGGAAATTACATGAATAATTGTATTTCACATAGAAAAATCATAATTTGGTATATTTTTGGGAACTTGTTTGCTCTCAGACTTGAAAATTCACATAAAAGTACCTTGCTAGTCTAGGACACATCACGCCCTTGTCTTGCTTAATTTGGCTTAGATTTGGCACACATATTTGTCTCTATATTCCCTATGTGGCTCTGCTTCTTATAACTTAAGTGCTGACATTTCCCTAATGTACATTTCCTATGTGGCTTTGCTTCCTATAACTTAACTGTTGACATTTCCCTATTGTAAATTGTTTAATTTTCTATGACTATCTTGTACATTTCCTTTCATAGTAGGCTTATTTAAGTGTTTTGAATCTCACATGAGCTCCATGACCTAGTTTTCTACTGCTAATTGTTGCAAGTATGGTGCTAGTGTTGTCATTGATGTCAATAGTTGTTGGTGTTAGTCATCGGTATCAACTGTATGGAGATTGTGTGTTAGAGTTGTTGGAAGGATACTAGTGTTGTCATAGTTGGGGAGATTGTTTTCAAGTGCTAGTATAGATGTGTTGTGATTTGATAAGAAGGTGTTGTCATGTTTTCATCAGTGTTGTCATTGATGTCTTGATGGATAAGAGTTGTAGTTTCAGTAAGTTCACTTGGTTTCCAAGTGCTTTTGAGAAAATTTGAATAAAAGAGTGTGTAGTGTGATAGAGGTGTGTTTAGTGTTGTGCTCCACATTTATTCATGGTTGAAGATATTCTTGTGTGGTTTGGATGTGGTGATCAAAGGTGTTTAGAGGTTTTATATGTAGAGTTTCACATTCTAGATCATTTTGTAGTGAAAGTTGTGTTTGACAATTTATCTGTTTATGTAGAAGGTTGTCTGGGAGAAATGAGATTGCTTCACATTTCTCTTTAGTAAAGTTTCTTTTCTTTCAGATTTGGGAATGATATTATATTTTCTATAACTTCCTTCCATTGAGGTATCAACTATTGAGTGTTCTGCAATGTTGGTTAGTGAGTCGTTTTCTGTGGCAATGTGTTTGGTTGCACAAAATAATGGTGTTCTTAGTTTCAGGTGGTTGTGGCAGAGTTGCAAAATATTTTGATGATGCCAGATTATTTCAAGATTTTGTGTGGGTGTTTTGAAGTGTTTTTGTGTGGTCCACATGACCTAGAGAAGTGTGTATGCGGTCACTTGTAGTGTTAGTTTATGTTTGGTTGACTTGGTGTGCTAGCGCTATTTGCAGAGGTACCTTGTGGATTGTGAATGAGTTGAGTTGTGTGGTGATGTAGATTTGGTTCCTAGTTAACCCTTGGTTTGGTCATCCATCACTTCTTTCCACCATGGAGGTGTTTGGTGTTGCATATTTTAGGTGCATACATTTCATTAAGGTTGACCTAATTGAGATTGTTTAGGTCACGGATCGTATATAAGTAAGGTGAATTGTTAGAGATGAGTGTGGATCTATATAAGGTGTGTGAAAGATGTGAATTTGATTAAGTTTGGTGATCTGAGTGTGAGATTGATTCCTATGACTCCAAAGAAGTGGGTAGAAGGGTCTACATTTTTATTGTGCTTGAAGTTATTGGAAGTAGTGAGCTGAAGGTTGTAGATGTCATAAGGTTTTAGTGGTGGATTTCTCCTATTATCTTGAGATAGTGAATCTCTTTGTAATATTCTTCTTTTATCTTCTTTCTTCTTGGCAGTGAGCCTTTCTTCTTTTTCTAGGTGGTGAGCCTAATTGTATTTGGTGTTGCAATTCATATATATGTGAGCTAATCCTCACCGTGGTTTTTCCCTTCTTGGGTTTTCCATGTAAATTTGGTGCTCTTATGTTTTTGGATGTGATTGTATTATTGTTTCATAAGTTTACATTCTGCTAATGCATGATAAGGGTTTAATGGTTGATAAGGGTTTGAAAAGATAATGAGGGTTTGAATGTTTTGAGTATACAATTGATTCACCCCCCCTCTCAGTTGTCATGTGCATCTAGCACTAACACTCATGTGGAATGTAATTTCAGACTTATGGCATCCTGCACTGTAACCACATGTATTATAGATCTTGAGTCTTATAACTCTTTCACACAAGGTATGACTTCAACCCAATCTATTTTGGATTCCATCCCTAACCACACATTACCTATGACTTCATCACAACCCAACATTCATATGGACTTGGAGATTATTGTCACTCATGTTCCTGAAGAGAAATTAAAAAAATTGCACAAGGACTTAGAAGGTCTCCAAGATTATCAAAGTATTGAACCTTTAGTTGGAGAGACGGTGCCTATTACAGACAACCTTAAGAAGTTGATAAATGATGCTCAAGGAATAAAAGTGTTTGTGTAGTCTATCCCACATAGTAGATGCTAGCATCCCTACAACAAATAGCTATGATCAAGAATCTACCAATGCTCAAAACCAAGGGGGAAAAAAAGTTTCCTCTCCCATAACCATGCCTTATATTCCCACATTTACACCTCCAGTCATAGCATCAACAAAACAATACACCAATGGTCTAAATTGAATCTTAGGGTTTCCTAATGTGAAGACCTATAGTTTTTTTACCTCACCCATAACATTTTCATGTTCCTCACCACTCATAAACATGTAATATATTAACCCATTGGTCACTCATTCTAGTTCACCATATTCAACAAACTCTCAAAAAATGTCACCCAATGATCCAATCATAAATCAACTTTTATAAAATGTGATAATCGCTTCAACAAAAATTTCAACATTAAATCAAAATTAAAATGGTAAACATCCATAATACCTCACACGAAATCCTTTATCGTTTGCATCTTTAAAACACCCATACCTCAAAATATTGTAATTCCTTGATTTGAAAATTGTAATGGTAAGGGAGATCCTAACAACCAGGTGTGAGATTTCACCACATTATGTAGTGATTTCATTTTTGAAGATGCAATCTTAGCAAAAATATTCCCTAGAACATTGAAATGCATGGCCTTAGAATTTTTTTTCTCATTTCCAAACAAATCAATAACATCTTTCACACAACTTGTTAGTGTATTTATCCAAAATTTTCAAGCAACATTGGTCCTCAAGCGATGCTAATAGATTTAGTGCATTGTAAACAAGGACCCAAGGAAAATATAACATATTTCATAGGACAATACCAATCACTTTACTCACAAATTTCCTATAGTCTTCCCGATGCTAACATCCAAAGAATGTTTATAGGAAACTTGCAACCTAGTATTCGAGACAAGATTTTGTTGATGAAGTATCCCTCCTTTACACACTTATGTACAAATATTCGTAATTATCAAATATCAGTTAGTCAGTATGAAGGAACACTTCCATCGACTCCAATTGGTGAATTTGAATCCATACCTCATAACAATTACCCATCATTTAAAAAGAAAAAGAAAAAACTTCATAAAGATAAACACTCCTCTCACCAATAACATTGACACACATGTCATGACTTCTGATGAGTCTAGTATATGGTCTAATTTTGGGTAGAATTTATGATTTATTTGCTGAAGTTGTCATGGACCTTGATGTTAAGTGTTAATATTTTTATGATATTTCCTCAAAACTATAGACATTGGGCCTAATAGTATTCCTACAAATCTTTAATGACATTGGCATGTTATATGGACTATCTATATGAATTCTTCATGTGGTTAATGAATGTTCTTTAAGATAGTTATAGATATGCAATTATTGTGTGTACTAACATTGCCGTGCAAATATAATTTGAGGATACTAAATTGAGAAAGACACCGCTAGTTGGGCATGCACCATAACATCTAGTGAGGGAATTGTTCAAAGGTCAAAGGAGGTCGAGGATAGGAGATTCCCCATGCAAATCGAATGTAACCACCTTGTAGTGGACTTTAATATTATTGATAAAATGTAGGTGTTATTTCTATGCTAAATCTATGTTGAGGTAGGAACATCTGACTAGATTCCATGCGTGTGTAACCGCTTCTCCACTTTCTCTACTTTCCCTAAAATGGAATCCTCCCAGTTCATGGAGTTGACCACCTTGCTTAGTTGGTAGTATAAATAAGGATCAGATGCTCCTTCTCAAGAGGCTGCACGATTTGATATTGTACTTGCATTCTTAGTTTTCAATGATACAGTTACACTGCTCTATTGTACTCATATTTTCTGATGAATAAAATGAAGTTCTAAGTTTGTGCATCTTATTTTTCATTAGTAATAGAGGATACTCATCCAAGGGGACCCACTTGGTGAGAAATATGTCCTTTAGCTTAGTTTATCCTAGTTATTATTTTTTCATTAAGTAATTAGTTAAGAATCAGGCGCTAATTGTTCCTGCAACCACTAGAATTCCATTATGTGACTATTCTTGCAGCCAAAGCAGACATAGTAGTTTCATGAACATTGTTGTTCGTATTTTCATTTTTGTCATGAATTTCAAGCTTAGTATGGTTGTTGGTTGATGTTCAACATTTATATTATTCCTTTCTAAGCAATTTACTTTTAGCATTATGTCTTACTTAGTTGTAGAATGAAAATGGGTACTTTGGGTTCCTAGTGCACATATTATGCTGACCCATTTCAAGTTCACGTCCCTAGGTTGACAAGTTAAATGCACCTTCATGATGATTGAAATATTTGTTCAGGTTAGATGTCCAATCTCTGAATCACGACTGTAAAGGCCTAGTTGTTAAACCATTGTAGGAGACCAACATTTTTGGCGTTGTTATCGGGGATGGTGTCAAACTAGGGAGTTCTTTGGAGTCATTGATAGTCTTCTTGTTGTAGTATTTTTGAAATTTGTTCTTAGTATACCCCTTATTTAAGAAGTAATGACCCCCTTATTCTTTACCAATTCTTTGTGTGAGCTAGTTGATAGGGAGTTGATACCGCATGCAGAGAGGAAGGAGAAGAGATGCTTATGGGAGATTCCTTCCTAATAATCCTAATCCATTCTAGCTAATTAAATATCAGAACTTGCCAAGAGAAGAACCCTTTGTTGATGCATTTCCTAATCTGACTAGCTCTGAAGTTTCCTCTGAAGACCAAAATCAATTTGAGAATCCCTTTGCTTTGGAACTACATCAAGTGGGCATGAGCGATGCAAATAGAAATAGACCTAACCAACAAGCTTTTCCTTTCCCCATTGCCCATCAGAATGAAGTTGAAAACATCAAAAATATTCTGGCTTCAACACTTCCCAAGTTTTATGGACTTGTCATAGAAGATCTTGATACCTTTTTGTTTGAGTTTGACATACTCTACAAGAGTTATGACTATACCACTGATGCCCATAAGCTTAAGCTATTTCCTACCACTCTGAAAGAAGCTGCATTAAGATGGTTCATGAGCCTAGGTAGAGATATTGTGGAAACTTGGGAGGACATGAAGACAAAATTCCTTGAGAAATACAAGGAGTGTTGTAGGGGCAGTGACATAAGAGGAGGTGACATTTTTAGGATGCAACAAAAAGAAGATGAGAGCCTGGAGGATTACATTGCAAGGTTTTTTTTTCCTACAAAAATCTCCACACCATACACTTAATGAAGACTCAAAAAAAAAAAAATCTTGAGAGGAATTAATGATATTTGTACTGATGCCTTGGACCTAATGGGAGGAGGAGACATCTCCCAAGTTCCTTGGGAGGATATCAAGAAAATATGCCAGAACTATTCTAGGGTAGCTTCAAAGAAAGGGAGAGCTTACCAATCCTCTATGGGTAAGTCATCTACCAGTGGAGTTTCAAGGATGAAGATCACACACTTGCTGGAAAATTTCAAGCAAGATGTTATAAAAAATTTAGCTACTCAATTGGATACACTTCAAGCCAAGAAGAAACAAGAGGAGGTAGAGGCAATGTTGGTAGAGTATTGCCCCTATTGCAGACAAAGGAAGAAGGACTGCAAATGCAAGATGGCAGCTAATATTGAAAGTAAGAAGATTCCACCTAAGTTCAAACCAATTCAGATTGAGGAAGATCAAGTCTACTATGTTGCAAAAAGGAGGCCTTAGGCTCCAAGACAAGGTATTCCACTAGATCCACTCTCTTATACTGGGCCATATTTCAATTCATATCCATCTGGTAACCAATTACATCCTCCATATCCATCTAGCTATGGAGGATATCCACCACAGCCTTGGGGTAACCCTCTAAATGCTTGGCCCAGTCATTAGAACTGTCCACCCCAGTGGTAGCAACCTCAAGGGAATTGACAACAATTTCAAGGGCATTGGCAGCCAGTACCTCTAGGAAATTGATAGCAAACAAATCAATAGAGGGGAGGAAAACAATGGCCTACCAAGACAACTAGTTACATGCAACCACCTTCTCAGCCCTAACAACCTGCTATAATGCATCCCTCTGCTAATTCAAGATCAAATGTATCTAAACCTACTCAGCTACCAGCTCAGCCCACACCCAATCCAAATAACAAACCACAATACAACAACATGTATACTTTGCTGATTCAAACCAATTCCCTGCATATGTTGTGAGTGTAAGTGACATCCACTTGCATTCAAGAACTGCTTTACCAGCCCCTTCCAAGCCCATTATCACTGAGCTTCCTGTGGAAGAGAAAGAGGAACCTCTAAATGATCCCATTCAACCAAGTGTGCCTAAAAATCCTGAACCAGTCCAAGTCAAGCAGACTGATCAAGAACCACCATTTCCTTAGAGATTGGAAGTTGCCAAGAAGAAGGAAGAAAAGGAGGACACAAATTTTGACATTATAGATCAACTGAAGCATATATGTGTCTAGATACCTCTATTTTAGGCCATAAAGGATGTCCCAATCTATGACAAAGCAATCAAAGAAGCATGTCTCAAGAAGCTAGGTAGGAAGAAGAAAGACCCCACTACGGTTCATGTGGTGGTATTACTAACTGACATCATGCTTAGAAAATTGACTGTCCCTAAGTACAATGACCCAAGTAGTCCTATGGTAGGAGTTGTTATAAATGGGATTCAAATAAATAATGCTCTGATTGATTTAGGGGAAACAATAAATATAATGACTAAGGACGTCCTGCAACAACTAAACATTGCAAGCATGAGATCTATTCCTGTTGTCCTGCAGCTTGCTGATAGTTCTACTGTTAAGCCTGATGGTATAGTGGAGAACCTTGTGGTAATTCTAGACTCCTGGAAGTACCCAACAAACTTCATGATTCTTTCTCCTCAAGCTACACTATGTGGGTATCCCATTATTCTTGGAAGGCCATGGTTAGCAACTGCAAATGCATATATTGGATGTTGGTCAAGTGACATGACCATTTCTAATGGGAAGAGCACCAAAAAGTTTGTTCTTTATCCTCCTGCTCAGCCATCCCATGATGAGGATAATCATGTATGGCCACATGTTGATGAAGAGGCCGAGGAAGTTAATTACGTGTCATAGCTTATGATGCTAGGAAAAAGCTCCTTTATGCAGCTTCAAGACAAAGATGAAGTATTAGCTAACATCATTCAAAACTATTATGAAGTGGAGGAAGCATCATATTCTCATTTTGTTGTTCCAGTCAAGACACTTCTGCCTACTTTTCCTGCAGACATTCTTCCTGCAACTACTCTTCCTGCAACCACTCTTCCTATAGCCAGACTTCCTGTAGCAACAGTTATGTCCCATAAATTACTGCCATATGAACTCAAGGTACCATGCATTAATGAAGCAGCCATGATAGAGTTAACTACACAAGTGCAGGTGTCAGAAGGAAAATATTTGAATGTTAACAACAAACTGAGTGAAGAACAACAATTGTTATTAGCAAACTTATTGAGGACCCACTAGCATGCATTTGCATGGGACTATCATGATATGAAGGGATTGGAACCTAAGCTTTGAACTCATAGAATTTACATCAGGGATGATTGCATCCTAGTGAGGCAACCACAAAGAAGAATTAATCCTGCACTGAGAGAAATTGTAAAAGGAGAACTATAAAAACTGCTAGATGCAGGATTTATCTACCCCATTTCAGATAGCCAGTGGGTTTCTCAATTAGTGATTGTGCCCAAGAAAGGAGAAAATGGAGAGTTTGTGTTGATTATAGGGAACTCAATTGTGCCACAAAAAAGGACCATTTTCCCTTACCTTTCATAGATCAATTTTTGGACTCACTTACAGGAAAGCAATACTTCTCTTTTCTAGATGGATTCAACAGCTATACAACCAGATCCAAATTGCACCTAAGAACCAAGAGAAGACCACTTTTACCTTCCCATGGGGGACCTATTCCTACTCGATACTCCCATTTGGCTTATGCAATGCACCTGCAACTTTTCAGAGGGCAGTCATTAACATATTTTTTAGACATTTCTCATGATTGCATGGAAATTTATATGGATGATTTCACCACCTATGGTGCTAATTTTAATGAAGCATTGGAGAATCTCAAGAAATTCCTACAAAGATGTGAAGATCACTATCTCTCTTTAAATAGTGAAAAGTGCTACATGATGATGTAGGAAGGTGTAGTTCTTGGACACTATATCTCCCACAAAGGAATTCAAGTAGACCCTGCAAAGATTGAGGTGATTATAAATCTGCCCACACCTGCAAAATAGAAGGATTGTAGGAGTTTCTTGGGCCATGAAGGATATTATAAGTGTTTCATCAAGGATTTTAGCAAAATAGCAGCACCACTGTATACTCTTCTCATTAAAGATGTTGAATTCCAATGGATTGAAGATTGTGACAAGGCATTTTTTGATTTGAAGGTAGCCTTGACTCATGCTCCTATACTCAAAGGACCTAATTGGGAGCTTCCTTTCCACATCCATACAGATGCATCAAATTATTCCATAGGATTAGTCTTAGGAAAGAAAGAGGGAGCTATTGAAAATGCCATTTATTTTGTCAGCAAAAATTTATAGGGAGCTAAATTCAACTATATAGTGACAGAGAAAGAAATGTTGGCAGTGATCTATGCCCTGAACAAATTTAGGCATTACATGGTAGGTTACCAAATCTTTGTGCACACTGATTATGCAACCATTCAATATCTCATAAATAAACCTCTGATCTCTGGTAGGCTAGCCAGATGGTTATTGTTGATGTAGGAGTTTGACATAACCATTGTGGATAAACTAGGGAAGGCCAATGTTGTTGCATATTTTCTTTCAAGGCTAACTACATCATGGGATAATCAAGCCATATATGACTCTTTTCCTAATGAGCATCTATTCTTCATCAGTGTACAAACACCCTGGTATGCTGATATAGCTAATTATTTGGTCACAGGTAGGATTCCTCCTCACTTCTCTCCAAAAGAGAGAAGGGAACTCATTGAAAAATATTTTTCTTTCTCATGGATTGTTGGATGTTTGTTTTATATTGGACCAGACCATGTCATGAGGAGATGTGTGAGAGAAAATGAGACATGAAATTTTTCATGCATGTCACAACGAACCATGTGGAGGACATTTTGCAGCCAAGAGGACAACAATGAAGATTTTGAACACAGGATATTACTGGCCAACACTCCACAAGGATGCAAGGTATACAAGAAAATGTGATAGATGCCAAAGAATGGGAAGACCAACCAAATTTGATGAGATGTCGCTTTACCCTCAGGTAGTAATCACTCCCTTTGACAAGTGGGGATTGGATTTTGTAGGACCCATTGACCCTCCATCAAATGGTAAGTCTTATATCTTGGTATGCATTGATTATGTAACAAAGTGGGTAGAAGTTAAGGCCATGAAGCATGCAAGAGATAACAAGGTTGTTGAATTTCTTTATGAAGATATTTTCACAAGGTATGGAGCTCCAAGAGAGATAGTAACTGATCAAGAGGCTCAATTCACATCAACCCTTGTTGTAGCACTAGTTAATGAGTACAACATAAGACACAGGAAGTCTACTCCTTATCAGCCCCAGGCCAATGGCCAAGTTGAGGTGACCAACAGAGAAATTGAAGCTATTCTGACCAAAACAATAGCTATTCATAGAAAGGATTGGGAAAATAGGTTACCGGAAGTTGTTTGGGCCTACATAACTACTTGGATAACAACTACAGGCTTCACTCCATTTGAGTTGTTGTATGGAAAGACAACCATGATACCCATTGAATTTGAACATAAGACTCTTAGGACTGTAATAGATTTGGGGATGAATATCTCTGAGGCACAAAGAGAAAGAATCCTGTAGCTGAATGCTTTGGACAAGATGAGGAGAGAAACCTTGCATCACATAAAGGTAGTGCAGAATCAAAGAATCAAGTGGCATGAAAAATTCATCAAGGATAAGAAATTTCATCCAGGTGACTAGGCACTGCTCTATGACTCAAGGTATTAGGACAATGCTGGAAAATTGTAGACAAGGTGGCTAGGACCATATGAGGTTTCTGAAGTATTCTCTAGTGGTGTTGTTCAACTTACTACTATTGAACCAATCAGATTCAAGTTGCTTGTCAATGGTCTTCGCTTCAGATTGTATCACAAGCCAACTTCCAAAGAGGAGTTCCTATAGTAATTCACTCAGCATGCTGCACCCGAGCTTCCTGCAGCTGAAGGAAGTGGACCTAGTGTCCCTCCTTCTGGCTAATTAAGGTATGTACTTGTCATAATAAAGACTTCCACTTTCGTGAGAGTCTACTTCTTCACCCATCCACCCATCCACCCATCCATCTCCACCTTTCTCTCTCTTCCATCACATCACTTCATTCCAATCCACCTCATTCCACCTCATTTTCATTAATCACTCAACTTATTTCCTAAAAAGGTGAACGATACTTTCTCCACAATCTTTACAAAAAATCCTCCACACATTCAGGTATGTGCGCATTAATTGCTATATCTTAATTGTCTTTAGTGCATTCATTTAATTTTTGTACGTTAATATGGACATTCTCCATAGCATGCCATTATTCCCTACCCCTGTCAAATCATCATCTCGCATGTGAGGACACATGCCCAAATTTTGGTTGGGGGGGAGGAAAAAGATGTGAATACTTTTCCCACATGCCAATCCATGCTAGTCTACGTCAACAAAATTTAAATTGAATCGATTTGAAATATGAGTGAGAGGACGACTCGCATGTGTGAGGTGACGCCAACTGTCACCACCATTTCTCTCCATCATAGCTTTCCTTTATTACTCCTTCCCTGCCATTATTGACCCTATTACAATCTCAAGTTGCAAACAAAAGGTAAAGTAGAAAGGGAAAATTCAGTCGATATTGGCATTGGAAATTTAGCAAGTGTTGCAGGAAGGTGAATTTGGTTTTCAGATGAGAATTGTAGGAAGGAAACTGTAGAGTGATTATTTGATTGTAGAAAATGGGAGGTAGGTTAATTTGAAATGAATCAACGGTGCATGATTTATTACTATAGGATGCACCTTGCCTGGCTAAATTTAGAAATTACGGGTGGTTAGACTACTTCATGAAGCTAGATGGTTTTGATGAAGACATTGCACTAAAATTCGCCCAGACATTGTTTGATGGGAAGGCCACGATAAAAGGGTTGGAGGTCATGGCGATTGAAGAAAGGATTGTAGAGGTTATAGGGTTGCTTGTTGACGGTGAAAATTACCCTGCTTCAAGAGACGCTAGGTCAGCTAGGGCCGAATTTATAGAACCAAGCAACCCTCCATTGAGCATAGATAAACAAGGTGCAAAGAGAACCTCTTTGCCCGATCCATGGAAGCAGATAGTTGTTTATGTCATAAAATATATCACCTGTGAAGTACGCCAGTCAAATAAAAATTTTGTACATTTTAAACTCTCGAATCACGAGGCACGGGAGGAGGATGAATGTGTCAAACATGCCTTACCACCTTCTTTCAATCATGGTGGTTGAGACTCAAAAAGGTAGGGACAATTCCATTTCCCACCATTGTTTGATTAAATTGTTAGTTGAGAAGTCTCTACATGATATGTCTGAGATAACTTGGGAAGAATTCATAAAAAATGATCACATTAGACTTGAGCATTTGTGACCTAGGGTTTTACCTCAACCTCATAGGTCTAGCAAGAGATTGAGCGTGACTGAAGCAACTCCTAGTGCTTCAACCTTTGGCGCAGGCCCTAGTGCAAACCCTCTTGCAATAGAAGAGACCATAGAAATTAGTTCTTCTGGGATAGATCACTCAGACAAAGAAAGTTCCTCCCTAGATTCTAATGATGATCTTCCACTTGGCATCCTAATGAAAACTAGGGCATAGAAGAGAGAGGCATAAATGAGATAAGGAAAAGCTAAAAAGCAGTTAGTAGAAAAAGAAGTACCAAGCTCTAGGAAGCGGAAGGCTGACACTGTTCATCTTACAGCCAAAGAAAAACATGAGATCCCTCCCATAAAATCAAGACCAGTTGGGCCAACCTTTGGTATGCCTCCACAGGAAAGCCCTAAGTATAGAGAAATATCATAGGGGGACACAAAAGCTCCAATGGGGTAGGTGAATGTCGAGGAAGAGGATATATTTAAGACGATGACAAACATAAAATTGGCAAGTCTTTCTGATATTGGAGAACAAGTGGAGAATCAAGGGTATGAGGAAAATCAGGATTTCCTAAAACAAGAGATCCTGCAACAAGAGATCCTACAGTAACAACAAGAACAAGAAAAATTAGTTCCCTTGTAGCCAGAATTGATAGGACAACCTAAATCCTTGTAATTAGTACTATATGGGGAGCAAGCATCAGTGCCAGGGAAAATGATGGTAGGAATGCATAACCCCCCTGATTTTTTAATGCACATGGTAGCTATGCATTTATGGAAAGAGATGCAAAGAAGGAAAGAAGAATGGAAGGAGGAGAAAGACAGATTGAAGAAGGAAACTCAAAAGAAAGATGAGGATATTGAAGACAAGGATGCATAAATTACTACCTTGAAGAAGAAGGTGGATGATATGGCAACCTTGGTACCATAGATTTTTGAGTGCAGGACCCCTCCAAGGGTCTATGCTTTGCATTTTAAGGAGACACATCTTTATTTTAAGTTGGCAAGGATTGTCTCAAGTTTGAACCCTTCCATTGAGACTCATGTTGAATTTTTTAATGTTTATCGAATTGCTTCCCTTGAAATGAAGAATTTGTTGTGTGAGTTTTATTTGCACAATTATGCTATGACTCAAGACCATGATTGGAATCCACTACTGTATGTTGGGGATGTCCAATTAAGGGAGTTTATGTCTTGGGTATAAAATGAGATCAATTGGGGACAACAATACAGGGCTTATAAACAATTGGAATCCAACATCCCTCTGGCCATCAAGGCTGAATCAAGGAATCCAAGGGACTTTTACAGGGAATGGCACAAAACATTTTTCAAACCTAGTTATGGTAATAGGATTATACCTTGGATAGAAGCAGTCTACAGTGAGTATGAGGTGAAGGAAAAAGAAAAAGAGGAAACTATGAAGAGATACCTCTCACAAAGATGGAACAACCTAACTAATGAGCTAAAATAGGCCGAACCTCATTCCATCCAAAACTATGCTACAACACTTAAAAGGATTGATAGATATATACATATTGGAAGAACAAATGGATGATTCTGGCTTCCCCTGACTTTTCAATCACCTATTCTGATGTGTCTCGTACCAAACTTTAGGTTTTATCACTATGATATTGATTTAGAGAGACAAAGATGGAGTAAATTGGATAGATTGAGAGGATTCTATTGGGACCCTGATTCACACACAAAAACACTAATGTAGGACAGTTGTTAGTTGCAAATTTTAGAGCATTGACCAAGCAGAAGAACAACCCTTCCCTTGTTGGAGGACCAACAAAACCTTAGGTTGGGGGGAGTGATGAGTCTAGTTTATGGTCTAATTTTGGGTAGAATTTATGATTTATTTGCTAAAATTGTCGTGGACCTTGATGTTAAGTGTTGATATTTTTATGATATTTCCTCAAAACTATAGACATTGGGCCTAATCTTATTCCTACAAATATTTAATGACATTGTCATGTTATATGGACTATTTATATTAATTCTTCATGTGGTTAATGAATGTTCTTTAAGATGGTTATAGATATGCAATTATTGTGTGTACTAACATTGCCATGCAGATATAATTTGAGGATACTAAATTGAGAAAAACACCGCCAGCTGGGCATGCACCATAATGTCCAGCGAGGGAATTGTTCAAAGGTCAAAGGAGGTCGACAATAGGAGATTCCCCATGCAAATTGAATGTAACCACCTTGTAGATGACTTTAATGTTGTTGAGAAAATGTAGGCATTACTGTTGTGCTAAATCTGCATTAAGGCAGGCACATCTGACCAAAATCCATGTGCACGTAACCACCTCTCCACTTTCTATGCTTTCCCTAAAATGGCATCCTCCCAGTTCATGGAGTTGACCACCTTGATTAGTTGGTATTATAAATAAGGATCAGATGCTCCTTCTCAAGGGGTTGTGTGATATGATATTGTACTTGTATTCTTAGTTTTAAGTGATACAGTTACACTGCTCTATTGTACTCATGTTTTATGATGAATAAAGTGAAGTTCTAAGTTTGTGCATCTGAGTTTTCATTAGTAGTAGAGGATACTCATCCAAGGGGGCCCACTTGCTGATAAATCCATGGTGTAGGGGCACCCAAGCTCCTTAAAGGTCACTTGAAGAGTCAGGAGGATGCAGGGGTCATGAAGACCTATCAAACATCTCAGAGCATCAACTATGCTATTTTGGAACCTATAATGGCATTTGGAATGAATGAATGCAATAGAAGGTTTAAAAGTCCTGAGGGTCTTGATAAGGACCATATGACCAATATGGATTGTAAGTGGACCAATACTGTCCTAGGAGTCTAGATAGATATATAATGTTTCAATTATGTCAAATTAGGTGAATAATAAAGATGTGATAGTTTTGGAGGGTTTTTAGTCAAAAATTACGAGTTGGAAATTCAAATTTTGAAATCCAACAGCTAGTTTCAGTTTGGGTGGGTAAGTAGGTTTTAGGTGTTTAATCAATAATAATGTAATAAAACTAATCCAAATCAGTTGCAGCAGTTGGGAGATAGGTTTACAAACTTAGAGAAGTCATTTGTACGGACTGTTGGTTGATATTGAAGAGATTGTACGAACTGCTACATAAAAGATAGTAAAAACTTGAGATTTCTTGCATTTTCTTGAGTTTTTTTTATGAACTACTGATTGCCGTTGATGATATGATCAATTGGATGGTTTAGGGACTTGTATTTACATGATTTTAAACCCTTGTATGTCCTGATAGGAAATAACAATCAGTTTCTTGTATAATGCATTGACTGTCCACAGGAAAGTTATGATTTTTCACTAATTTTGAGAGTCTTCACGAATGAATAATCCATTTCATGGAAGATTGTGACTGTAACTTATGAAATGGATTATATCTAACATGTACTATGCATAACTAATAGGGTAATGTGCAGGAGGGAAGGATTCTAAGGTGTACACCATGATTTGACAAGGCAAGGTGCATGGGAATGGTGCCTAAGGTATAGCAGTAGGAGTTCTACCTGAACAAGGGGAATTTTTTTGAGTTGAAAGTGTTAAAAAATGTTGAGTTATTGGTGAAAATTCAAAGAATTGGTTTTGGAAGTGATTGGAAGGCTAGTAACCAAAAAGCCCTAGTTTTAGGGGATTTAATTAAGGGTTTTGTGATTAGGGGTCTTAAAGGTGTCATGGGAGTCTAAGACCTTGAAAATCCTTAGTTTGGAAACATTTCAAGACACTGTTAAAAGTATCATAATTATGTGGACAAGATTTGAGTAGGGTTGCTTTGAAAAAGAGGGCTAATTAGGCCTTAATTTTGTGGAAACAACAGATTTTGGAGGGATTGATCCAAAACAAGAACCATCAGGGTTTGAGTATGTTGTGTAGCATTAGGAATGACATTTGAAATAGTCATTATTTTGAGGACTCATTTGGGAAAGTTGTGAGAAAAGTCAAAAAATAGGCGCTGGAGACCTAGTTGGGCTAGAAGCCTAATCAAGGTGGATAAGTGGGTTTATGTCTGAGACAAAGGCTTGGGGATTTGTAACCATTCAAGACAAGTTTGTTTGAGTTCCCTAAGATTATTCCTAGGGTTCAGATCCATAAGGGAAGAATATAAGTCAATAGGGAACCTTGAAGCCTTATCTCCATAAGGGTGCCTAGAAGTAGGTTTAAGAGTACATCATTGTAGTTCCTGAAACTTTGTGTTTTTTCATAAAATTCCCATACCCTCTGCATCAATCCATCCTTTAGCTTGGTTTAGCCTTTATTACTTTCTTTTTGGTAACTAGTTAAGAATCTGACGCTGACTATTCCTACAGCCACTAGAATTCCATTTTGTGACTCTTCCTGCAACCAAAGTAGACAGAGTAGTTTCCTATTTGTTGTTCAGATTTTCATTTTTTTCATGCATTTCAAGCTTAGTATGGTTGTTGGTTGATGTTCAACATTTATGTTATTCCTTTCCAAGCAATTTATTTTCAGCATTGTGTCTTACTTAGTTGTAGAATGAAAATGGGTACTTTAGGTTCCTAGTGCACGTATTGTGTTGACCCATTTCAAGTTCACGTCCCTAGGTTGATAAGTTAAATGCACCTTCATGATGATTGAAATAACTATTCAGGTTAGATGTCCAATCTTTGAATCACGGTTGTAAAGGCCTAGTTGTTAAATCATTGTAGGAGGCCAACAACTTCAAGTAACACTCATCAATTTAGACCAAAAGATAGGAATTTCTCAAAATTGCTCAATTCTCTTCATGCGATAATGTTTCAATTATTGAGTAAAAGCATGATTCAAATACCTATGATTAGGCATGTTGACACAAGTAAACCTTTACTACCATATTTAATGTAAACACATTTTTTCAGTATCATCGTTGTAGACATGCAAAACTAACATTCTGCATTTGATCAGGATCATTTATCAATTGAACTAGATATTGCATTAGATCCATTCATCACCTTCATCCATTTAAATAATCTCATTGCCTAAGGTTATTTAAAATCAAAAGGCCATTTAAATCAAATCCTAAATCATATTCCATCATTTTCTAATTTCAATAAATCAAGTATTTAAGTCTTGAAAGTCAAATCATATAATCAGCATTAATCAGCATAATCTTCATCTAATCCTAATCTAATGCTAATCCCATCCCACTTGCATTATCTAGATCTAGCCACTTGCACAATAAATCAATTTTATTGATTTATTAAAACCTCATTTTCCCTCAACATGACAAGTCAAACAGGGCATTTATTGCTCTCCTTTCTTGTCCCCCTCTCAAAATTTATTGCAAATTTGAATTCAAAATTCCCCCTCTTGGGCACTCTTCCCAAATCTTGCATATACATCAACTAATCACATGATGACAAGTGTCCTCAACTCATTGGCTTGTTTTTGATCCCACATTGGTCCCTCTTCAACACTTAGCATTTTGAAAATCTTTAAATAGGTGCATCATCCTCAAGCAAATCCTTCACAATCTATTTTGCAAGGTTACTCTCTTCATTTGAGATTTGATCTTGTTCATCATCACTCCACCATCTCCATTTGCATTTGCACAATTTGAGCTTTGATCAAGGGTTGGGAAAGGGTCACTAGCACATGTGACACCAATCCAACTATGGAATAGGTAATTTGTTGAATGTTTTCATCATGCATTTGGCCTTTCTTTATCTTTTGTGGCATTTTGGAACATTTACAATGTATTTCATAGGAGTATTCTTGAGGGATTTGTTGATACTAACCCTTGTTTGAGTATAGTGTTTGCAGATTTTTAAAGGTACTCACATTTGGCGCTAGAGGGAGGGGTGAAGTCAACAAACACTTTATTTATTAGTAGCAACCCCAATATTGTCATATTTGTGTTTTGTTATTGGACTGAAATCTAACAAAGTTCAAATGTTATATGGACATGGTCTGTTATTTGCTTTCATTACGTGGTTGTTATCTATATTTACCTAATATTGGCTGCAACCTTTTCTGTCTGCTTTTCAGCTTATGAAATGTCTTTGAGGATAGGCTCTTAATTTGTTGTTTTAACTGCTATACTCTATCTTCTGCATGATAGAGCTATGCCCTTGATGATTCCATTGATAGGTTTTTATGGATTGAACTGTCCTTGCTGTCATCCTATACGCCTATGCTTGAGAGTCCCTCACACCTTTTTCAACAAATCCATTTTACCCATATCCTGTAATTACTACGTTCCAGGAGACAACATTTGATCAAGGCATTCTGTCAAACACATCTGTATACCTTCTCTATAAGTCCTTTTCAACATCACTAGTCCCCAATCTTTTAGAATCCCCCGTGAAAGCAGATCAAGGAAACCACAGAAAATCTCGCCTCTTATAGACGTACTGAAACCATCTGTTGATGACGTATTCTTTTACGAGATTATTCAGAACTATGTTCAAGTTTCTTTGAAATTCAGAACTTTTATAGTTGTGCCATTCCACATATAGAGGTGTATCGCTGAGTTGGGAACGATTCACAGTAAAAGCACAATACAGAGCAACTGCCAATGTTTTTGTATTGCAGGCGACCTTCATGATGCCTTCTTTATTAGGATTCTTTCAGCAAACAGGCATTTTAAAGGAATGCGTAGGCTGTTGGCAAAGTTAATAATATAGGTTTTAGTCAACGCTGTGTGATTGTAGAGATCTGGTAAGATGATGTCAGTCAAAGCTATGACGTTCTGAATGCGTGTCTATGACTGTAGCGTGGAATCATCAGTTGCTATGAAGGGATACCTACCGTACAATAATTCATGGTTGATTTGTCATTTCGATTAGAAACATTTGCTTTATATTTTCAAAACTTTCAGACAGTCTGGAAATGGAGGAATAGACTAGACTCAACTATTTAAGTTCTCTGTGTTGCAGTAAACACGTCTATACCTGGCATAGTTTTTTTTTTTTTCCTTACCGTTTGTTTTCTTTCAAACGCCACTTTCGTTTGTCTTTTCGGCTGTTCAAGTTCTTTATGCTTTAAATGAATATATCTGACAGTTTCCTGCGTTCTTTTTGACTTAGCGAATGTTCCTCACGAACCATCCATAAATGACTATGGTTTCTGGTAATATTAAAGACCATTCATTCCAAGAGAAGGCAGCTTTACGCCTGGCAAAGGAAAATCTAGAGAAAGAAGTACACTCATCAGTCAATAGCATGCCGCGCATTCGAAGAGACCACATTTCCATGAAGCATTCTCCCAGCAGTTCACGCGCCTTGTCTATGCTACCACAGTAAACTGTCAAACAGTTTACGCGCCTTTTCTATGCTTCCACATAGCGCATCAGAGTATTTGATATTCACAATTTATACTATGCTTTGATTCTTTAACAAAATTCCCAGTTTGGCGCAGGCTGCGAGGATGCTACCAAAAGTAGGAGGAATTTGTCTTTACACTTGCCAACTGCATTCAAGATTTTTTTTTGATAACATTCTAGGCGCGGGTTTACACCTGCCAAACGCATTATTCTGTCATTAGTATTTCTTGACCTGCGCTTTCCATGATATTAAAATGTGTTTTCTTAGAAGTCATTAGTCGCCTAGTGACAGTCTATCTATGAAGAATTAATACCAGTCATTTCTGTCCTGGTAATATGTTTGACTTGGCACCTGGTACTTACAAAGATTTCAGGTATTTTATTATTTAGTTTTGAATGCAAATGTCTATGGCGCAGTAGGAATGACTGGCAACGAAAAGAGAATTTAATACCTTGGAGGTTTGGTCAAAGCTTCCTTAAATACGCTGAAAGCTTGAATTTCTTAGTCGCGCCCAAATCATTGCCCTGTGTTGTTCAGAAAATGATCTTGTCTAGAGTAAAAAGCGCATAGGAATAGATGCAAGGAAATCCCGGAATCTTGGAAATAATGGGACTGTTTATTTAAGATTTTGTTCTGAGATTTATGCACTCTTTTGAATAATTATCGATAGTCAATGTTCAAACTTGTGATAATGCTTTCTTGGTGGTTAATTTATTGAAACAATTTATTGACTTTCAAGAGTTTATGTTTTAAATTATCACCTTAATCATGGTAGCAAATATTTGAGAATACAATGATGGTTTTCAAAGATTTGTTATTGATTCATTTGAAACAATTTATTGACTTTTCAAAGTTTAGGTTATAAATTGTCACCTTATTACGGTTGTTTTGAGATTATGGGGATGATTTTTGAGAAATTTACTCTTTATGATTGGTTGGATTGACTCAATACCTTTAGTAATATGGATTTTGACAAGGGAGATAATGGATCTAACAAGTGTGGTACCTTTTGCAATGAAATCATCAAAATCATTTGTCCTTTCATTTAAGATCATATTATGGTGTGAAGTTAATAATTAAAATCAATTTAATATTATGATACTCACATGATTGTGTTTTTAATAGGTACAAAAGCAAACGAAGGCGAAAAGGTACAAAAGCGAACAAAGGAAAAGCGAACAAAGGAGGAGGATTTTTTTTTTTGTTTAAAAACACAATGTGTTTTTTAACACTTTAAATGTTTGATCAATACTACTTCACAAAATGAAAACGAAAGGAGGGAAGATTTTTTTCTTTGAAAACACAATGTGTTTTTTAACACTTTAAGTGTTTGATCAACACTTCACGAAATTGTTTTCCTTTTCGTTTTAGAACATTAGTTTTCAATTGGGGCTAAAACGAACAATTTATTTTCATTGCAAAGGGCTTAAAACGAACCTTAGGACAAACTTACTAGATTTCGTTTTGGGTTAAAAATTGAACAAGCAATCCTCACACTTCATTTTGGTGCTTAAAACGAATTCACAATTGCTTTGAAGGGTATAAAACGAACAAGTGTTTGATTTGTGTGATTGTCTTTTGAGTGCGTATCCTCTCCCCTTGCGCCGTGCGATCTAGGGTGCAAGAGAAACACTCAAAATACATTTTATTGCTTTAAAACACTTCATTTTGGGCTTAAAAATTGAACATCTTGTGCGAGTGTGAGTAGGGGCATTTTCCATACATTCTCTTTCTTTGTGCCATCAAAGATCGATCGAGTTACGGTTGTGTCTTTGCTCGCTTTTGTTTATCTTAGAGGGCCTGCCTTGGGGAAAAAGTACTCACCCAAGGACGACTCAACCGGTAACACTCTAAAGCCAAGAGTATTTCCAGCCGGGATATAAATGAGGGTTTTGGTTAAACACCATAATCACGCGGTTGGCTCCGACAGATGGATCGAAAGGGACTCTTGCCGTATGGGTCAATCTCCACGAGCGGAAAGTCCTTACTAGAACCTATGTGCTAGAATTTGCCAAAATTCTTAATCTATTTGTTGGTGCAAGAACGGTCGTTCTGAAGCCACCCCACACTCTTACGGTCTTCTAGTAGAGATGGAAAGCATGCCATGGGAGTTTCATGGGTGTTGATGCTTGCTGCCCCGATTGGCGTTAATGAGCCGTGGAGGGGAGCCAGTGGGGTCAAAGCATCTAACCATCCGCTAGAGATAAAGTAGCTGGACTTTTCAAGTGGGAATCCAACAAATATTGTCTTACACATCCATAGGGCTTGTAATTACTCTTTGTTTGAAAACACAGTGTGTATTCGAAAACATTTTGCAAACAAACATTCAACATGGTTCTCAAAATTTCAAACCCTCTTTAAGACAAATACCATTGAATCAATCCATATATTCTTGCTTTCCCTGCGGATTCTCATGCTGTAGAGGTTCCTAAGCATTGGATTATATCTCAATTTGTCTTCTTAAGTAAACAATAGGAAAACCCTTGCCTTAAGATTCATTGAATTTCCACATAAAATATCTTGTGGGGTTTAAGGAAATTAAGACATTGGTACATCTTAGTTTGAAACTTTAATCAAAGAAAGTGTTGTTGGTAAAATAAATCCATTAAGCAAAGACTAAGCAAAATGAACTTTCATGTGTGTTGAAGACTCCAAATCTCAAAAGCAAAAATCATTGATTGGAAATCCAAAATGTTCAAGTCATTCCTTGGTTAACAAAGGTCTTTAGGAAGCATATGCATGCTCTTCAATACCTAGGTCTTGGAAAATGCAAAGTGGTCTTTTTTAGGTTCATCTAGGGATCAAAACAAATCAAACCTCTTTCATCCATCTTTCAAAACATCCAAACATCCATCTCACAAGTCATCTTTTGAAAAACCTTGAAATCATCCTTGAAATGCTAGGCTTTATGACAAGATCAAGCAATCATCCAAACTCATTGAGATCAAGTCCTTAAAAACATTTATCAAAACACCTTTGGCTAGGAATGTGTGAATGCATCCTTTTACATATCTTTGGTCAAAGTCATCCAAATCATCTTGTCTAGCTTAGTGTATGTAGATGAATCCTTCTCCATATACTTAGTGAAACAATCATTTAGTTTGGGTAGGTGTGGGTAGATGCATCCTTCTCCTCACACATATCCAAATCATCATCTTTTGAACACAACTATCCTTTAGATCATTATCAAACATCTTAGGGTTCCTTTTGTTCAAAATCCAAATCAAACTCCAAATCAAGATCAAGGACAAAGTCTCAAAATCCAAAACATCAAACCAATCAAAAATCCAAAGCCTAGTATTTCATTCAAGATCTATCAAAAGTCAAAACATCCATAACATCCATCTTTGAACATCACCATCATATCATCATCACGTTTGATCCTAAAAGGCATCCTAAAAACTTTCACTTTGGGACATAAAATAGAGATTAAATCCAAGGAATCAAGAGATTCATCTCCCATATTCTCGAAGATTGATCCTTGTTTTATGGTTCTAACGAGATCTCAATACAAGAAGAGTATGGAAGCCCACAAAGAAACTCCCGCTTCAAGTGACCTTAGCCAAACAAATGCAGAAATGAATCTTGCAGAATCAAGCAATCCATTGGTCCCCTCATCATCACAAAACCCACAAGAAGAAAATCAAGGGGAGGACCTCACCTTTGGAATGTCTCGTGAAGAAATAGCTGAAATGCTCCAAAATCCGGATAACCATAGAATCATCAACGTCATGATGAGACTCAACCCTTCGTTGTACATGCTTGAACTAGCAAAGCAAGGGGCCAAGTTGCCTTCAGATTTTGATGTGAGCACCATAGTAGAGACCATCTTTTCCGCCAATCTCATCCACCATCCCCATTTCATCTACACCTCCATCCCAAAACGTCACGCAAAACATTCCAAAAATCACGACATCGATTGCTCCAACTCAACCAAATGTCAACAAGGGAAACACATTTCTCAATGAACTTCAATCACATCCCCTTGTGAATAACCAAAACTTGGACGCAAACACCACAGTGGAACAAAACATCCTCCATAATCCATTACACCAAAATGTTCCTCTCACTTTACATTATGACCTATCATCGACATCATTTCATGGAGCACCACAAACACCTCTTCTCACGAATTCACAAAAAGAGGGAGACATATTCGGAGCAGGGGGCATTTTTAACACCACAACACTCTCGCAAGGATTCACCCCCCTTACATTTCCACCTCTCCCACCATCACCATTTTCATCACACCACTCCTTGGTTTAGGGCTTCCCCCTCTACCAAGTATCCATCAAACAACATCCCAACCATCAATCAAAACATTTTGCCAAACGCTCAAAAATTATTGACATCACAACAACAAACGACAAACACGCAAGCAATGGCAACATCATCAAACACCCCCACAACATTGCAAAACATGGTCTCTCAAGGGCCAATCACATCAACAATGCCACTTACCACATCAACAACACCATCCACCTTTCACGCAATCAACATGACAACACCATCTACCAACCAAATGATCAACACAACATCATCATTCACCACCACCACAAACGCCATTCCAAATCCCCCACCACCCCCACCGCCACCAACATTCACCACATCAAACCAATTCGACGCAACATTGCAAGCAATTCGACGCAACATTGCAAGCTGCTTTTCAAAGAGGCTATCAACAAGTGCAAAAACAAAAAGCCGTGCAACAAGCCGCTCAAGCTGCGCAAGCTGCCAAAACCGCACAAGCTGCATTACAAGCACAACAAGCACAACAAGCCAAAGCTTTATTGCAACAACAACAACAACAAGCCACCCAAGCCGCACAAGCATTGCAAGCACAAAGAGCCGCTCAAGCACAACTTTTATTGCAACAACAAACCCCGCACAAAGCATAAGCCAACACAAGCTCAAAGCATAAATAGCTTACAAGCTGAAAGCAAGCACAACAAGCACAAGAAAAAACACAAGCACAACTTCTTGCACAAGCGGTGCAATGGCAACGTACCAACAAGCATTAAAAACAATATCAAGAACAACAAAACAGAATTGGCAGCCCAAGCAACAAAGCGTTATTGGGAACAGAGCAGTGAGAACAACAAGCGTTGTTAGAACAACAACAAGCGCAGCAGCAAGCAGAACAACAAGCGTTGTTAGAAAAGCAACAAGTGCAACAACAAGCAAAAATCTTAGCGCAACAACAACAAGAGCAACAACAAGCGTTGTTCATCCAAAAGCAAGTAGAAGCCTACTTCGCTCGCCACAACATACCAATACCAGTGAACAACGCACAAACCAACCCATCCATCCAAACCATAATTGCAACACCCCAAAACACATTCATCCCACCCCCTGATCCTCAGAATGATATGACGACACAATTCAAGTTGCTCTCACAACAAGTACTTGATCTTCAATCAGGGCGAACAACCAAAGCATAGAAACAGCATTGATACCATCCATTTATTAGAACCTAGACATAGAAACCATTCCCTAAGGGATTTGAGATCCCTAAATTTGACAAATATCGAGGGACGGGAAACCCTGAAGATCACATCAGGGAATTCCAGGTTCATTGTATGGAGGTTGCATATGACAATACTTATCTAATGCGGCTATTCCCTAGGAGCTTAGCAGGAAATGCCATAGAATGGTTCTCTCGCTTACCTTCAGGCATTAGGACATTCAAAGAAATTAGAGACGCATTCATTAGAAACTACGCATGTAACATTACAATGAATGTTAGTCTCGAAGAACTCTACGCTCTGAAACAAGGAAAGAATGAATCTTTCGCTTCATTCCTTCAACGATGGCGATCCAAGGCCAATCGGAGCAAATGGACCATGCCAGAAGAACAACAAGTGTGCACAATCATAGCCAATCTTGAAAGTCGTCTATCATTCCACCTCAAGGTTCAGGGAATCACCACCTACGATCAATTGATCTCCAAGGCGCTTAGCATCGAAAGAGCCCTTGCAACCCAACCCATCGAATTAACATCATATCAAGAATCACAAAACAATCGCCCACCATCAAAATACAATGATAAACCTCGTACATGGGCGAGAAACAAGAACATCACTAATGATGGCGTCGTCGATGCCAAGGTGGTCATTAGTGGTCCACGCCAAAATACACCCGCACCGCAAACCCAACCACAACGCCAAAACACTCATCACACAACATATCAACCCAACAATAATCCCACCATCAATAACGTCAACGACCAAAGAGGACCACCTCAACGCAAAACATACCCCAAACGAAAATACGCTACTTTGGGGGAACCACTGGAAGACATCATGAAAAAGCTAAGCGACGAAAAACTCATCCAAGCTCCCACATTTGAGAATTATC
>VDFB02049217.1:116786839-116853043 GCA_007258455.2 Sequoia sempervirens | reverse complement strand
TGTCCAACATTATAAACAAAATAGAACTTCAACCTCATAAGGACCAAACTACTTTATTTCCTAACATTGCTTTCACACATATTTATGAATCCAAAAATGCACTTGATGGTCCTCTCTATATCACTGGTCGAATTAATGACAAAACTACAAGGGGAATACTCATTTATCCTTTGTGTGTAGAGAATGTGATTACTCAAGAATTCCTATTTGTGCATGAACTCTACAAAGACAACTATGAACAATTGAAAGCATTGTTAAAAACTTATGATGGTTATGTTCATCTTATGATACGTTTGATCACTTTCTCAGTAAAATTTGAACCCAAATATTTGGAAGTTTCATTCACCATCATCCTAACATCGAACCAATTTAATTTGAAGTTAGGCTATCCATGGTTGTGCTCAATGAATGTGGTCCCATTTTTTATCCACAAGTGCATAAAGTTACCATTTGAAGATGAAATACATGCAATTTATCATGTAGTGGGTTTAAACCTTTGTCTTCCTACAAATTTTTTTCACTAGATTATTTTTAGCATCAAACTATTGAACATGTTAAACCTCGTGAAGATCACTTTTTCATATCATATCAAAATTTTAAACCTAAGTGCATAACCGAGTTGTCTTGTAGTAATATCCCATATGGGGTTCCTCGACCTACTATGACTTCAATGGGTGTCTCTCTTACCCCAAAGGTAGTAGAGGAACCTTGTAACGCCCGTCGTGCAAACCCCAAAGGACAACAACAATGCACACAATTTTTTTTTTTTTAATAATACAAAGTAAACATATAAGAACCATTAAACATAATTACACTACACGATAACATCATAATCATCTAGGTCCTTTGGGGCACGCGAGGTCACATCGCATATAACCAACCCATAACGAAAGATACAAATAAAGCTAAATAACTTAACTAATCTTTGCATCCATCATAGACATTAAAATATATGGTTGCAAGAGATAACATCCATACATTCATAAGCATAAATATAAATACATCACATGACACAAACCATAATAAATCTCATAAATCATGAATGGTTACAAGGGTGCATTTACAATACATCATCTTTTAATACATTACATGTTCACAATACATGAGATACAATAAAACCTCCCATACATGTGGGATATATACATCATACGAATAATATTTGAAATACAAGATGAATATCTGGTACAAGCTCCACGGAAGGATATTGTGAAGAATGAACGTTGATGGGGAACCCAACGGGTGCAGAGCACGTTCCACCCGACCACGTGGGTTTTAGAAAAACCCACCCCCTATGCTTATAGGTGACAAGGAAGTGACCGCAACCAAGAATGCCAACAAGACTAACTCCAATAAAGAATAACATAGTAACAATAACTCCAATAGCAACAACAAGATATTACATAGATCATAAACGAAAACCAAGATCCAATCATAATAAATGCAAAGCCATAAAACACATCATAAATAAATCAAAGGAAACAACCATTAACCACTCCCAAATGCAAGTAAGAAAACAAAGCATAAGGGCAACTAGTGGAGAGTGTCATCACATAGTCCTACATGGGTTATCCTGGCCCTTCCTCCAACATGAGGCGCCAGCCCCCATCTATGGTTATCTTGACCCTTCCTCCTACTTGAGGCGTCAGCCCCATAGGGTGACTCATGCGGAGCTGTTAACCTCTCATGAGGATGAGGTAATGACTTTTCCAACCATGGCCTTCTCAGTCTACCATTAGTCTGCAATAGCCCTAATGGATAGACGAGGTATCCAAGATTATCTTATTATGTTATTACTACCCATCCCCCTAAGTTCTATTATTAAGTTTTCACTTGTTAATCAAACTCTTATGTGGGTTATCATGTGCTCTTCCTCCTATTTGAGGCGCCAATCCCCACAAAGAGCCACTCTCCATAGAGACCCAAAACATAATCAAAATGAAGGGTTGTACCAAATAGAGCAAAGCATTAATTCTCAACATAAAAACATGCAAGACATTACCCATCTCGCTAAAAGCACATAATCAGAGTCTCAACAAAATCCCGTACAACCCTTTCAAAATAATGATACCAATATCTTGCCACATCAAGAGCACATAAACCGAGGATTATCGACCAACAATAAAATCAAGCCTTTGGAAGCCTAAGGTTCACAACATCCATAAACGGGTTCTTAAAATCAACTGGGTTCCCACATCGAAAATCCAAAACAATAATATAATGGTAAAAAGAAAACCCAAACAAATTCATAGGATTTCATAACTCAGAATAACATATTAATTTTCGCACATTGTTTTCGTAGATCCAAAATCAACAAATTGTTTAATTCCATTTTATGATCTCCATTTTCCTCAATGCAATCTTGAAATAAAAGTTCAATAATAATTTTGACAAAAATATATAATTTTCCTTCTCCATTAACCATCACAGTTGAAATTCATAATTTCACAATCACAAAGAATCAATAAATCTTACATTTATATATTTTATATATATATAAAATATATGTATTTATATCATTCTGTTTTATTTTCTTGCTCAAAGCAACCAGAAAAGATTTTTTTTATTTACCTACTGAAGGTATATATATATAACCACATATATATATAGTATATATATATAAATATATATAAATATATATATATATATAAATAAAAATTAAAACAAATTTATAGGCATACGGGTGGGGCATGCGCTGCCTTGGTGGTTGCACACAACAGTCTGAGCAGCGGCCTTTGGTTGTTGTGTAGCACCCAAGCCCCACGCCTATGCACCAAGAGAGGGGAAGAGGGAGGGTATGGCCCAGCCGACCCTCCCTCCCCCCCACCCCCCCATCAACCTAAAATTTATTACCATAAAAAAATACAGTGCAGACGCAGTATAATTCACCCCTCAGAAAATTTCATCTTATATTCTAAAATATATGTATATATATATATTATATATATGTATACATATATCTTTATATATATATCATAGATTTAATTTCTATAGAAATATAGAATCACCCAATTTTAAACTGGATAAATTTACAAATATATATATATATATATATATATATATATATATATATATATATGTTTTCAGAGGACCCCAGATTCTTTAGATAAATAGGAGATTTTCAGCAACTAATTAAATTGATGAGAGCAATCTAAATAAGAACCCCCCAATTTTAAATTTTCTTCTCTGTAAAATAAACATAGTATATTTATATATATATAAAATATGTATGTAAATATATATATATATACATATTTATGAATATATATATATATATAAATATGTAAACCATTTATTTCAAAAGGGGAATCAATCTTTTCCATAGCATAATTATAAAAATACAGAACATCTTCAGAGATTAAAATAAATTTCTCTCATTTGTTTGCTACCTAGAAGAGTTTTCTTGTACAAAGAAACATACTTATTTTTATTGATTCAGAAAAATCAAAGAAATAGAATGGAACCTAGAGTCCTACGCTTGCTGAAGAATTGATGAAGCTTTTCTTGATTCCAAATAACCTTTTCAAAGAGTTCCCCTTTCTTTCTTCAGAACTTCTCCACCAGTTTCCTTGAACAATTTTCTAATCTAAAATTTTAATTTAGAAGAGCCTCTCTTCCACAACAATGAAAGAGAAACAAATTATACAGAGAAAACAAGAGAGGATGCCAATTTCCAGAACTCAATATTTTTGAAGCTTCTTTCTATTTTCCCCATGAATGAAAACCTCTCAATTTTGCTATTAAATAAAAAGATATCTTCTTCTTTTTCAAAAATTCCAAAAAATCAGAATTAAAAGAATTTTTCTATTTCGTCACCAGCCTTTCAGCCAAAAATCTCAACATTCATTGGTCCTTTTCTTCTTTTATTTCTTTTCTTGATTTTTTTCTATTCAACAACACTTTTTGTTTTAATTTCGATTTTTGCAAATTTATACTTGCAATTCACACAATTTAACTTATTTAATTATTTTATTCCATTAATTATCCTCAACATGCTATTTTTATTAAATTATCAAAATACCAATTTTAAATAATTTAATTTACACCTTTCAATTTATTTATCCTTAATAAATTACATGGCTTTTAATTTAAGACTTTTATTTTTTAATATAAACTATTCCAATAACTATTATTAACATTTATTAAAATCATTTAGTTATTTAAATTACATCATACAACAACACCAATGCAAAACAAATAACATAATTACTTTCACACAAACAACTATCATAAAATGCAAAAATGACTAAGGGTCAAAGATGCACAATACCACTAAACATAAAACGGGTTGGAAAACTTGAGACGGGGTGATTTCCTTGTCATCTCTATTTCAACTTCATGCCCATTGGGTTAATTTGATGCTCGCCCTGTCCTGCCGAAGCAGGTGGAATCGAGACTTTATTCCTGCAATTCCTGCATACAAATAAGGTGTGCACAACATGTATATATCTATATAATCAAATACATTACATCGTGAGAAGGAATCCCAGCGTAGCAGGGCACTCGTAAATGAGTGGTGCTACATTGTCCCCTCACCAAAGCTATAATAACAATTGCAACATCAAGTATAAAGTAACATTGCTAAACTAACTGATCACATCATATCATCATAAAATGATTACTAATCCACTGCATCACAATATACTACTGCATCAATTAAACATTACCAAATCAAATGTAACCATAATGTCATATCATAATATCCATGTCATCAATTAAAATAGCATAGTCATCAAGCAGTCTAAAATATCCAATCCACCAATCCAACCAATAAACAATAACTATCAAAGTCTCAAAGTATCAAGCAAAACCACATAAAATATCAAGTCCAAACAACAACATGAGGAGCATTAAAAACCTAAGTCTGATTTGGGTATCCTCTCTCAACCACTTGGCATGTATGTCATGGTTCCACTTCCACCATCTTATAAAAGACCAAGGGATAACCGTATAGTCAACTTTGTACCTCCAAAAGAAAAACAAGTTTATATACCTAAGAACATGATAGTCTCCCAACCTATAGTGGTTCCTTCAATTCCTCCTCCAAAGGAAGAAAATAGACCTATGTTGGGAAACACCTTGATTAATCCTTCAAAATTTGAAACCCATGAAAGTAGAAACATAAGTGCAAAAGAGTGTAAACATAGATGCCATGCCTTAGCTTTCCAACTTGTTAAAATTTGAAAAACCTTATATAATGACCAACCACCCATTCAAACCAACTCTGATGAATTACCTCTTGTCCATCCATCCTCATCCTCGCTTGAGTCCACTCCTTCACCCTCACCAAACCATGCAATCAAACCTTACCTATTACAACCCAAGCAAAGAATGAAAGAAGAACATATGAATGATGTTACTCATGATCATATTGCTCATAAACAATATATTATGATAAATTTGGGTAGTGAAGAAGAAGAGGAAAAACTAGAAGAAAAAAAAGAATATCATAATGAAATAGCTCTTATATTTTCTAAATCAATGAACTTGAATTGGGGCAAGCATGATGATCCTCCTACTGAGAGTGATCCACCATGTCTTGAACCTAGTGATACTGCTTGTATGAAGCTTGTTGTAGTCCCATTTTGATGAGAAAGATTGGGATACAAACGATTTACTTTAGATCAGCTCATACGTGTAGTACCTTTGTGGTTATTGTCTTCCTTCCATTTATGATGAGAAAGATTGGGATACAAACAATTTGCTTTAGATCAGCTCATAAGTGTAGTACCTTTGTGTGTATTTTTATGTATTTGCTTGCACATGATGTGATCTCTCGTGATGTGTTGCTTTGTGTGTCTTTATGTTTGTTAGTTTTATTTAGATGCCCCTTGTTGTTTTCATTGGAACAAGGATACAAAGAAAATGAATTTGTTGTGACATTTGTTTATTTGTATCTTCATTCTTCTTTATGTTGTGAATATTTGTTGTGGTCTTGTGTTTTCCTTTTGGGGAGGATGCAAGGTGTTGAGACATTTAGGTCTCTTCCATGTTGACCCAATTTTTTTGTTATTTTGTCTTAATGTGTCATTCCTCCATTATGTTTGTAGTTCCACACATATTCAGGGAATGATGTGGATTCTAAGCATAACCATACTATATATTATCTATGGTCTATATTGAACCCAGATCTGTGGATCCCTTATGTGACATCTTTTGTCTTGTTTTGTGGCTTTGTCTTGGGGAAACCCCTTGTCACGAGTCAGTCTCATTGAGAACATATAATTGGAATAAGGTTTTACAATAAGCTCTCATGGCCTTTCATGTTACATACACTATTATACTCTTCTGTAAAGGTAATTGCTCATAACCGGTGTTAACAATTACTTTAAGGTAGGGGCATGCATTGCATTATGTGATTCACTTTTTTCACACATACTAGAATTGGTGATGCATTGGCTTAGCATTTTGATAACTTTTGTAGCACCTTATTATAGTTATTGGGATTATAACTCTTGGTATGGTTGACATGGGATCAAATCTAGTAAAAATCAACCCTCACTAGCCCTTGTGTGTTTCTCATTTTCTACTTTCAGAAAGCTCACCTAGTGAATATTAGACTTCATTAGCTTGTGGTGCTTTAGTTCATGGGTATCTTAACAAACATCAAAATTTGTTAGTCTGTGAGTTATGAATGCCTTGAGTATGTATCCTAGTAAGAATTATGCAGATCTTTCTAGTTCGTGATTGTCATACCCCCTTTGCATGCTTGCATTGTGTTTATTTGTATTTTGTTTTGTTATGTTTTCATTATGTTATGTTGTGTTATGTCATGTGTCTTTGTCATGCATGATTCATGTTTTTCATGCTACATTACATCTCACATGTGTGTTCCTTTGTCCTCATGTTTTTTTTCCATAGGATCTTGAATCTGGGGGCTACCACATCCCTTAGATTCAATGTTATTCTATCTCCTCAATATTTGGAAAATTGAACCCCCCTTGGCTTATTTGTACTTTAGTGTGAGTTTGAGCATAAGTCCATACTCTCACTAAACTAGGGGCTAAATTTAGTATAAAAAAATTGTCACCCTTGACAATTTCGCACTAGGTTTAGCTCCCCCTATGTGCTTGGACCTAATTATGCATTCAATCACCCATTTTATAAATATCCTCAAAAAATCAAAGGGAAATAAAAGTAAACATTTAATATTTTCCCTCTACACTTTAGACCCTAAAAAGAATGGGTCTATTCTAGGGCACCCCATGCCCTAGACCAACCCTTTTTGGCTCCAATTTAAATATGTTGGTGTTGGTATTTTATTACTTGAATTTCCAATTTCATTTGTTGGTTTTTGGTATTTGATTTTTGAGAAATTAGAATAATTGCATATAAAATATAGTATTTTCACCATTTTAATCCTAATGAATCCTAGCACTTCCATTGAGAAAAATTATACATCCTAAAAGAAATCAATAGTAGTCAAGAGAAGAATTATCAACATTATTACAACATTTATTTCAGTCAGGCATCATGCTAGTCATTCATCATATTTTTATGTGAGTTTATTCATGCTTTATGTTCATTTGATTTTTGAGTACTAACACTTGCAAGAATTCAATCAAGCTATCAAATTCTCCTTGAAGGTGATGAGTACATGACTTTAGTCCATCAAGTAATGTAGATTTGAGTGGTGAGTTGTAGCATTAGTCAATTCATTACTTGTTTATCATTTAGCCTCCACCCTATTGAGGGTAAGCTCTCTTTATACATCATTATAGCCATTATAGAGGTAGAAATACCAAAAGGGGGTTTGACTTAGGCAAGCCCCTATACAACACAACCCTTCCCCTCTTTCATGTGTGTAGGTTTTCAAATTTGAAGCTAATTAGAGAAAGATAACTACTAATTCCTCATTCATGTTTTCAAGTCCCACAAGTTGTCAAGCCACAAAAAATAGATTTTCTCAATAACAAACGAAGTTTCAATAGTGATCTTGAGAGAATAGGAGCTACAAACTAGAGACTTCAAGCCTGTGTTTTTAGATCTTAAAAAGGAGAATATTCTAGGGCACACCATGCCCTATATTAGCTGATTCAACTTCAAATTTATACACCAGGTTCTTTTGTGTTTTCTCTCTGCCTTTCAAGATTCTATTTTTGTCTTTCTACATTCAATTTATCAGAAATCATAATAGACTACTACATTTTCATAGTTTACCTAGGAACATCATTGGATCATAAAAATTAGTCAATTAACAATCAATCCAATTATCAATCATCCCACAAGATCACAATGGATTAAAATCCTAATCCACCATTTCCACTCTTCCATTGAGGTTTGTAGTCAAGTGGCTTTTGAGATCATTTCTAATCCACCACCAACCAATTGGGAGAAGTGTGATTTAGGACTTAGTTCCATTTTACCAATCAAATAGGTGTTAACATGAATGATGGCTCAACCAAATATGTGGACTCATAAACATTTATATAATTTATCACTATAGAAGCATATGTAGGTAGAGTCAATGTATGGTTTCTCGCCATAGATATGCCAACTAGACCAATGAGAATTAAGTACTTGTAAAGGGTGTTAACGTGAATGATAGCTTAGACAAATATGTGGACTCAAATATTTATATAATTTATCACTATAGAAGCATATTTAGGTAGAGAAATAATAAGAGGGTTTGAATGTGCCCTTGTGATAACTGAAGAAGATGATGAACCTCCATAGGAGTTATCACCAAAGAGGATATCAATGTCCTCCAAATCTATAAGATAGGACACAAAATAAACTTTATGTATCTACCATGTACTCCTCCTAGAAAGTTGTAACTAGAAGATTGATATGAACATACAATAAGGAACCATTATAAGTTGTACATGAAGCAACACTAGATTTGGATAAAGTAATAAGTGATGAATATTAAATATTAATGCATGTGAACTAACTATGCAACTCATACTTGAATGATGTGTCCATGCAATATGTCTAAGAATCAACACTTGATATATCTATTGATGATGGATTAGAATAATTTACCAAGGTAATATGATTATCCTGAACAATTTGATTCAATTCATCAGTTTTCTTTATAAGGAATTCATTTTCATAATAATTCTTCTTCCCATTATAACTACATTTGGTATTTCATGATTTAAAAGGATTGTATAGAATACTAAAATAGAAAATAAAGTTTGAGTGAAAGATATGATTAGCTCCCGTAAAATTAGTCAATCACTAAATTAATAAAAGAAAATGTAGAATCATAAGATCACTCCCCCAAAATCAAACAATCATGAGATTGCCTACCAAATCATGATTATGAAACTTTATATTTAGTGTAATTATAATTGTCACTTGCCAAATCCACAAAGTGGTCTCAATCTCAATGTATTATAGATTCCAAATTAGGATATAGAGATAAAAATAAATTTTCATATAGAATAGGATATATTAAAGACTACATACCAATGAGAATTACATAAATATTATACACATTTAAGAAAAAATATACCAAAAATGCTACCATATGAACCTAAATAAAGCCTTGGAAGTTTCTAAAAATAAAATTGCTCATAATCACTTATGAGAATCTATTTAGTTTCTATAAAATATAGACATCAAAATCAAAACTATTTACACCACTATAAAGCTCTAAAAAATTAGCCCATCTAAAGTGTTTTTGAAAAAGAGAACCAATATGATCTAGAATGGAGCCTTTGAAGATTGGGCACCAAGACAAAATTACCAATGAATAGGGGTTAGGTTGGGGGGGGGAAATATGGTGACATCAACATGATGCCATTGAATTTTTTGAAGATAATTTAGAATTTTCTAGATTGTCCTGAGATTCCCAAACTACTATTTGATTAGCTTGAAATTGCCTTGGTTTGTCAAAACTATTCTTTTTTAATGAAAGCACCTTGAATTGGGTGGATACCACTATTTAGAAGAAAGGGTGGTTTGCACCTATAGGAGCAAAGAAAAGGGGCCATGACATTGATTTGGGTGGGTACTCTTTACAAAGTTGAGTATGCTTATAAGGGAAATTATTATAATAATAAAAATGTCTTATTGCTTACAAGGGATCTAGGACCTTAATGCCTAGAAGCTAATAAAAAATTAGGAAAATGAATGAAGAATTAATATATTCTATTATGGAGACAATTTACAAAGAATTACATGCATATATAAGCCTCTTGGATGTATGGATAAAGGAGATGACATGTCCAATAGGTATGAGTTAACTCTCAATCACTTTTAGTCAAGAGTTGGGTTAACTCAGCTTTTATTTTGATAAAGGTCCAGTCTTGACCAAATATTTGTGGCCCCTATCTACTATCAATTATGGATTGACAAGGTAGTGGTGGCACTTGTGTACCTCAAGTTGAGGTACATACATGCCATTTTTTACTACTTGCATTAGAATAAATAAATACACATTATCCTAAGTAAACTTACCAAATAGTTGCAATATCACATTTAGGATAGAACATATCTAAGGTGAATAAATTATTACATCAACACTCTTTCAGTATACCCACACATTGACTCACAATCAATGTTTTTATCTACACACTCCTCTCATAACTCACTCTTATAGGAGTTGCACCTACTTTGATACCACTTGATGTTATCAAGGATGGGTGGACACCCTATCTACTATCAATTATGGATTGATGAGGTAGTGGTGGCACTTGTGTACCTCAAGTTGAGGTACACACATGCCATTTTTTACTACTTGAATGAGAATACATATATACACATTATCCTAAGTAAACTTACCAAATAGTTGCAATATCACATTTAGGATAGAACATATCTAAGGTGAATAAATTATTACATCAACACTCTTTCAGTATACCCACACATTGACTCACAATCAATGTTTCTATCTACACACACCTCTCATAACTCACTCTTATAGGAGTTGCACCTACTTTGATACCACTCGATGCCATCAAGGATGGGTGGACACCCTAATTAAGGTATGTCCAAACCTATATCACTAACAAAATAATCCACTCACATAGTATAAAATATAACCAAATCACATCATCTGTCATATAAAAGTGCCTTAAAATACTTAAAAATTCTACTTTTATCAACATTAAAATTTAGATTGAAAGATACATGAATATACACTCAAATATTGAATCCTTATAAATTCAATTCACAATTCGGATTTGAAGCCTTACAATATTGATTAAATTTATAAAAAAACTACAAAATTTTGTGCGTGCAAGAGTTTCCTAATTCACACACTTGCTCAAACTAAAGGTCTTTGAACAACCAATGATTCTCCCTTGGTTTCCCACTTTACTAGTACTTATAAATGACTATTTAGTAACCCCATCACACATTCCCAATGAAAAGAGAAAACTTCCTATGCTTAAATTACAATTTACAAATATATTTATTAATTTTGAGGCTAATTAGACCAAGTCTCCTTGGTTGGAATCATGATATATTTTCCCATAAGTACTTATATCGACCCCAATGAGTCAAACATGTAATTAAAATAATTTGAAAACTCTTTCTAGTCAAATAATCATTTTGCACACTAAGGAAAACAGGTACAAGGTATTCCAAAAATTGAAATCTCACACCACTCCAAAATCTACATTTTGGTCTATAGAGCTCATTTTGATCACAAATGACCTTCAAGTTAACATTTCAATTTATGGAAATTCTTCCATAGGTTTTGGTTGTGCTTCAACCTTTATACTTTGGGTAGTAACAAAGGCTCATCTAAAAGGTTATGTGTTTCCATATAGGCTTATTAAAGCTTTATGCAATGAACCACTAACACTTCACAAATGTATGAAACATAAGGAAAAAGGTAAACTAATTTTTGAGTGATGCAGGATTACTCAACCATTGAGATTATTTTACATCAATATCTCTTAGATGATGAGGTTGTGTTAGATGGGGGGCATATGTTAACACTAAAAGGGAGATATTAGTTTATGTAAAACATATTACGTCAAAGATTTATGATTTTAAACATGATATCTCCACTTATGAGGGGGATAATGTGGATGAGGAAACACCATTAAAGGTCCTAGAACATACCAATTTATACCCATGTTTTCACTAATCACTAGCCAAGGCACAAATATATGCAAATATGCTTGGATTCCTATTTGTATGGATACATGATTAATTTCAAACTTGGTTGTAATTGTTTTTAGTCCTCTAGAAGTTATCATTAGGGGGATGTTGTTACCCTCTCTACATACAAAGGATAAAATTAATTATATCCTCTTTTAGGCACATCAAGTTATGTTGTAGTGAGAATTTTAGAGTGGAAGATGCAACTTGATGGACCCCTCTAAGTTAGTAATAGTTGTGGGATACCTTTTGGTTATGTATGTGTTGTATCTATATAACTTATGTGTGTAACCCATAGGTCTATCTATGGTTGGCCCTAACCATGACTCCTAACTTGAATGTTGTCTAAATAGAGGCTATTATTCCCATCATATTAAGAAATATTAATGTGTAATCTAATTGTTCATATTCTATATTGAGTGATATTCTCTTGTGTCTCTTAACACAACCAACATATTAACTCTCTTATACACAAGTGTGAAACTTTTGTTTTATGTTAAGTTATAAAATTGTGTTACTAATCTGATAAAGGAAACATATCATCCTTTAATAAATTGACACACTTTAATTAGGGATCATTCAAATGTTTGAATTTAAAATTTCCTATTACTCAAGATTTCTTTGGAGGAAAATTATTTAAGGAACTGAACAATACAAGATCACTAGAAGTTTTAAGTCTATCATATGTATTATTAATCTTCTTTATGGAGTATAAGGAATAGTATGAGATAATAAAATGGTCCCATGCTAGGGATTACTACCCACCTTTTTAAGGCCTAAGTAGTCTTATGCATTTTTTTAATGACCACATGACATAATTTGGAATCTTATCCTTAAAATATGGAGTAACTGTAGTTTAAGATTTACAACTTCAAATATGAATGGAGATGTGAAGCTAAAACTATGTAACCACTACACAACCATAGTTTCACCATATGGTTACACATTTTATCTGTCCTCATTTATGGCATTTTTATTGGTGTTAAAGTAAAAGGGTATTTACCTCATTAATTATTTAATTACTTAGACCCCTTTTTAAATTAGCTACTTAAGATTAATTAGGTCATGTATTTTTTTTGTGTTTCAAGTCATAGGATCAAGACACATGCCATAATATATTATTATCCTCACCTACAGTTTCTTTTTTCTTTTTCCTTTTATAAGGATTCTTATTTATCATTCATTAAGTGATGTTTGGACATTCATAATTATTCATGATTTTTTGGATCAATGGATTTTGGCCTCCATAGCTTTGATATTTCTCTCTCTTTATATGAAAAGTGTTTGAATATATTTGATCTTTGGGAGTTGCAGGGTTGAGGAAACAACTCCAACAATTGACAATTAATTAAAATACATAGCAAAAAAAGGATTATTTGCTCCAAAAAAATATCTTAAGAATTTTGTATAGTGGATATTAAAAAAAATAGCCATGGGACTACATGGGAACCATTGCAAAGGAATCATGAAATTCCTTATTTATTTATATAACTTGAGTTTGTATGCATTATAATTTTGTGTGTTTATATTATCTTTGAATTGGGAACCATCTCATAGATTTTTTTGTTATTTATTTCCATATGTTTGTAGAGAATCCACACCATCTTACCCTTATTTTGTAGATAGTACACTTGAAAAATTCATGAAATTTTAGGTATGTTATATGTTGTGATAGCATGGAGAAGCATACAAATTTGGTGGCCACACTATCACTTGAACACAACCACTCCTTTAAAACATATGTATGAACTTTGTTGGAAATATAAGGGATATTGTATAGGAATGAATTTGCACCCCTTCTGCAAATTCCCCTCTTTCCCTTCTTCACTTTAGAAAACCAAATTCAGAGGCTAAATTCCACATAAGCATGCTACCTTTGTTCCACTTGGCGCTTGTTTTGAGTGTCAGTAGAGGAATTTATGTTGGGGATGCCCGCGCGGTGCACAAACGTCTCTAGCAGATTCATGTAGTTGGATCTTGTAGATGCGTTACACTTCCCATTGGTAGCTGACTTGTAACACCCTCTCCGGCCAACTGACCCGAATATGGACGTTTTCTTCATCTTTCCTTCAAATTCCCTCCTTCTACAAGCATTTCAACCTCTACACAACTTCTTCATAACTTCTTTTGCATCCCTTCAAGCAATCCTTCTCACAAGCTTAAGCATTCTAGTCTCCATTCCAACACTTTTAGTAGCACTTTTGCACTCCATAGCAGCAACAACATCACTCCATCAATTCAGTAGAGCAAGTGTGAGACAACACCATTGCAACAAAGGCTTGAGTACTCTCATTTTCTCCTCCATTAGACTTGAGTGCTCTTGGTGGAGGTGGTAAGCTTTCCACTCCTCTCCTCTATTGCTTGGTTGAGTAAGCACATTTACTATTTTGTAGTGTTTAAGTGTTCTTTACTACATTTCCTTCTTTATCATACTATTTCTCCATTATCGCTTTCTTGGTTGTCCGTGGAGGTGGAAACACCAAAATAGGGGTCTGACTGAGGTAGATCCCTATACAGCCACCCAACAATTTTCCTCTTCTTTATGTGTAGGTGAATGCACTATTGGGAGCTAGCTGGCAAATGAATTCTTTTGTGAGATTATTCTTGCCACCTTAACTCTTGTATTTACTTTATCACATTAGAGCATATCTTTCCTACTTCATAGTATTGTTTTGGTCCTTTGGAAGTAGTTAGCCAAAACGTGAGTCTGTTTTCTAGAGTTTAACCTTGTCTCTTTAGTCCTTTGGTCATACAGGCACTAGCACACTTGAGAGATGCCAGTGCGTCGCGCTGTCGTTCTGGGACCGTACTTTCATCCTTAGGTAGAGAGCTTCTTGAGGCATAGTGTTGAACTTGAAAACTGACTTGCCTAGCCTTGTTCTAAGTTTCAGGTCTGCAGAGTGATTGACAGACCTTATAGTCCTCATCATTCTCGTCCCTCATCTCCAAACACCCCTTTAAGTTGAGGTTAAGTTAGGACAACCTTCCACTCTTGGCTCTCCATGACCTGGGGCCTTGAATGTGGTTGGTCCCCATCTCTTACATTTTTGGTGAACCCGACGTGAACCATTTTGGTTCTATTTTGCGATATTGAAAGTTCATTTCCTCGTATTCTAGGAGTGTTGTAGGTGTGAGTGTTGTGAGGTTGTTTCCTTACAACCCAACCTGCGACCCCTAATTGGTGTAGTTGGAAGGTTCCGAAGGTGTTGTGTAACGAAACCTTAATTGGGTCACCGTCTTATCCTTTGGTCTTTGGGGACTCCGTGAGAGTATTATCTAGTGTGCATAATGGCTTCCTTCCTACATCAACCTATCCCCTCTACGCAGCCTGTGGACAGTGGTATTGGTATAACCTTCACTTCACATGACATGTCGATGGGTTTTAATAAGGAACCATCTCCTCTCTATATCCCTACGCGGATCAATGGAAACATTGTAGTGGGTGTTCTCATTGATCTAACATCACAAGTAAATATCATAACCAAGGAGATCATGTTGATTAAATTTTTACATAAATATGGGTACGATGCACCTGTGAGCACCATTCGCATGCATGATAGGATTTGCATGCCCCCTTTGGGTAGTATTGTCCTGTCAGTCTTGGTTGGACCTAAATCTATGAAGCTTCTATTTGACATTATCCCTAGCTTTGAACTCTTTAGAGTGAAGTTGGGTATCCCTTGGTTAGTAGTTATGAATGTAGTACCCTCGGTTGTGCATAAATTTTTAAAGTTTATCCACAAGGGTTTCGTGCATGTAATTCATAACATTGGTTACAAACCGCTGGTTGCTCGTGGTAGATACTCCTTGGAATACTCTTGGCCTATCCTTTTTGGTCTTCTTCTGCCTAGGACAGACCTCCTACACCAAACGTATCAAAATTATAAGAAAGGGAACTTGAGGCTAAAAATGAGATACCCTCTGTTGCCTTATGGGTGATCCTACAATAGTGGTTTACAATTTTTGGCCAAATTGGACATTGAAATATTTTTTTCTAACTAAATCTTCACTTTTGGGCACCTATAGCGGCTAAACCATGAGGAATTTGAAGATGATGCAAACTAGAGTTTCATGAAATTTTGTCTATAGATTCTAAATATATTTTTCTCAAATTTTTGGAATCAAATTGCACCTCTTTTTCCATCTCCCTTGAAAACTAGTTTTTTCAGAAAACAACATTTTCAAGGAGTGATGCTCACCGTATAATGCATAACTTTTTTTACATGAAGGATAAAATTCTAATTCTTTCGAATTTATATTTGTAACTCTAATATCTAGTGATTCCACTTGGTTAGATAGTGTTTTATTGAATTTTTTTTCCTTAATCAAGTTTTGAAGTCAAACCAATTACAACTCAGACATAGGCGGACCGTATAATGTGTAACTTTTTTTGTATGTATCGAAATTCTTTTTTTTTTTTGGTTGGATCAAGGATTTTAATATATGGTGCACTCATATTTTCAATTTTTTTTTTTATAATCTTCTATTTTTCCACATGTGCAGAATAGAGAGCTCCATTTTCGATGAAAAATCTATGTTTAATAAAACTAAAAAAACAAATAGATAATAAAACCAAAACATATTAAAATAATAGTCGTTGGATAGCTTGTTCCAAGGACTACTTGATTCCAGTTGGGTTCGTGAAGTATCCTCCATTTTCATGTTCAACCCAATCTTCAAAGGGAATTTTTTTTTATTTTTTTGGTGGCAGAGAGTAGGGATCAAGGAAAAGGGGGGTTCACTTGAACCAGGGGGCTTTGGGTGAACCAGGGTTCATTTGAACCCCCTTTCAAAAGGGGGTTTGCATGTGCTTTTTTGGAGGGATGCATTTAATGGGTTCACTCAAACCTAGGTTCGAGTGAGCCCTCTTTTGGTTCATTCGAACCAATGAGTTCGTTCAAACTCCAAGAATGATTTTTTTTGGCATGTAGTCATTTTTTGTTAGTTTTCCTTCCTCATTCGAATTGTAAACCACTTTTGTGGGTTTACCCTTATGTTGTTTCACATAGGGCTTTCCTAAAAGCTGATAGCGATGCCGCTAAGGCATGTAGGAGGGAAGAAGAGAAGCAGTCCCAAGATCCTCCTCCTTACTCTTATGTTGGTCAGTCTGATGCTTCTTCTCACTCTATTGTGGTGTCGTCAGATTTTGTTTTGCGCCTACAAGAGAATCCTATGGTGCCCGCTTGGAAAAAGCCTAAGTGTCCTACATTCAAACTTCTTATTCTACCCATGAAGCCTAGGCTCATTCAATATAGCAGGAAGAAGGCCTCCCATGGAGAGTCCTCTTTGTCTTGACCTCTGCGGCCTCCTACCACTCCTGCTCCTAAAGTAGTGAACAGGAAGAGGTCCGTTGCTGAGGCTCTTGAGCTGACTTTTCTTGTCACTTCTCAACCTGCTCCTCCTGCTCCCGTACAGGAATCCATTCCTTCACCAGAGATAGATGTAATGGAAGTTCCCATGGTTGAGCAGGAGCTATCTATTCCTTCACAGCCTCTAGCCTCTAGTTCAAAGAGTCTTAGAAACCACCTTGAGCGTGAGCGCAAGCACTGGTGAAAGGCTCTTCTGGCTGAGCAAGCCACCTTACAAAGGAAGGAAGAAGAGACAACTGCCCTTGCTTTAGGGCCTCTTGCAGTGTCTTCCTCTCCCCTTCCCTCTGCTTCTCTTCAGTCTAGTTTTGTGTTGCTTCTAGCTTCTACTTCGAGTACGAATGCACTTGACCCTAAAAAGGTATAAGTGTTCATCACTCCTTTGGTGGAGCTGCCTTTGTTGATGTCCATTCCAGATGTACCACCTTTCCCAAAGCCCGTGGATGTGGCTAACACCTCGGTCATATCTATTACGGTTCTTTCCTCCTCTTCCTTCACACCTTTAGCCTCGTCTATGGGGAGTTCACCTCCTCCGACGAAGCAAAAGATGGAGTGTGGTCCTTCTAGCAATGAAGGACGTAGGAAGAGCCCGCCTTCTCCAAAAGGTGGCCCCACACTGACTTGTTTTGTCTTGTGACATAACTAGTCCCGACTTCCCCTGAGTTTGTCACTGCTCTCGAGTTGTTCGACGAACCTAGCTATGAATCTTGGGTGTAGCCTGCCCCATCCATTGAAGTTAACACGATGCTCCTATAGGGTGCATGTTTAACTTTATGGATGAAGTTTCAGCCTTGTTAGCGATCTTCATGAAATTGCTGACCCTAGCTCCATGAGAGCTTGACAGAGAGGACCTTGTGGGGCCCTTTTCCTTAGCCATTATTGCAGGAGGGCCAAATGCTCCTCCTCTTAACATCCCATTACTATAGGCTCATCCTCCTTCCCCCTAAGATGATCTAGAGTGGGAAGTGGACGACCTCTTGGTTGATCAAATGTTAGGAGGAAGCCTCTTCTTGATATTTAGATTAGATGTCTGTGTGTATTTTGTGATGTGTTCCCTCATGATCGTGTTATGTGTGCCTAGATGACCCTCATCACCCCTATTGGTGCTTGGATACAGTTGTGGTTTTTGTGTCGTAAACCTTCTTCTATTTGTATCATCATTCTTCCATGTTTGTGCTTGATTTTCGGTAAATTGGGGATGATGCAAAGCGTTGGGGGAATTTAGGCTTCCCTTCCATGTTGACACAAATTTTTATTTTCACTTTGTCTTCTCGTGCATTCTTCACATGGTTTGATATAGTAGGGGGTTGATGGCAATTCATTTATATACTATTATTATATATATATATATATTTATGAGCAGTTCTCACCTCGAAGTATCAGGCTACCCTTGTGACCTTTGCTTGTGCTTTTCTCTTTTCTCTTTTTCTTTTCCTTTATCTTTCTCTCTTCTTTGCTTGAGTTGTCCCTCTCATGTGTGACAACACCACTTCTTGAACATTTCAATTTTTAGAAAATGCATTTGTTGGCAATGAATTTTTTCTCGAAAATCTTCACAAACCTTTCTTCAAAATCACATTCTCAACTTGGAATGCTAACAAAACATGTTTCCTTCATCTTGGGTTCTTAAAGAAATAACTTGAAAACCTTCCTCCGAAGTGGGAATAACTTTGACCTTCCCCTCGTGTGGGGGCATATTCTTCCTTTCAAATTCCTCGATGAAGTGAACATCTTTCAAAAGGATCCCTGATGATGGATCAATTTGAGAAAGAAAACATCTGATTTCAAATTGTGCATCCCTTGAGTGGACCCCTTCTTCACGACGAGTTCCTAAGGGACCCCATTGAAAGTCTTCCAAATTATCGACGGTTTGTGTGATTGTCTGCTTACCTATATATGTGGCCGCTTTCTAACTCCACGAAGTCCACTTTCCTAGGTTTCCTCCATGCGAGAGATCTTGGGGGACACCTCCCTCTAGGTCTAAGAGCCTATAGGGTGCTTCCTTTGAGCTTCCTCCATGCGAGAGATCTTGGGGGTGGCTCCTTTATAGGTCTACGGGTCTGTAGGGAGCTTTCTTCGGTTTCCTCCATGCGAAAGATCTTGGGGGATACCTTCCCTATAGGTCTACGGGTCTGTAGGGCACTTTCTTGGGTTTCCTTCATGTGAGAGATTTTGAAGGACACCTTCCCTATAGGTTTGTGGGTTTTTAGGGCGCTTTCCTGGCTTCCTCCATGTGAGAGATCTTGGGGATGCTTCTTGGGTATCCTCCATGTGAGAGTTCTTGGGGGACACCTTCCTTGCAGGTCTGCGGGCCTATAAGGCACTTCCTTCATGTGAGAGATCTTGGGGGTTGCCTCCTTGCAGGTCCATGGGCCTATAAGACGATTTCTTTCTTCAGTTTCATAGTTCTGAGAGGCTATGAAGTCCTTTGCTTGCCCTGCACCATCAGGTTCGTCAGATTATGGTCTGCTTCCTCGACGGTTCATGCATACATTTCTAACTCTACTATTCTTTGATCTACTTTATCGAAGCACTCATCAGTATTCATGCTTGCTAAAGTGGGGGAAAAATATATAGGAGTGAATTTGCACCCCTTATGAAAATTCCCCTTTTACCCTTCTTCACTTTAGAAAACCAAATTCAGAGGCTAAATTCCATATAAGCCCACTGCCTTCATTCCACTTGGCACCTATTTTGAGTGTCAGCAGAGGAATTTATGTTGGGGACGCCCATGCGATGCGTAGACATCCAAGCGGCGTGCTTACGTCTCTGGTAGATTCTTGCAGCTGGAGCCTACAAAGGCGTTACACTTCTCATTGGTTGTCGACTTGTAACTCCCTCTTCGGCCGACTGGCATGAATATGGCTATTTTCTTCATCTTTCCTTCAAATTCCCTCCTTCTACATGCATTTCAACCTCTACACAACTTCTTCACAACTTCTTTTGCATCCCCTCAAGCAATCCTTCTCACAAGCTTAAGCGTTCTAGTCTCCATTCCAATACTTTTAGTAGCACTTTTTCACTCCATAACAACATCACTCCATCAATTCAGTAGAGCAAGTGTGGGACAACACCATTGCAGCAGAGGCTTGAGTACTCTCATTTTCTCCTCCATTAGCCTTGAGTGCTCTTGGTGGAGGTGGTAAGCTTTCCACTCCTCTCCTCTATTACTTGGTTGAGTAAGCATATTTACTGTTTTGTAGTGTTTTAGTGTTCTTTACTACATTTCCTTCTTTATCATACTATTTCTCCATTATCTCTTTCTTGGCTGTTCGTGGAGGTGGAAACACCAAAACGGGGGTCTGGACGAGGTAGACCCCTATACAGCCACCCAATAATTTTCCTCTTCTTTGTGTGTAGGTGAACGTGCTACTGGGAGCTAGTTGGCGAACAAATTCTTTTATGAGATTATTCTTGCCACCCTAACTCTTATATTTACTTTATCACATTAGAGCATATCTTGCCTACTTCATAGCATTCTTTTGGCCCTTTGGAAGTAGTTTAGGTTGTTAGTCTGTTTTCTAGAGTTTAACCTTGTCTCTTTAGTCCTCTGGTCATATGGACGCCAACACACTTGAGAGATGCTAGCACGCCGCCGCACTGTCATCTCGAGACCGCGCTTTCATCCTCGGGTAAAGAGCTTCTTGAGTCATAGTGTTGAACTTGAAAACTGGCTTGCCTAGCCTCGTTTCGAGTTTTGGGTCTGTAGAGTGATTGAATGACCTAATAGTCCCCATCATTCTCATCCCTAATCTCCAAACACCCTTTAAGCTGAGGTAAGTTAGGGCATCCTTTTGCTCTTGGATCTCCGTGACTTGGGGCCTTGAATGTGGTTGGTCCCCCTCTCTTACATATACAACTAAACCTAGTTTCGTTCATCCTTATCCTTACTTTCCTAGTGTGTAGAGAGTCTTATTTATAGCTAGTATCTTTAATTCATAAGATAGATAACCCTTTTCAATCAATATTTTAACCATATCTCAATTTTTCTAACTTTTGTTAGGTTGTTAAACATGAAGTGAAAGGCCTTGGAATCTTTTTTGAAATTAGAAATAGGACATTTGGTATCATGAACATGTGATGTGTAAATAACTTGTGAACAATTGAGAAAATGTTTACTTCAATGCTTTTTCCCACTAATGTGGATTTCTAACAAAGTTTGACAAGATCCTTAAATCCTACCATTCTATAACCATTACCAATTTTAGAAACTTTATGCCACTCCATTTGAACATGATATAAACAATAAGTAGTAGAGATAATAAGTTAGGGAAATATTGATTGTTAGTGTAAATAGTGTCATTAGATAACTAGTTAGTTGTAATCACCTTCTAGTTTGACCTATTCACATTGGCTTAAGTTTACTTAGGCTATTTTAGAGTTTTGTCTCACCTCATGTGGTTGAGACATGTGTCCTCACTTTGTGAGACACCTCTTGCATGATCACTTGCCACTCAAAAGAATACTTGTCATGCAAGTTAACAAGTGTCCCATCTTTTGTGGGGTAGTTAGTCATTATTTTTGAATTGCTAACCTTGACCACCTTTCATATATAAGCAAGGCTATATTGTACAATTTATATAAATCTCTTGATAATACAACTAGGCTTATTTGTATGAATGTATTTTCTGGAAGTTTATGGTTTTTTCTTTATGATCTTGCAAATCATACCATGGTATCAAAGCCATGCTAGAAAAACCCTTCCCAAAATCTTGCACTTAGCCTAAACAAGAGTTGCTCATAGAGCCATTGTTGCATTTGAATGTTGGTTCGATTATTTATGTGAATGTTCTATTTGAAGGATTGCACAAGCTATGTGTATAGTTTGGAGGCTAAAATTTTGAACGACCTCATATTGCATGATTTTGGGTCTGCCTTGTGAGAAACACTACTTGTATATTCATTGTAATCATTTGTGTCACATCATGCCCTAGACATTTTGGTGCTAATCATAGACTCTATTCATCATCTAGTGCAAGAAGATACAACATTTCATCTTGGGTGTGGCAATGGAAGCATAAATATTTTATGGATATTAAAAGCAACACGAGGCGGAACCAACTGTTGAAGGATTAAAGGAAATAACAACTTGGTCATCTCCCATGCACTCCATAAGGTGATATAGAGACTTCTATAGGCCCCACATGACTCGTATGCTCTCTTTGTGCCAAACAATAGCCCTTGATCTTGTCTCACCCATACACCCTCCATCCAATGCTTACTTTTGGATTTTTGTTGTTCAAAGTTATCTACCACACCCTCCACACCCTTACACAAACTAGGAACCTAACATTAACTAGGAACCTAACATTAACACTTGCACATGTCTATCACTCCCACCATTGGGCCATACATAGCTTATGGTTGATCTGCGACTCTAAAGTTGTGAATACTTGACAACCCTACATTATAGATAAATCTAAGTAGAATAACCATTCATAGGCGGCATGTGACATCAAACTCCAACCATTCCATTTGAAGGTATCAAACGGCTTAAGAACTATTTCAATTTGCATAGAATTTTGTTATCTTTGTGTCTCTCAATGGTCTATTTGACTATAGAGGAATAAATGGAACTTTGTAACTAAAATGACTTCTTAGGCAGTAGCTCATACAACACTTATCACAACCGATAATGCATTGAGTTGGAAAGTGGTGGTCATGTTCCCTCCCAATGACTCTTACACTACAACACAAACTGTCTAGTGCTAGAGACTTGTTCTCGAGCCCTCCAATGATCCCCTCTAAGCGACCACTTCTACTCAAGCTAAGCCCCTTTGACTCAATCTCTTATCTTCCTATCAAAGTCTCCAATTTGCAAGTCGCTATTTTTATTTCTTGATGTTGGTTATGGTTTTGACCACCATAGTATTAGCTTTTCTTTCCTTGAACATCAACATTTATTGCTTGTTATGTTTGGAAAGTTTTGTTTTTTTATAATTGTTATGCTTAGCAATTTTTAAGTGAATATGCTAGGTTCTTTAATTATCAAACGTTATATGTAAGAACAACTATTGTAACAATAGCCATAGATGTACAAGATAGAGATTAGTTAACTACTCAAACCTCTAATTGTTAGAGACAAATCGTCAGGCTTCTTCTAGTTCTCATAAAGGGAGGGTTTTTCTTTTTTGCATGTCTTGCAAATGGGGGATAAAAAATTCAATTGTGAATAATAAAAAAAATCCCTTTTCATTTTGAAGACTTTAACGTCGAGACAATGTGAAAATTATGTTGTTTAACACATTCTTTCTCCTCTTCTAAAAAGGAAAACTTGAAGTTTCTAAGTGCAAAATTAGGCAAATAGGATTATTGTATCTTTTGATTAGCTACTCAAATTGAGTATATTGCTTTTATGAAAGTGAATATCACTTTCCCATTTCATTGGAAACAATATCACACTAAATTATAAAGTGCCATTATTCATTACATTTAAATTGTTATATGCACTAAAACATATGAAGTGCCAATTTGAGGGGGATTAAAATAATCAAGGGGGGTTGTCATTGTCATCATGCCTTGAGCACTTTATATTTCTTTTACATTTCTTCTGTGATTCAAGTTTGCAACTCAAAGAATGTGGGAATGATTGGAAAGAAAGATTGAAAAAAAGTATGGACAATTCATCTCCTCCACCATCACTTCACTGAGAGCATGCAAAGATTCTTTATAGCAAGACTTCACATCACTTCTTTGGTACCTATTCTATATCAATCTTCAGATGGAGCATTTGAGCAACATTCAGAGAAGTCATCCTCATCTTATGGGGGCTACATAGTCTTTCTTCATTGTATCATTTCTCTTTTGGAGAGGGGTTTTTATTTTCCACAAGGTTTTTCTCCTTTACTCCACTTTATGAGAAATTTGTACATGAGTACCTAACATGGCCTAGTAGTCGAGACTCATCATCATGCACACATTGCTCCCTAAGTTGCACTTAGGGGGGTGTTAATATAAATAGTGTGATTAGATAGCTAGTTAGTTGTAATCACCTTCTAGTTTCACCTATTCACATTTGTTTAAGTTTACTTAGGCTATTTTAGAGTTTGTCTCACCTCATGTGGTTGAGACATGTTTCCTCACTTTGTGAGACACCTCTTGCATGATCACTTGACACTCACAAGAACACTTGTCATGTGAGTTAACAAGTGTTCCATCTTTTGTGGGGTAGTTAGTCATTGTGTTTTACTTGCTAACCTTCACCACCTTGCTTATATAAGCAAGGCTACATTGCACATCATATAAATCTCTTGATAATACAACTAGGCCTATTTGTGTGCATGTATTTTATGGAAGTTTATGGTTTTTGCTTTATGATCTTGGAAATCATAACGTTGATGAGCTTGAATTTCAAGTTTTATACAAATCAAAGAGCCTATGATGGAAATTGTGATATGTTTCACATCCACCATATAATGTCAAGCCTTACGTAGAAGGACACTCTCCAATTCAACATAAGGATATCCTTGAATTAGCTCCATTCCAAGTAGATATATAGAAATAAATTAACCTCATGCATAATGCTTGTATCCATCTAGACAAGTATGGTTAATGAAAATGATAATGCTCACAATAATTGAAATACATTTTCCAATGTGTTTGTAGTTGATAATCACAATATAGCCAACCATAACAACATTCATCTATACAAATATGGTTAATGAAAATGATAATGCTTGCAATAATTGAAATGTATTTTTTGATGGGTATGTAGTTGATAACTACAATATAGCCATCTATTACAACAACAACGAATACTTGGAAGATTTGTCCAAATGATGTCTTGTTATTAGATTTTTGATTTATCTCCTTGTAAGTAACTACTATTACAATTTATTTTGAGGTGGGGAGCATAATTGTTTCTTGGTACACCTAGACAACATCTTTTGATGATAATAAACACAATAAAACATCACAATCTCATAAAAGTTAATATAATTGATAACTATCACACATATAAATATCATGTTATATATTGTCGATCAAAATGAATTCAAATGGTAAAAACATTAAGACCTCTAAAGTAGAGACATAATCATATAAAAAATCAATTAATTGTGACATCCAAATTACTAGATGTGACCTAAACTTCAATGGAAGTGACATGCAAAGTCAAAAGTTCCTTAAGATTGCACGAGGTCACCATGGGGTTTGGGTAATTCTAGACAATATTAGGGTTCTTAAAAACCTCAAATATATTGTTGGGAAGTGTACCACATGGAAGCTTTGTAAACACCTTCCTAAGTTCAGTACAAACTTATTAAAGCGAATAAAAACCGTGGTTATTATTGAAAGGAAGATGAACAGGTGGGTCACCCTATTTTCCGCGTGAGCTTTTCACATGTCCACGGAGGATTCCCGTGCCGACCCCACCGACATGAAACAAGATCCCTGTTTACCTGGAACCAAAGGTTGACCGGCAGGTGCCTGTTAGGTAATAAAGTAAACCCAGTACGCGTCCCTTTCAACATTATTATTGCCTGTGACCCCACAGCCCCCTGCTAACTTAGCAGGTGGTTATATTATTCAAGAAACCGTAATTGTCGCCGGTAAAGTTCCGAGTCTCTTCTTCCCCGCTTAATTTAAAAGCCATTAAAAGCCTGTTACTCCCAAAGTACCTTTTTTTATTAATACTAATAAATCTCTGAGTCAGCGTACGTAGTACCTATGCCTATTGGGACTCGAACCGGCGACCACCCGCAATAGAAATTAAGCATCCTCCAAGGCATATCCCACGTAGACAGTTTGTGTTCCAATGGTGTGCGCACACGTGGAACTCAACACAGTAGCCCACGTCCTGCCTCTGTATCACGTTTTGGTTTTGGTACCGACCGAATTTCTTTCCCCTCAAGATCGAATGCTTTTACCGTCTGTTGTCGTAGCTGGAATTGGGACACCGCGCCGGACGGTGCTGTCAAACGACGTTAACGGAGCTCGGATGCAGTGCAAAAAGGCTTAAATGAATACACATTTTTCTTACATACATACACCGCGCACTATTTCCGCTCTTCTCATCTGGTCTGTAAACGGATCTTGATTCCGTTTCCTTCAGATCGAAGCTTTACCGCAGTTGCTGCTGTAATGTGACGGGAAATCTACGGCCTTTGGAAACGCGAGCAGCATCAGAAGAAAATGGTTCGGTAGATGTTTTTTTTTTAACCAGAGGTCTGCATTTGTATTTTCTTTGGCTGCTTTACATTTTAGTAGTTAGTAAGTGCGCCAGTATATTTTTGTGCGGTGGGATTTACTGTCTTTCTTTCAAAGCTTTACGACAGCTCATGGTTGTCCGCCTCTCAAATGTACATACATACAATCCAAAGGTGTCTTTTCTTTATGTTATGATGCTCAGATTCCAAGTGCGCGTTAGGCTTTACAAAAGTAGAAGGAAGTTCGCTTTTCTGCTTTATTCGACCTTAGAAAAGGACTGATGCTTGAATTTTAGATGGCCGAAAGTAACTGCTCAAATAATTTGTGCTCCATCTATCACACATCAAGTTTAAATTTGGCATGTAACTAACTTCTTTTCAATCTGTCGGCAGAGCTATATATTTTCCTGAGTGAAATATGTGTTTTCTTCTGTGTACAATGTATATATTCTTCTCTGTGAAAAACAGGCCCACTTTTCTTTTCATCTTCATAATTGCTTAATAGTGCTTCTAACCTTCAATCCTTGGAAATTTCCTTTCTCATGATGTAGCAGAGAACGTTAGGTTTCAAAGCTAGGTTAAAGTGGCAAGATCCAGATAAAACTGCATTTCCTAACTTAATGAAATTGTTAGTAATCGCGAGTCGATTTAGCACTAAATGTAAGTTTAGCAGGTTCTTTAAAGTTTTAAACAGTAGAATGTAAGATTTTGTTAAGGGTAAGTCGATTGAGCGTAACAGAAATTTTGTAGAGATACCGCAGGTATAGATAATCGCGCTTGCGTGTATATTTTAGTAATTCACCATCTGGTTTTATCGACACAACATTTGACTGAGAGTAAATATTTGTTTTATCCGCAACGATGGGATGCTCTTTCGCATTGATTGTTGTGTTGAAGGAATAAAATATTGAATTAACATGTGAATGGCTCTCTTCACAATGGTATGAGGAAATACATTTTGAAACAACTCACATTTAATTTGTTAACTTTATAAACAAATATTGTCGTTTTTATTTTTTAATGCTTCCTGTCATTAAGGGGCTCTTAACCCGGAAGAGGTTTGAACCTAGCGTTTGATCTCTAGGTTCCACTCTTTCCTAGGAATTTCTTTATTTTATTAATGTGTTTATATTCCATCTATTTTTCTTTGTTTATTATTGTTTTGTTTGAAAAGGCAATCTTAAACACATTTATCATTGTTAGTTCACAAGCCTAGTAACATGTCATTTGTCAAGTGGGCCTCACTTAGGTTTGTGCTAGTTCTATTTTGTTAGGTAGATGTATTTGGGAGTCTAGTTATACGTTATTTTAAGATAATCTTTAAAAATGTTTTTTTAAATATATTAAGATTATTTTTCTTTATTTTGTAGAACTTAGAAAAAAAAAAAATTTTTTTTACAGAGAGCTACAAAACTTGCCCGGAAACTTCACGACCAATATTTTGTTCTAAAGCGCAGGCAAATTTCCTTTGGAAGTTTCAAAGGAGATTGCTTTCTTAAAGGAAATAAGATCCCATTTAGAAGTTCATAAGAAGATTGTTTTTTAAAATATAATGAAATCTCTTTGCCAAAACCTACGAAAAAATTGTTTTTTCCCGTTCACTTTCTTTGTTGCAGAAGTTACAAGGGAATTGCTTTCACCAAAATGATATTAAGATTTCTTTTCTGGATGCCCACAATTTTTTTTTCCCCTTTTTTCTCATGTAAGAGTCCGCAATGATATTGTTTTGGCTACATATGCCTTTTGTACTTTGGAAGCCTTCGAGGAAATTTGTTTTTTTTTCCATTTGTTTCACCACTTGTGTAAGCCAACTAAGGAGGTTTTTTCTAAGGGAATGAGATCTTGGTGTCTTTTTTTAAAGATAGAGGAGACTTCCCTTGCGGAGATTGTTTTTTCGAAGGGATATGAAATTCTTTCCAGAAATCCGAAAAGAATTTTTTTTTTCTCTCTTGGTCGTATCATTCAACTAAGTGTATAATCCTACCCTTATCTAATATTCAGTCCGTGAATTGCTGGCTTAGGTGAATTGCTGACAATAAATTTTCCTAGAGCTAAATTTGACACCTTCACAATAACATGTAAAATATATATCATATATTTTTCCAATTTCCCTAAATTGTAGGGCAATAACTGATTTTACATTATAATCATACCCTTATCTAATTTTCGATCAGTGAATTTTTCATGAAGGTGAATTGCTGACGATAAATTTTCTTAGAGCCAAATTTGACACCTTCACAATAACATGTAAAATACATGTAAAATATACGTCATATATTTTTCCAATTTCCCTAAATTGTAGGGCAATAACTGATTTTACATTATAATCCTACCCATATCTAATTTTTGGTCGATGAATTTTTTATGAAGGTGAATTGCTGATGATAAATTTTCCTAGAGCCAAATTTGACACCTTCACAATAACATGTAAAATACATGTAAAATATACGTAATATATTTTTCCAATTTCCCTGAATTGTAGGGCAATAACTGATTTTACATCTAAATAATTCACTGCAAGTTAATTTCGCTTAGAATGCGTACGAGTTCACTGCAATTAATCTCGATCCATAAGTAAACTTTTTAGTGCCTCGTATATGACGGAGGATTCATTCAGCGTAGAATTAAATAAAACTGGATTCATTCAGGGAATCAGCATAGAATTCACTCACCCCACTCATACTAATAAACAGTGAAAAATTACAAATTATGATAGACATTGTCCTGTTCAGTTTGAAATGGCACTAGCAAGGTGATGATGAGAAATTGATCCTCCTCATTTAACCATCAACACATATAGCATGCCGTTCCGTACAGGAGACCAAGATACCCCGGGATGCACTCCAAATATTTGTTCCCCTCTGTTTGGTGGCATTTAACAATTATAACATGTCTCTTTACAGCATCATTACTATTATCCTAAAAAGTCCACAACTATTAGCAAAGCCAACTAATATTCAACAATAATACAGTAAATGTCTTGTCCCACCAAGATTTCTTATATTTAATATAACATTAGCCCGCTTTTGGGTAGTCCACTAATTAAACTAGCATTATAAAAATTACGAGAGACAACCCCCACCAAATAGAGTGTTTAGGTTGTGTTTTCCATGGACACCTATTTCTCGTCTGAACTGGCTTTTTCTTGATTTTGACTGGTTGGAAAGCAATTTATGTTTTGTCTGTGGTGTACCAATTTCTATCCCATGCTTTTGAACTGTCTAATCTAAGCTACTTTGTTGACTCCACGGTGTTAGATTCCTTGCTCCTATTCTAATTCTATCCTTTCTTTGTTCGTTATCGCAATCACAAATAATACTAGACAACTCATTTCCTGCATACACATAGCTGAACAGTCCACATACAAAATGTGGCCCTTCTACCGATTAGTTCCATTGATGAAATCTTAGCATTCCATTGATGAAATCTTAGCATTCCAAGTGGACTTACACCATTTGTTAAATTGATAATATTTTAGCAGTGTAAGGACATTTTTACAAGCCTACAATCAGGAGAACAATGTGTGTATCTGTTCCATAAATGGGTGTTCATCATAGTGCTCTATAGCGATTCTGAGATTAACTATTTGTAATTGTTTCAGAAAAATGTCAAGTCCCGAGAAGACCATGGATTCATCATCATGTGTTCCCATAAGTGGCAGCCTAAGCACAAGCAGCATGGACATGAGCAACAAGAACAGCCTCAGTAGCAGCACTGTTACAGGTACCAACAGCGTCAAGAACAGCAATGATCTGACTGATACAACAACAGCAACACTGAAGCTCAATGAGTGTAACAACAGCAACAAAACAATTGAGAATCTCAAGAATGAGAAACCCGAATATGGAAGCATGAGTGGGAAGAGTAGCATCAGCAGGGCCAGTTGCAGCAGTGGTGTGAGTGACAGCAACGAGAGCATCTGCAGCAGTTTTAGCAGTGCAATCAACAAGCCTCACAAGGCAAATGATTCAAGATGGGAAGCCATTCAGCTTGTTAAAAGCAGAGATACAGTATTGGGTCTGAGTCATTTTAGGCTTCTCAAGCGTTTGGGATGTGGGGATATTGGCAGTGTGTATCTTGCAGAGTTGAGAGGTACAAATTGTTATTTTGCAATGAAGGTAATGGATAAGGGGTCCCTAGCAAGCAGAAAAAAATTGCTGAGAGCACAGACAGAGAGAGAGATTCTGGCTTCTTTGGATCACCCATTCTTGCCAACTTTGTACACCCATTTTGAAACTGACAAATTTTCTTGCTTGGCTATGGAGTTTTGTAGTGGAGGCGATCTTCATACTCTCAGACAGAGGCAGCCAAACAAGCATTTTTCTGAATCTGCTGCAAGGTATTTATTGTGCCATTAACTATTCCCTGTTTTGGGTATTAAATATGTTACTTTCACACCTGTTAGAGCTCAATGTTGAACTTTTGTTCTGACAAAATTGGGACGGTTATATTAATATTTTACAGGACATTTTGATAGCAAAACTAGTTTTTCTATTCTGCTTTAAATTGTGGTGGAATTGTATACTTCCAATTTTATATCCTAAGATACTGTCATAACTATGGAATATAGCATCAACCTATCTAATCCTTGTTACATAGTTTCACGGTTTTGAACGCTGTCCATAACTAGGACATTATCCGCTTAGAAGAGAACTGCACTATTACTCTAGGCTTGTCCACATTGGGTCACCAGAAAGCAACCTTCCACAACCTCTTTTAAGTTCTCTTTGATTCTTTATTGAAATAAAATTTGCTGAGTTTGTAGTTGGGAAGCCTGTGGAGGAAGTATCTTCCTGGCTCAAATTTGGTCCTTTGCCTGTCGCTTGGTTGTCTTCCATCTTCATCACAACTCCTAACCTTGAGGGCAGTTTTGACCATTTCTGATTTGCATGCCTGATAGATATTGTACCATTTTACAGACATAAGATCTTGGCCTCAATCTTGGCCTTGGCCATGGTCAGTTTTAAGAGTGAAATACAACTAGAAATAACTGATCTGATAAACCAATATAAAATTTGGTCTTAAGATTAGATACCATTTTCGTACATGTATATAATTCACAATCAAACATGCTCTTTCCTATTATACACGATCCTGGTTTATTAGTTTTCTAATCTCTTAGCTATTGTTCTTCTGATATGGTTGCGCAATTTAGAGTTTGGCAAACTGTCGATGACATTCAGTTCTTTTCAACATATCTAGATTTCCCATGAATTTTGAAAATTCACTGGCTACTAATTATGAGTCTGGCAAAGACAAATTGAAGATAATTACAAAAACTAGAAAATATGTTTGAGCAAAGCATCAATGCTACTATTATCAGATTCCTGAAATAATTTACTCAGAAAAGACATGATTTTTTTCCACACTCCATAAAGATGTTTAAGAGCACTTCTGAATTCAACTCTGTATCACACTCTGTGATCCATTATCAGGATGATCCAATAATATTTTTATTCTATCCTGATGATGCATCATCTGGAATGTCAATGCAAAAAACTATACACAGTTAATTTACCCACATCAAACTTATCTTACCCAACTAATCGTTGCAAGCCAAAGCTCTCTACAAACTGTTCAGGACAACCTCTAGATAACAACCTCTAGATAAACAAGGGTTCTTTTGTCTTATCTTAAAAGAATCACCTTGCAGTACCAGAACTCATATAATTGAGTGAGATCCTAGAAACAGAGTGGGATCCAAATGCGTTAATTTCAGATTTCAAGACTTGGCACATATGTGTCCAGAATTTAGGCAGGGAGAGAGTGACCATGAAGCGTTTGGATAAAGAGAAGAGAGAAGACTGGAAGCATTCCGTTTTGCATTTTTGGAAGTTTTCTATCCTTTTCCATTCTTCATTTTAGCACCTTCGGTTATAATGAATTTATGCATAGTTAATACAAGTACGGTTTGAACCTAAATCCTAGGCGAGAGATGGTTGATGTGAATTTGAGATAAATCGGCTCTAATAGGTCATCCTGTATGTAGAGAACATGGGAAACACATTTCTTTAATTAGAAAAATAGTTGATGGATATCCTTCACGGACAACCTTTTTAGGCCATATTGAAGCCTTAGAAGGTTCCTGCTCATTGATTGCGTCCAGCCAATGTCATGGTAACAAAAGTTGTATAAGCATCAAAGCCCGTGAAGCCTAACCTGCAGAACAATTTGAAAATAGAGATAGATTTATAGCTCCAGGATGATAATAAATTCTGCAACACATATAACGTTTGAAAGTAAATGTGTATGTATGACCAAATTTTAAGGAAATTCGAGAGAGAGTTACTTTTGTTACAGCAGTGGCAGAGAGATTCCTTCTCTAGAGATAGATTTATAGCTTCAGGATGATAATAAATTCTGTAACACATATAACGTTTGAAAGTAAATGTGCATGACCAAATTTCAAGGAAATTCGAGAGAGAGTTACTTTTGTTACAGCAGTGGCAGAGAGATTCCTTCTCTATAGCTTTTAAATATTACACAAATTCTTTGAATTGATGCTCATGCTATGTACATCACATTGGACCAAGTGCTAAGAATCTGAAACAAGGTGGCTGACGGCGGACAATGCTCAAATAATTTGTGGCTCACAACTTCTGCTATTAAGCACCGATTATCTAAATCTGATTCCTCAGATGGCTTGTACGTGGACACTGGCAAATAAAAGTATCTAAGCCATATCTTTTCAGGCTGTGTGTTTGCCTGAATATAATGGTTCCATCCATTGGAGGTGAACCTTATCTATCCATGGTTTTGTAGACAATCTACTTAGTCATGGTGAGAGATAATTGTGACAATCTACTTAATCATGGTGTGCACCACTATTACTAGTGTCCTGGCTTAGCTATTCTGTAATCAAATTTAACCCAGGTGTGTAGGACATCGAGGAGTGAATGAATTCAAATCTCCTAGCAGACGAATGGGCCTATCTGTCATTGAACATACATTCAATTTGATGTAAAACGGTACTTAAGCTCATCTTTTCATAGGGCTATTGATGGTAGCAATGGGGCTTTCCTTGGAGAAAGGACAAAGTATATTGTTTATTGAATGCCTATGGAAAAAAGGAGTGTTGCTAGTTATGAATATTTAGAAAAGCAAGGGCTTAAATTGTCTGGCAAGCAGATCACCAATATGAATTCAAGGATATGAACTAAAAATGTGCTGAAGTCAAGCCTTCTTTGAACATGGAAAATATGTCGAGCCTTCTTTAGGTTGATCTCTTTAGTAAATCAATCCTTTCACCATTCATGCAAAAGGAAAAGTCGAGACTAATTTAGTTGCCAAACACCTCAGCAATGACACAAACTCGAACAATCCCCTTTGAGAAGAATGGTTAAATATTACAACAATTTTAGCCAAAGGAACATCGAATTGCAAACGTTTTCAGATGAGAATTTTGATTACTGCGTTCTAGTACCTGCCCATTGGTATTACAGGTTATTACTATTACACTTATAATAAGCATAGATAGAATTATACTACAGGTTTGTTTCAACAATGCTTAAATGCAAGAAACGTTATTAGGAGTTAGTCTTAGGCTTTTGATACTGGTTAGGCTCCTTTATGGGGAGAATGATTGTTCCTATACTGCCCATTGTTTGTGTTAAGTAATCCCTGTATCTTAATTGATTTATAATTGCGAAATATAGGTTAAAGATAAAATCTGACGTTTTTCTTAAGTTGCGCATACTTCGGAGCTATAATTGTTTTAAGTAACAAATCAATTGCTGCAATAAGCCAGCATGAAGCAAACATTCTGTCTAATTTTTATGGACCTTATCAGGTTTCAGAATTTTTACTTCAGGTACCAATGGCCTTGGAGTTGCTTCTAGGAGTAGATTTCATGGCACCGTATGAACTTCGTAAGAGTTTGTGTGAAACATCAAATGTGAATAGTCTTGGGAAAGGAAAAACTAAAAATTATAATCTTCACAATCCATGAAATATCCCATATTATACCTGCCCTATCTTACAAGAAAGAGCCACGAACTGGTTTGAAATTTGGAACTACTCTAAGAATGTGCAACAACAACATGAATCTTCTGTAGGAGTCTTGTGTTCAAATTATATGTGATGGATAGTTACATGAAACTTGAATTTGATACATCTTTCCATTGCGGAGTAGGAATCAGGTTATATACCAAATGACCAACAGATCCATTTCATAATAGAATAATGATGACGAGTTCCGACGCAATCAAAATAAGCTTATTAAAGAGTATTATCTGATAAATTCACACAAACAGAATCTGTTTTCAGTGGATAGAGCTTTATTTGATTGGCAATCCAGTCGCTTGTTGAAGGCTTTCGAACAAGCATAGCTACCAAATTCGGACTTTTTGAAACAAATCTGGCTGGATCTGGACTTTTCAGGCGGGCTGGATTTGTCTGATTCTGGACTTTTCACTTCCTATGTAAATTTAACTGATATTTTTGAAAATTCTGGGTTTTATGAATTCTTTTTTACCTCCTTAAAACTGTTTTTATGCACCTGGTAACTATGCTTGAAAACAAGAATTCTGACACTAGATATCAAGGCTAAGTGAGTATATGCACCCTGCCATTTTTGTAGAATCTAAGAGACAGCCGATAAACAAAAACAGAGGAAAAAACACTTGCACAGAAAATACACAAACACAATATTTTATTGATTCACAGATTACATACTGTCTTGATATAGAGGTCTTCCTCAATACATTACAGACTTGCAGACTTCTCATTACAAGCTGTTAAACTAAACAGGAAGGGGATCTCTTTATAGAGATAACAGCTCCTAAATATAGACAGTAAACTAGATCTATATTTCCTAACAATCTAAATATAGACATGCATTTATTCATGCAATCTAACAGTTTTAAAATAAAGCTGCACATTAGAATAAATGAGGTGAATTGCATGACGGTGAGGCGCATGCATCACTTCCTAATAATTTTTACACTACATTGTGAAAAGTGAATAATTGGACCTCATGCAGACTTTCCATGGTATGGCTCTTCTTAGTGGCCTCTGCATTGTCTGCAAAGATGCATAATCAATTTTTAGTCTTTCGGCAAACTTTACTTTAACACAAGTCAATTTAGCGCAAGAGTGATGAAAGAAAGATGAGCGTATGGCAAGTGCTACTGCTTCAGACCATTGTTAGAATCACAAGCCCACATTCAAACCCAACCATAAGTCCTGATCCGCGCAGCATCTTTTGACATAAATAGGGATTTAAACTATAACATAGAAATTCAATCACTACTTTTTCTGTTAGTAAAAGTGAATAAGTATATGTTGCAGGCGTTTGTTCATTTGCATTGGAACGGGAAGCGTAATAATTTCTCTTGCTGATTCCTATCTAAAACTCGTTAATTTTGATTTTGGTATAATCTTTCTTAATAATGCCAATTGTTGAAGTACTTAATATCTATAGAAGATAATTTTGAAGGCTTTGCTTGCAATTTGTTATAAAGAGCTGTGGATGCATCACTAAATAACCTTTTTTATGCTGTATTTATATTGCATAATAAATAGCGGTAGCAGCATCTATGATATTTTCTGGATATATTTTCTTACAAAGATTATTCTAAGTGCCTTGAGCCTCACTATCTTTATTCCTTGCAGATTCTACGCATCTGAAGTACTCCTTTCTCTTGAGTACTTGCACATGTTAGGAGTTGTTTACAGAGATTTAAAGCCAGAAAATGTTCTAGTAAGGGAGGAAGGCCATATTATGCTTTCAGACTTTGATCTGTCACTGAGGTGTGCTGTCAGTCCCACTCTAGTGAAGTCAACATCAACAGACTTCGACCCTTCACGCAGGATCCCTGCATACTGTATTCAACCAGCTTGCATTGAGCCATCATGTGTGACACCTGCTTGCATACAGCCTTCATGTTTTGTTCCACGCTTTTTACCTCAAAGGTCCAAGAAAAACAGAAAGCCAAAGAATGAGATAGGCATTTCAGCAAATCATCTACCAGAACTAATGGCTGAACCGACTAGTGCCCGGTCAATGTCATTTGTTGGTACTCATGAATATCTAGCTCCTGAGATTATTAAAGGAGAGGGTCATGGGAGTGCTGTTGACTGGTGGACATTTGGTATTTTCTTGTATGAGTTGCTTCATGGAAAGACACCTTTCAAGGGATCAAGCAATAGGGCTACTTTATACAACGTAGTTGGAAATCCACTAAAGTTCCCTGACATGCCCAGTGTCAGTTTTGCAGCTAGGGACTTGATCAGAGGCTTACTTATCAAAGATCCACAACAGAGATTAGCTTATAAGAGGGGCGCTACAGAAATAAAACAACATCCATTCTTTGAAGGCGTCAATTGGGCCCTTATTCGCAGCACAACTCCACCTGAAATCCCCAAACCTGTTGACCTCGAGTTCACTGTAAACAGAACTATGCCTAGCACTAATTCTGTCCAGAAGAAAGTTGTAAATTCAGATGTCAATTCTTCAAGCTCTTACCTTGATTTTGATTTTTTCTAATAAGTTATGGATCAGGTCGTCTGGTACGTGCATTGTTATTGATTTTGCACAGTAAACAATTTGGAAAACCCTCTTCAAAAGCTTGGCCTTTGGTCCCAACCACCATTACACATGTATCAAGACCACAAAGCCAACTGCTATGGCTCCATCTTATAAAGTGAACCTCAAGGCACATTATCTAGCCAAGTGTACCATATGGGCCTTAAAAGTTCAGCTGGGTATGGCGGCAGAAATGTTTCACATGTATTCTTGTTTGCACTTACCAATGGGCGTGCTGGTTTATGAATATGCTAATGCATGTAAATAATATGATTTTGTCAATGCAAAGAAATGAAAAGCAAAGTGATTGTTGTTTGAATTTAAAATTTCAGCCTAAAACTTCTATACAAAATCCAAAACCATCAAGCAGATGATGCTTGAAGGTCTTGAGTTCTGTGCCGTTTGATACTGCATTCTGTTATTAGTTTTGTAACCAAGAAAAATGCATGGACTGGTATTTCAGTTCGTTAAAACAACCAAATTTCTCCATGGTCCCATGGGGTTTGGGCATCTATTTTCATGGAGCTGGAGGTCTCATGGAAAAAAAAAATTATGATACAGAATTAATTGGAATCTTTTCCTGAAAAATAGCAGCCCCTACCTTTTAGGACTGCAGATTTCAACCTGTGAAATTGAGGTGGGGCTAAAAATTGCCTCTACAGCTTAAAGAGAGAATTTCTATTTTTTTTTTCAAAGCATGGAGTTCATTCCTTAAATTTTGGAGCTTAAAATTTTAAGCTGAATTGCACCATTAAAATCATGAGACTACTAGCTTTAAAATATTCCTAAAAAATCTCAGTCCACCCATGAAATTTTTTAGGAAGCCCCCCTCCATGGGACCTTACCCTTGGGCATACCTTTGTATAAGCATATTTTCATCTAACATTCAAGTGCATCCAAAAATAATATTGGCCTTTGGCCGTGTTTGTGTAAAGCAACCTCCTAAATGAGAATTATATAACTAAAGAATACAATATTTTGAATTTCCTCTTCCTTTTTAGATGTGTATGATATGCTAAATCCTTTATTCACATCTTCTCTTGATTTTTAGGCATGAAAATTGTTGGTTTATAAGTAAATGGTAGTTATGTGATTGGAATATGGAGGTATTATTGAGTAAATGTCTCAATCTTGGTTTGATCATATTTGTATTTAATTATTAATTGGTAATTTGTAAATAATTTTAGTTGTCATGAAAGTTGTTAAATGCAATTATGACAATTTGTAAAGTGTTTTTAAGTTATCAAATTAGAAAGAGAATAAAAAAATGGAGTTAAATGTAAGCTTGAAGAAGATAAGAAAGAATTTTAGTTTGCATGAGCACATTACCAAAAGACAATATAAAATCAGAAGTTGGAAGAGGAAGTTTCTTATTTTTGTGATTTATGCTTAAATGGTTTTAGAAACCATTCGTGATTTGTGGTTTCTCTCATGCCTATATATTTAGTGCTTGAGTTGAAGGAAAAATAAATTAATTTACAGGTTGTTGAATCAATGAAGTGTTGTAGCGATTCAAAGAAAGAAGTTGTATTGATGTAACTCGTTTGAAGGATTAATACAAATCTTGGATCTTTTTGGTTGTGGAGTTTTTCTCGGGGTTTTCCACATAATTCTTGAGTTATAGTTTGCATTTATATTGTAATCTATTTTCATCTATGATTTATTGCTATTTGTTTATTTAGATGCATAAAATTATATACATATTTTCACTGTAAAGTTTTATCTTGATTTTCAGTAGATATTAGGTACTTAAATTTACCTCCCTCCAAGCTTTGTGAACCTATAATTGTGATATTAGAAAAAGGGATCTAGGATGTAGCTCACACTCATTCCAATATCACAAGGGAAAAGGGACCAAAATTGATCTCAAATACCCACTTGGCTAGCAACCTTAATGGAAGAGTTAGAATGGTGGATAAGGGTTTCAGTCCTTTGTGATTGTGATGTGATTAATTGATTTAATTTGATAATGCAAAGATGTACCTAGGTTAACTATGAAAATGCAACAAGTTGATATGATTTCTTAAAAATATAGAATTGAAAGGTAGAAATAGTTCAAAAGAGTAAAAGGCAGACACAAAGGAACTTGGCATATGAATTTGGGCTTGATCTAGTTGGATAGGGATGCTGGGCACCCTAGACTAGGAAGCAGATACTCAAAAACAGGTTCTAGACTCCTGTTCCTCCCTGTCTATAAATCCTTTTTTCTTTGCACTCAATGTCGAAACTTCGTCTATCGTTGATAGAATTCATTTTCCCTAATTTGTTGACTTGTAGGATTTGAATGCTTCAATGAACAATTATGTCTTCAATCCTCTTCAATTTTGCTTTAGATCCACAACACACACACAAGAAAGAGGGGAAAGGGTTGTGTCATATAGGGCTTGCCTATGTCAAACTTTGTTTTGGTCTTTCTACCTCCACAATGGCTATGACAATGTAAAAGAGAGCTTACACTTGGTCGAGCAGAGACTAAATGATAAATGACATTGATAATTGTTGCAACTTACCACTCAGATTTGCATTCCTTGATGGAATAAAGTCATTGTACTCATCACCTTCAAGGAGAAATTAATGCTTGATTTGAAGTCCTACAAGTATTAGTACTCACAAAACATGAAACATGAACAAACTCACATGAAAATATGATGCATTGCTAATATGATGCTTGATTGAAATAATGTTATAATTTTACTAATTTTGCTCTTGATTGGTTTAAGGATGCTCAATTATGCTCTCAATTACCTTATTACTTCTTTATCTCTTAGGATTTCAAATGATGAAGAAAAACTTGTATTTATATGTAATTCTTTAATTTCTCATAAATTAATTATTGATAGCTGACAAATAATTTTGAATTTTCAAATATTAAAATATTGACACTGCATATTTTAAATTGAGCCAAAATAGGTTGGACAAGGGCACTGGGTGCCCTAGCACAAACCTATCAGTTCAGGGCCTTAAATATCAATAAATAATTATAAAGTCATTTTTTCAATTCCTCTTTTGATTTTCAAATACTATTATAAAAAAGACAAATTAAATGCACAATTAGGTTCAAGCACATGAGGGGGAGCTAAACCTAGTGTGAAATTGTCAAGGGTGACAATTTTTGGTGCTACATTTAGCGCCCATTCTAGTGAGAGTATGAACTTACACTTAGATTCACACTAAAGTAAGGATAAGTTAAGAAGGATTTAATTATCCAAATATTGAAGAAATAGAATGACATCGAATCTACTGGATGTGCTAGCCCCCAAGCTCAAGATCCTATGGCACAACAATGCAAGGACAAAGGAACACACAAACATGAGGTGCAATGCAATGTAACATACTCACTCTTAAAAGCATGGAGTTTTCACAGTCCATGATAGTATTGTAATAAGACTTCTGGATTGAGACTATATCATTTTTTTACATCAATGTTTCAGATCATTCTCCATGATCCATCATCAGGATGCAATGCAGATAGAGAGAAGAGTATGATTAGAAACGTTGATGTAAAAAAATGATACAGTCTCAATCCATAAGTCTTATTACAATACTCACTCTTACTACACAATAAATACTTAGACTTTTACCATGGAAGTAAATAAACATATGTTTAAAAATAGGATAGCAAAATTTCTCTTTCAAATATCTTGTCATACATGCATGCCATATAAATGAATAATACAAATTTTGAATTTGAACTATATTAATTTCAAACTAAGAATTAAGATAACACTTTTCAATTACAATTCATACTTGAAATACTTCTCAAGTATACAAGTTTATATTACACATAAGAGATACAAGGTCAAGTCTTCCATATCTAGAAATTTGCTTCTGTTTCACAAGCCAAGACATTGTCGTTTGCAAGAGGGAGAGAATCAACCAAACACTTTACCTCTAACCACAGGCCGATGGCCCTTCACATACCTTCCAATTGGAAGTGACCCTACCCTTCACGAAGAGTATAGACAAAGGAACTGGCAAGTACATACCATATGAGTTCTAGTGTTGTGTCCTACATAGCCAATCGATCATACAAATTTAGACATCTTTAAGTATGACCAATCTAACTGGATATGCAATCTTGAACATGGTGAACCGACTAAAGTAAGTAGAGAATTTTGCACTACTTTGGCCAAAGATTTGAAATATATCAAATACTTCTTTAAGAAATGAAGTCATAAATTCACACACCTCTAACTCGACTTGGAAACAACCTTTAACCTAAGGTTTAACACACAACTGACTGGTTGACTGCTTTTCTAACCTTTCTTAAGGATATTAAAATCATAAGAATATAGCTAACTAAAGTCGATAAATGACTAAGATGGAAATATTTTCCTGATAATGAACACCCATTTTGCGTACTTGCAACATCTTGGGACTACTATTGCCACTTGTTCATAAGTTCTTGCTTTCAAATTTGAGAGTAAACCACTCTCCTATTTTCATGCACATTGTGGATTATAATGTTTACAAACAATGACATCGACTTGAGACATCTTGTCTTTTATGTAAGTTTTTGTCAACTTGACAAATGACTAAAATACAAAATAATATTGTCATCAATAAGAAGATAACTTCTTCTTTAAATAATTTTGATTTTTCTATGTTTTTCCTCTTGGTTATTTGCATAAGAACACAATAATAGTGTTGGCAAAAGTATAGTATATAATGCTATTTTTTTTTCTTTTTTCGAAAGAGTACATTATTATGGTGTTTAAAATCTTTTAACAATTTAGATTATAAAACTGATTTCTTTCAGTCAACTCAACAAAGTAAGCATTAAACTTATCTTATAATTTTATAAATACATAACATAAAATATCCTTTACACATTCTTTATATAAATATATATACATATATACTTATATATATAATTTCCCTGAGAAAAATGGGAATAATTATTAAACTTATCACATCTTAGAAGTAAATCTCTTCTCTGCTAATTATTACAAATTGAAAGAGAGATTAAATAAATTCATACATAAGTATGTAAAAATTAGACCATATATTCTCTATTTCAACATATAATATTCATCATATTTTATCCATTCTTTTATCTTTCATGTCTGAAAACTCTAAATTTAAACTACAAAATTGCATAGGAAAAATAAAGTAAGAAAGCACCTTTGAGTTAAATCTTTGTTTCTACACTTTAGCAATTCTAGAACACAATTACAGTGTTTGACACAACTTTCCCAAAAAATCTCATCTTGCTAATGTCTGTACTTAGATTTTGCTTGTAAAACTTCTTTAGTAATTACTACCACTAACAACAAACATACAATCATTGCTCAAAATTGGGTGAATTGTGTATCTATTGCATATAAAAGGTGAAAATATTCTGCAATAAAACTCTCTAAAACTCACAGAACTTTGCACTCCTTTCTGCCTTTTCCATGAATGCTAATGATAATCATAACAATTGTAAGAATCATATAACTCTCCATTGATTCTTCCACCTTCTCTATATCCGTGTTACACCCTAAGTTTGTTTTACAAATTACTTTTAACTTTTTACATTAAAAATGTGTTTTGATATTAGTAGATGACTAAATGTAATTTGACATTTTGATGAAATTAAATGCAATGTGTGTTTCAATTTTAAATGATTATTATTATTTAATCAAAATTATGATGATGTTGTGATTAATAACAGACTAATTATTTGATTGGAATTCTAAGTGAAATGTAGGATCAAATTCTTACCCTCCTAGAGGGAGAGGGAGAGTATCACTAGCTCAAGGAGTATAAAATTTGGAAATAAATAGGTTAATGCCAAATGAGTTGAACACATACTCACATAGGTCTAAGTAACCAGTTTGAGTAAGTACTCTAGTCCTCTCGTTGAGTTAATTGTGTGTTTTGTCTAAATTTGGGTCCAGTCGTAAGGTTAGGATGAGCCTTATCGAGTCCTTGGCCTAGTTTATTTCAATAAAAATAAAGAGATATATAAGTATCATTTTTGTCTCTTCATTTTATCAACTTTGTTTAAGTAAAGTCAAGTCGACAATTATATAAATATATTTAAATAGGATATATATAAATATATATAATCAAATATATATATAATCGAATATATAATCAAGCATATATATACAAAGATATATGTGTTTATTATAAATAATAATGAATGATGTATTAAAAGCAAATTGTCATGCTTATAAAAGCATGCAAAGGTGATTTAAATTTGTTCAAATTTACTATCACTTTGCGGGGTTTAAACACTAGTACACAAACAACAATATATGACTAAATAAACTACTAAAAATTGCATATAAATGACTAATTTTAGTCACGTGACTATTAGTAGTTTATTGTTGGACATTTATAATGCGACCAAATTTATGACTAAACTATTTTAGTTATTGATTTTTAGTCATTGATTTGGTCATTGATTTAGTCGCATATTTAGTCATTAATTCAGTCATTGATTGTTGTTAACTGATCATTTATTTAGTCATGGTAGTCATTTATTTAGTCATTACTTTAGTCATATATTTAGTCATATATTTAGTCATTTAGTCATATATTTAGTTATTAATTTAGTCATTACTTTAGTCATATATTTAGTCTTTTTTATTTACTGGTTTCCATTAATAAAAAAATTACTTATCAACTATCTAAAATATTTGCACAATAAATCAACAATGAGAAGGTAAAAATAGCTTATTTTATTAATCAAAAAGATATTACATTCAACTGTGTAAGCTTGAAAATGGAGTTACAATTTGCTGTCCCAACATAAAAGAACTTGAAAAGATTACAATACATTGTTGAGAGAGAAAAGAACTAGCTGAAATTTGCTCCAAAACCTTGCCTTTATGCTATTCAACAACTTACAAAAGAATAGGAACATGACTGTTCTTTTATATCATAACCTACAATCCCTTACCCTTGTAATGCTTGCTAATCCTCTAACTGTCATTTGTGCATGACTGTTCTTTTATATCATAACCTACAGTCCCTTACCCTTGTAATGCATAAGTACATGATACATCTTTGCAAAGGAACTTTCATTCTATGATTGTGATAAAACTCCAATCATCTGTAGGTTGCTCTCATTTTGATTACTATCATTTTATGACCATGCTAATTTTTACTTCATTGTTCTCTTACCATTGAACTATCCCTTAAAAAAATTGATCATTTACCTCTTCATCTTCATATCTTGCTGGTTTCTTTATCACCAATCATGAATCCTACCAACTGAAGTAAATTTGAGTCATTGTCCACAACTTTCCTTCCTGTTAACAACTCTAGAAAAACAATAGCATAGCTGTAAACATCAGATTTCTCATTAAGCCTTGAGGTTCTTGCATATTCAGGGTCAATATAACCAATAGTACCCATAACATTGGTGGAGGTGTGAGTTTTGGCCGAGGAAATGCACTTGGCAATGCCAAATTCTGACAAATGTGCTTCGAAGTTGTCATATCAAAGAATGTTAGATATCTTTACATACCTGTGAACAAAGCATTGGTTACAGTCATGATAAAGATATGCTAATCCTTTTGTGCACCATAGGCTATCTTTAGATGAGTGTCCCAATCTAATTTAATCTTCTTTGATGTTCATACACAAAAATTTAAAATGTTTGTTAGGTTCTCCCCAATCTATTTTGATCAGATGGTAGAAATATTGATTGGACTCATATTTCATAAATCTATCATGTTTCTGCATAACATCATTTGCTCACCATGTAGGATGTCCTAGAGACTTCCATTTACCATGTAGTCATAAAATATAAACAAGAAAAATATAGAACTACATAGTACTGAAAAATAAATTAAAAAAGAACCTGGAAGAAAGGATGCTGAAGACATTCAACTGTAGTTGGCACCTGCATTTTCTGTACAGCCTCGACTCTATCCACCTGGTCCAAAAAAAAAGAGCATGTGAACCAAGTTAGAATCCCCACAAAATCATAAAGGACAAAAAACTTCATATGCCGAGAACAACAAAAGTAAATACTAAACAAGAACACTTCCTGGACTGCATTCACAAGCATAAATTTAGAAATATACTATTACTAGCAATCACACCTTGGGGTGCAATGGGTACGCCAAAGACAATATATTGAATTATTATTGTTAATTATGTTTATTTGAAAATGGGAAAATCAATTGGGAGCTGTAGTTTGAGTACTTCTCTGAATTTTATTTGGACTATTACATATGTCAATCCAAGTAACCATTGAAAAAAAGAAAACTAATAAAGGATACTTTGTAAATATATAAAATCTGCAACAATACACAATTGAAAAGCCTTCAAACATGCTGTAAAATATAACTACACCCAGAAAACACAAAATAAAGCTTGTGACCCTAATAAGTTGGGAGTACTACACAGTGGTAAAATCCACATTGGAAATGTTATCAATTCAACCTGTTCCATCTTCTATATGACTACTATATGTCATTAAGAATTTCTGAAACAAATCCCCATTAAGATTTCATTTTTGAAAATCAAGTTTGTGGCCATGAGATTTGGGGGACTGGGAAACTGTTTTGAAAACAATGTTGTCCTTAAAGTGATCTGTAACAAGACAAAATAAAATGAAATCAGTTAGTGTAGCAAGAAGAGAATGTTTTGCAACCTATTACAAATCATTTAATATTATGTCAAAAATTGTTATACAACTATCCTCATAGCATGAATGAGAAATCCATTGAAATCATTCATAAAGGTTGAAGCTTATTTTTCTATCTTAAGAATTTCTTTCCAGTAATCAGAAAAAAATTGTATGTACAGTTTTTCTATTTTCTACATACGTATATCATCCACCTTTCTTCAGATGTAAGTACATTAAAAATTTGCATTTGGAAAGGTAAAAACTTAAAACTTAGATCATTCAAGAGGGTGGAAAAAGTGAGGACAAGTAGCGTTCAAACTTTGGAAATGCGACAAAGAAATAGCCTATGTTAAAAAACTATCCTCTCACTTCTAAATGTTTCTTTGTATTTAAATATAGCTGAGAGATGTAATGGATACAACTATGCAACATAATTTAGGAAACTTGTGTACATCCAACACAACCTAAACCAAGCCCATATGGAGGAAAGTAAACAAAGAAAGCACAAGAAAACTAAAAACACATCAAGTTGCTCAAGAAAAGAGCAAGGAAGATAAACTCAAAAAATAAAATGGAGAAGGGGGAAGTTGGTTTAAATACACATTCTAGAGAGGATCATCCAAGCCCCAATGTTTGACATGATTCATAGACAAATCTATAAGAGTATGAAAGGTGCTGCACAATTTAAATAAGTTTCAAAAAAGTTGATGCATAACGAGTTATATTCGCTATCAAACATTAAAATACATGGTTGAAAAGCTAATACTGGGCACATAAAATTCCTTCACACGACACCCAATATAGAACCTCTAATTTAGAAGGTTGGTGTGTTGCATCAAATAATTCATTCATTACCTCCTCATTGCCTTTTTAATCATCATCCATTTCCAATTGCTTCGGCACTCAATGGTTCTCCATTCTTGCCACACTTCAAGCAATTATCTTCCAACCACATTTTATTTTATTTGTTCAAATGTTGTTCACCAATGCTTCAACTTGTATGTTCATTAATGGCTTGTAATCCAAGCCTTTTCTTTTGTACTTTTTCAGCCCATTCCAAAGGGATGTCCTTTAACTCTTACATTTTATGTCCTCCTTGGTGAAATTTGTGGCTATCTGTAGGGTCATGCAATCTTTCAGAAAATGGTTAAAGCTATTATCTTGTCCAATTCATCTATTCCACTACTAATAATTCTATTTTCACTCTTTTTATAAAATAAAATAATATCAAGCAAATCTTTTTTTTGTCTCCTTATATGTTTTACCAAACCTCTAACTCAAATATTCTGTAACAAAAGATCCAATGCTATAACTAACATTTTAATCACAAATATAATTGTTGGTTTGTTGGGTTATCTTCCAATATACTCAAATAATACACATGTACCCCAATGTCTTCATTTATCTTGTTTTAATTACCTGTTTTTCTTTTGAAATTGAAATGAAGTGATGCATTGCCATTGTTCAGTACCTTCTCATCAAATACACAAATAATTTGACAATTTAATATGTTCATTGTTGTCTTAGATCTTATAATCATATTGAAAAGTTATTCATTGTAAGCACATTTGCTTGCATACTTTAAATCTCTAAAAGTTTACAATATTTGTAACAATATATATAAATATCCATAGTCTACGAATTTAGACAATTTAATGATATGAATATCATTTCAGTATTCATTGTGAATGTTATTCTTCCAACTATGTAACGATTGATGGTATTAAAGCTCTATTTCTGTTGTATTGTTTGTAGCACCGTTTTCTATTGTTTTTCTATGCCCTCTTTTATAATATTGCATTATGTATCAATGTCCTCTTTGAAACTTTTTCACTGTCGATGTAGTCTATAAATATACTACTCTCCATACTTTAATTTAATATTTATTTGAAAATTATATATTTAAATACAATTTAAATTATTAAATAATAATAAATAGTTAGTTCTTATATTACAATCTATTTAAATATTCTATATTTTAATAATAATTGTAAATCTCATTTCCATCAAAAGAAAAAGATGAAGCCCTTAAAAAAATATACACTTAAAATTTGCAAAGAGGGTACTAATTATTTCAAAATGAGGATGAATACAATATTTGAGAGCATGATATTGTGACAACCACTCCAATGAGATCCAGAAAATTCGTACAATTTGTTTTGACAACACTACAATCAATTTTCTTAAGTGGATCATCAACACATGGTAGAACAAAGATGTTTCAATAGAAATTTGTTGTTGTTATCTTATTTCAAGAGCATAATCATTTTAGAATACGATGAAGTTTAGAATGTAAATTTTAAAAAATTGAATACCAAACATTTTCAATAGGATTTTGCTCCTTACTCACACCACCTAATTTGTTTCCAAGCTTTCTAAAGCCTTTTCATCAACCCCACTTTGGCATACCCAGCTAAAATGTAATTTCTAGAGACATTTTCTCAAACAATTTCCTTGTCTGGTCTATGCTTCTTATTTTGTGATTAAGACCACCTATGTGTGAGAGGTGAGTGAAAGAAGGCAACAATCGTTTGTGCTTGCAATGCTTCTGTGGCCATAGGGAATCTTGACTTGCTTCTATGCACTTTCTCACACATATGCATACAAGTATATTATGTGTAATAATTCCCACATGGCAACTAAAATTCTTTGTGCATATTGAAGAAAAGCAGTTTTTTTTAATACACATTATATTGAAGAGAAAGATAGAGATTTAGTGGTCGGATATCACTTCTTTGAAGGCTACCTATCAAGACAATAGACCTGGCACTTTAGATATTGAAGTAATCATTTCTTTAAGTTTTTTAAACCATGCTTATATCTCCTTGCTTTCTATCTTATATACTAATATAACTATTATGTAAAGTACTAAACACCTTATTAATTCTTTGATGGGATAGCCATTCTAGAAGTCTGATTGGAATGCTCATTTGGTTTTTGATGATATGCAGTAATCTTTTTATTCTTTAGATGTCAAATAATTGCAATAAAGATTGCTACAACTCTATCTTTGATATTAGTGACTTAAATTTAGCTGTGTTGTAGCTCCCTAAGGATAAAGTCCACGTTATATGATATATTTCATAGGTTTCACAACTACGAGTATAATGGAAACCTATAACTAGAGTTGATGCTGGAAATTCTTCTTTGTAGTATGCTAGACTAAGACTCAAATCTATTGTTGTACACTACAGAAGACATATATTGTAGTTCAGTTAGGGAATACTTGAGAAACATTTTGAGAATCTTATACATTGTGATTATTGGTTAAACTTGCTAAGCAAGGAAGGAATCAGGACTAAGAGTTCATTGTATTTTAATTCCAACAGTAATATATTTCAAGCTCAGGAGGAACACAATTGTTATGGGGTCCTACAAGAGCATAAATTTCATGTAATTCTACATATATATAATTTAAATTGCCTACCACCTTTCCCAAGTCATTCAGATACAACAACTACAACAACTACGATTCCAATCCTGGGAGTTTATAATTGGGAACTTATCATCTGATTTCAATATCAAAGAATTGGATATCTAAATTCTATACTTTATTTTCTACATAAATTCTACACTTGATTTGAAAGCAAAGGAATAATGACATCTTAAATAATAATTTTCTATCACAGATGTCTGATTTGGTAGCTTTACTTTGTGTTACTTAAGGGAAGACTTCTTCTTTTGATATTGTTCAATGTAATAATTTAGAATATTGTTGTTGATGCTTCTCATGCTTTAAAAATCATTTTGAAGTAGCTTGTTACAAGGATGTTGGATATTTTACTACTCTAAGAGTTAAATAATAAGTGGATGATGTAAAAGATACAAGGCTAAATTTTTTTGGGTTCCCCTATTTTCCCTTAATAATCCCTTGTTTCAATAGTCTTGCCCCGCTCTATCTTGAAATATACGACCTCACACAAAGATAAAAACGGAGATCTCTTGGAAGGATAACATGTGGCAACCATTGAAGAGGTGAAAAATTTAAGCATACACCTAGGGTTTATTATGTAGAGGAAGGAGAATTCATTATTCAGTCCAAAGAGCAAGTGACTTACCTCAAGATTCTACACAAATTGTGTCGTGCTGAAAGAAAAAATCACTTAAAACTAAGAGAAGCCAAAAAAATCTCCCTAGAGCTGTTGCTTCAATCTATTCATAGTAAACAAAAGTAGATATAAGAATATCAGAGTTTAGCATTGCACATACTAGGGAAAAGACTACAAATGTTGTTATTGTACAATATGCCAAAAAACCCCCAAGCCATAACAAAATGAATTCGCCCTATATGAGTCTCCCAAACCTTGTACAATATACCCAACAAGAAATAACCCACATATATACTTTATTTCTCATTCCAAAGGTAACTTGATACAAAAGAAAATATACCCATACGATAACCTAGAAAATAATAGCCAATAATCTGTGATGCATGAGTTTATGTTTAACCAAAAGACTCAAAGTTAGTATTTTCAATTAGAATAACTCAATTTTTTTTCTTTGCAAATAGGAAAGGGAAAGAAACTAACCATGCACAAAGATATTCAAACTCTCTTGCCTACTGTAGCTCTTTATGGAAACTCTGCCACCACCTCCACCAGAACATCCCTTACCTCCAGAAGCACTTATCATACCCATTCCCTTCCTACACAAGGAAAAAAAGAGTCCCTCAATGCTACAATCAATAAAACCAATCTAAATGTAAGCAAAGAAAGTGTATCCATGGTTAGTGTAAACAATAACCTTAAATTTGAAATAATTCCATGGGTCTATACTAAAGTACCAAAGCATTAAGGATATTTTAGATTTTCTACCATGTTCATATCCTAGAAAGATTAATGACTTACATCAAGATAATGACTTCCATGGGTCATTATCAATTAAAATTGCTTCCATTTGTTAAATATCTATCATGAACATAACATCTTAAAACCATATTTCCTTGCTATTAATCCTACAAATGAGCATAATGACAACTCTTAATCATTCTATGATGATTTGACAAAACCCATTCGTGTATATTACAAATTGAATAAATAAAACATAATACTCATATAATGAAATATCTTAATATGGACACAATAAGGAATACATTATAAATATGTTTCTCTTTCTAATATGCTAAAGAACATGAGCTCTAAGAAGTAACAGCTATGAAGGTCCACAATATGCTAAACAATATTGAAGTCAAATAGATTCTATGAAATCAAAATAGTAACTATTCAAACAGCTGAATTGTAGCAAAACATAGTAGATTTTCAATGATCATAACTTTCATGTTACTAAGCCAAATTTCAAATTTCAAAATGTTCTAAAATGTTGGGAGAATGGAGGACAAAACCAAGAAATAGTATTACAAAATGTTTAACCATTCATGATCAGTTTTCTCTGCAACTTAGCTCACTAGACTACCCAAAACAACAGTTGACAAGTAAAATAATATTAATTCATTTGTAAAACCTTTCACTTTTTGCTTTAACAGTTTGACTCAATGGACAATGTTCATCAAGAGAACAAGGATCACAATATGACATTAACAAGAAGAAAAATAAAATAGAATAAAATGATTATTCCCAATACTAACTTGGCATGTAAGGAATGATGATATAAAAACAATATTGATCAAATATCGTGAAGGTTATTTAGATGAATAAAACCTATCAACTAAATAAAGAGATAACTATAAAACCCCAAAATCAAGATTATTAAAATAATAAGTTAAAAGATAATATAATTGTTTGAAGTGGATCTAATAAAAACTTAACTATGGAATACCTTTCATTTAAAAAAAATGATATTAGTTTAACCAAGTGTAATCTAACAAATAATAACTAAATATAAACATTAACCATACATTTCTAGTGTATTTTCACTATGTTAACATTAAATTACAAATCTCTTAAATTATATATGACTAGTTCTTTTCAAATGAGAAATATTATTGATTGTCAAATTATAAATAATCTCACCATAAACAACAATTTACTAGTTTTAGTAAGTTTTAAGATTTTTCTTTCCTTGTTGTATAAGCTTTCAATTGAAATAACAATCTAATTTGTTCAAGCTGTTAAGCAATTGACAATCATATTTGTTTCAACACATTTTTGTTCACTTGTTGCATATAATAAATTGAGTTCCTCAACCTGTGTGTTGTCCCATAAATTACCAATTTATTTCAGATCATACAAGCATTAATGATCCAATACAAAACAAAAAAAGAAGAAGAAAACTTAAGAAATTAAGATTTAGCACTACAAAGTTGCCTAGTATGGTTGGGTGCATTCGTTTCACTCATTGAATGTGTGCATATGAAACTAACACAATCCTTTCACATATAAATTCTACAAGCAAAAATTAGTTATGCATATTATGGCTATGATATTAGTTAGTCAATTGCTTGAAGGATATCAAAATGAAAATAACACAGTCTTAAGAAATTTTAGTTCAATACTTCATAGAATGTATATTACAACCCTTCTTTCCATCTAATACAAAATTCAAAGTTTAAAGTGATCTATGGTGCTTGTGACAATTTCAAAATGACAACACAACCAAACAAATAAAATGAGTATGAAATCATCCTAAACTCTATTCCATCAAGTAAACATGGAACTCAAATTACAAAGTAAATCTTTTAGAAATGTGGCACAAAATAAGTGAGGCAATGAAGTCTAGAAGCCTATATTTTTAAGAGTTTGAGTTAGCTGAATTGACATATACATCCAAAACAAATAGGAATTTTGACTTATCGTAATCTTATTGCAGACTTGATGCAAGAGAATCCAACGGTGTAGAGCAATCTTGCATCACCCAAAAAAAATAAAATTGTTTTCTTTATTTTCTTTAGTTGTTTTGAGTTCCATGATGACACCTAAGGGGTATAAGACTATTAGGCATCAAAAATAGTGAAAAATGAGCACTTACTATTTTTAGTAAGTCGACCAAAATGGGCTCGTATGGATGTGAAATTTTACCCAAAGGAGTAGAGCTGAAAAACATTTCCGGTCACGAAAGAATCACCTCAATACCCTACACGGTTTGGGAGAAATTAAAGTTTCTATCCCAAGAAATTTCTCCAATGCAACTTCAAATTCAGATATAAAACTTTGGAGGCCCCAAAACAGCTCAAAAAGTGGCCGAACTGACCTATAGTGGTTACTGTGTTGTAGAGTTCGTCAAGAGCTTTCCAATGATATGCAATAATAGTGAATCAGACACTTAGATCAAAAGTTATGGCCCTGCGAAGTTGGTCCTCTAAAAGGTGAATTTTATAAAAAAATCTTCCTAGGCCAGAAATCGAACGATGAGACTTTTGGCGCTAAAAAAAAGGGGGATATTTGAACTTTCTAAAACATTCTAGGGCAGTTATTTGGGAAAATAAAAAGGGTTAAGTGGGGGTTGTAGAAGGTGGCTCTGATAGTGCAGATTGTGGCTCTGAATAGTAGTTTTTATTTTCAAAGTTAATTTTGTTGTAATGAATCAAGCCCATGGGGATGTAGCATGTAAGCTTTGAATCTGTAATTTCATTTTTTGAAAATAATTGAAAGTGAGTCATTTTTCTATCTCACATCTTCTATGTTGGTATCTGTTGTTGTGATTTATGTGGGCTTTGGGCGGTGTTGCCCTCATCAAGTGGTATCAAAGTGGAAGTTCCTGAGCCTGTAACAGAGTGTCGAATGTGAGGCAATTGCAACAAGACCTATGAGTGTGGGTTGAATTCAAGATGCCTCCGAGACGTGCCCAGTATGGGAAAGGTGGAGGTCAGGGTGGAGGAGGTCCACCTAGAGATGAAATCAGAGCCCTTAGAAGACAATTAGAAACCTTGCAACAAGAGGTTCAAAGAAGAGATGTGCAACGAGACAAAGATGAGAGTGAAGATGAAACAAAAGAGGAAATGGAAGAGTAGGATCCAATGGATCCTGGAGAAAGAAGATTGCTGCAAGTGATCTCAAGCATTGGGAAGAGACCTAAAATGGAGGTTTCAACTTTTAGTGGAAATCTGAATCTTGAAGAATTGATTGATTGGATCAATGACATGGAGGAATTTTTTGAGTTTGAGGAGATTGGAGATCCTCACAAAGTGAGGTTTTCAAAGAAAAAATTGAAATGTCATGCCAGTATATGGTGGGAAGAGGTTTAGTTAGAAAGAGGAAGACAAGTGAAAGATAAAATTTCCAGATGTGACAAAATGGTGTCAAAATTGAAGAAACAATTTATTCTAGTTGATTATGAATTGGAGTTGCTCAAGAAGATTTAAAGCTTGAGGCAAGGGACATAGACAGTGAAAGAATACATAGAGGAATTTCACAAGGTCATGATTCAAACATGACATTTTGAGGCGAATAAGGAGAAAGTTGCCCATTATATTAACGAGTTGAAGCCAAGCATACAAAAAGAATTGGCACTGGTGAGAATGACCACCATTGATGATGCTTACCAGTTTTCTCTAAAAGTTGAAGAACAATTGAACAAGAGGTTTGAGAAAAAACAATGAGGTGGAGGCCATGGAGGAAAGACCGGTGGACGATCATATGGAGGTCGAAATGAAGATCAAAAGAAGGGTGAAGGCTCCAGTAGCAGCTAGAACCAGAAAGGAGATAACACCTACCATCCTCGTGATTAGAATAATGGAGACCAAAGAGGAAGGGGAAGATCTGGATGAGGACCGGGAAGAGGAGGCTTCTGTGGAACCTGTTTCCAGTGTGGAGAAGAAGGACAAATCCTATGAGTGTCCTCAACATCAAGAAAGGAAAAATAGAAGATCTAAGGGTAATGCATGAGTTGCACATGTCGACGAAGATGCTGAGTCTTCACATTCTAAGGATGCAAAAAGAGGAGAGGTTCTTATTACTAGAAGAGCCTTGTTGAATGAGGAGAATGATCCAACTCAAAGGAATAATTTGTTTTGCACCAGATGTAAGTGTGAAGGTAAAGTCTACAATGTTATTATTGATGGAGGTAGTACTGATAACCTTGTTTCAAAAGAAATGGTTAGTAAGTTGCAGTTGGAGAGAAGGAATCCAAACCCATACTGGATTGCTTGGTTGTAGAAGGACCATAAAGCCTTAGTAAATGAACAATGTCTGGTAAAGTTCAAGATTAGAAATTAAACCATGATGAGGTATTGTGTGATATTATGTCTATGGATGTTTTGTCATATGTTAGGTAGATCAAGGTAGTTTGATCAGCGAGAAATACATGATGGACATGCCAACACCTATTCTTTGACAAAGGATGGAGTTCATCATAAGTTGAAGCCATTGAAAGAGGCAGAGGAAAAGGTATGCAATAATGCAAGAATTTGTTTGGTTGATGGAAGAAAGTTCCTAGAAGGTATGAAGCATGAGCATATGTGTTTTGCATTGATCCCACGAGTTGATAAAGAAGATACTATTGAGGTACCTGTAGAGGTTTTAGATTTGTTGAATGAATTTCAGGCTATTATTTATGATAATTTACCTTAAGGTTTTCCTCCAATAAGGAAGATTAGTCATCAGATGGACCTGATTCCTGGAGCCAGTTTTCCGAATAAGGCAGCTCATCGTATGACTCCAACAGAGAGCGAAGAGTTGAACAGACAAGTGCAAGAGTTGTTGCAGAAAGGATTGATTTGAGAGAGTTTGATTTTGTGTGCAATACCTATAGTACTAGCACCAAAGAAGGATGGGGAATGGGGGATGTGTACAGATTCTAGAGCCATCAACAAGATCACCATCAAGTACAAATTTTTGTTGCCAAGAATGGATGACATTATGGATTGTTTGAGTGGAGCTGAGTACTTCATGAAGATAGATTTGAAGAGTGGATATCACCAAATCCGGATTAGAGAAGGAGATGAATGGAAGACAACCTTCAAAACCAAGGAGGGATTGTACGAGTGGTTAGTCATGCCTTTTAGGCTAACCAATGCACCAAGCACTTTTATACAACTTATGAATGAGGTATTGAAAGAATTTTTAGGAAAATTTGTTATTGTTTATTTGGATGATATTTTGATTTTCAATAAGACATTGGAGGAGCACTTGATGCATATCCAAAGAGTTTTTGAAAATTTGAGGGAGGAGAAGCTATTGATTAATTTGAAGAAATGTAGTTTTGTGAAGAGAGAGTTGGTGTATCTGGGATTTGTTGTCTCAATAGAGGGTCTCAAAATGGATCCAGAAAGGGTGAGAGCTATCATTGAATGGCCTACTCCAAGGAGTGTTACAAAGGTAAGATCATTTCATGGTCTAGCAAGTTTTTACATAAAGTTTATTAAGAATTCTAGTAGTATTTGTGCACCTATAACTGAAGTGATGTGAGGGGATAGAAAAGAGTTTAAGTGGACTACAGGAGCAGCCAAAATTTTTGATATGTTGAAGAAGAAATTTATCAAGCAACCTGTTTTGGCACTTCTAGATTTCAATAAGGTCTTTCAGGTAGATTGTGATGCTAGTGGCACTACCATAGGAGTTGTTTTAAGTCAAGAAGGTAAGCCTGTTGCCTATTTTAGTGAGAAGTTAAATGATGCTAATAAGAAATATTCTATCTATGATCAAGAGTTTTATGCTATAGTTCAAGCTTTGAAGAAATGGAAACACTATTTGTTGCCAAAAGAATTTGTTTTATATACTAATCACTAGGCATTGTAGTATCTCAATAGTCAAGGAAAGTTGAATCAAAGGCACTTAAAATGGGTTGAGTTTTTGCAGAGTTATACTTTTGTTTTGAAGCACAGGAGTGGAAGTTCAAATAGAGTTGCATATGCCTTAAGTAGAAGGAAAAACTTGTTGATAGAGATGAATATAGAGGTTTTTGGGTTCAATGAACTCAAGAGTTTGTATCCATAAGATCCAGACTTTGCAAAAGCGTGGAAGGCTTGTTTGGAACCTGTTACATTGAATAGGATGAGATGGTTGGATTTCTTAATCCAAGATGGGATGTTGTTTAGAGGAAGCCAATTGTGCATTCCAAGGAGTTCTATGAGAGAGAATCTAATCAAGGAGAAGAATAGTGGAGGATTGGATGGACATTTTGGTTGAGATAAGACAATTGCTCTTGTCAGTGAGAATTATTATTGGCCACATTTACAACAAGATGTGAAGAAGTTTGTACAAGGTTGCAGAGTATGTTAGATGGCGAAAGGAACAAGTCAGAATACCAGATTGTATCATCCATTACTTGTACCTGAGAGGCCATGGGAGGATATTAGCATGGATTTTGTTCTTGGATTGCCAAGGAAATAGAGAGGCCATGATTCCATATTTGTGGTGGTGGATAGATTTTAAATGATGGCACATTTCATTATGTGTCAAAAGACTAGTGATGCTGTTCATGTTGTAGAGTTGTTTTTTAGAGAAGTGGTGAGACTACATGGTCTACCAAAGAGTATAGTTTCAGACAAAGATACCAAATTTGTTGGTTATTTCTGGAGGACATTATGGAAGAAGTTGAAGAAAGATTTGAAGTCCAATTCTACACACCATCCATAGATTGATGGAAAAATAGAGGTGGTGAATAGGAGTTTGGGCAACCTGCTAAGATTCTTAGTGGGAGATAAACCAAAGGGACGAGATTTGATTTTACCATAGGCGGAATTTGCTCACAAAAATTCTATCAATAGGAGCACTGGTAAATCACCATTCCAGATTGTATATGGGAGTAGTCCAAGAACTGCTTCTGAATTGAGAAAGATGGATAAGGGGAAGAAGAGTAGTGCTAAGGTTGAAGATTTTGTTGAGCACTTGAAGAATTTGCACAAAGAGGTGAAGAAACATATCAATAATATGAACTCACAATATAAGACTCAGGAATATCAAAAAAGGAGGCATAAGGAGTTCTAGGTAGGAGATGAAGTCATGGTTCATTTGAGAAAGGAAAGGTTTCCAATTGGTACATACAACAAGTTAAAGATGAAGAAGTTTGGACCATGCAAGATCCTGAAGAAGCATGATTCAGGAAATGCTTATGAGGTAGAGTTGTCTAGTGGAATAAACATTTCTCTTGTGTTAACATTGCTGATTTGATAGAGTATCATGAAGGTGATATAGAGGAGGGACCAATAAATGAACAGTTGAAAATTCCAGCACCTACTTCAGAGAAGGAAGAGATAGAAGAAATCTTGGATAGCCATGTGGGTAGAAGCACAAGAAAAAAAAAATGCATAGTACTTGGTGAAATGGAGAGGAAGGCCTATTGAAGATTCATCATGGTTATCTGAGGCTGAGGTTAACCGTCTTGGTTTCCATCTAACTCTTGAGAAGTGACAGGGTCACTTTTCAAATTACCCTAGGTGTCTAATGCAGGAGCATCCAACGATGTAGAGCAATCTTGCATCACCCAAAAAAAAAATGTTTTCTTTATTTTCTTTAGTTGTTTTGAGTCCCATGATGACACTTAAGGGGTATAAGACTGTCAGGCGTCAAAAATAGTGAAAAATGAGCACTTACTATTTTTAGTGAGTCAACCAAAATGGGCTCATATGGATGTGAAATTTTACCCCAAGGAGCAGAGCTGAAAAATATTTCCATTCACGAAAGAATCACCTCAATACCCTGCACGGTTTGGGAGAAATTAAAGTTTCTGTCTTGGGAAAATTCTCCAATGTAGCTTCAAATTCAGATATAAAACTTTGGAGGCCCTGAAACAACTCAAAAGTGGCCGAACTGACCTACGGTGGGTTCACACATCATAGAGCTCATCAAGAGATTTTTGACGATATGCAATAATAGCGAATCAGACACTCGGATCAAAAGTTATGGCCATGTGAAGTTGGTCCTCTAAAAAGTGAATTTTATAAAAAAATCTTCCTAGGCCAGAAATCGAACGACCGTACTTTTGGCGCCGAAACAAAAGGGAAAACTTGAACTTTCTAGAACATTCTAGGGTGGTTATTGGGGAAAATAAAAAGGGTTAAGTGGGGGTTGTAGAAGGTGGCCCTGATAGTGCAGATTGTGGCTCCAAGTAGTAGTTTTTCTTTTCTCAGTTGATTTTGTTGTAATGAATCAAGCCCATGAGGCTGTAGCATGTAAACTTTGAATCTGTAATTTCATTTTCTGAAAATAATTGAAAGTGAATCATTTTTTTGTCTTGCATATTCCGTGTTGGTATATGTTGTTGTGATTTATGTGGGTTTTGGGTGGTGTCTCCCTCATCAAGACTCTAATATTTGATTATTGTGCTTAATTGTTGGAGCTAATAGAGAAGTAACATAATGGTCAAATCTATGTAGATAAGAAAAAGAAAAAAAAGAGAACATAGATTAATTGCCATACCTGGAACATAATGATTGTGAACCACTCCATCTAGCCTGTAGCAACATGGTATTGAGTGCAATGGATGAACTCCCAAAGTTCCTTGTGTGTTAGATTTTTTTGTTTGGCACATCTAGTGTTTTCTATCATCCCCTTCCAGTTAGTCTCAATGCCTTGTTTAAACTTACGCCCCAACCTAACTAACCAAATACTCATAGTGGCCCCACCCAAAATAACCACCCAATTTGGGCCCACTTGAGATACATTTTGAGCTAAAATTTGCATAAAAGTAGACATCCAAGTTTTTCTATTTTCTTTTTCCTCAAAATTCTTCATAATATTCAACCTTTTAATACCCAAGAATTTTAAGGTTCAAGTTTGGAATGAAAAAGAAAGCATCCAAGAAGGTGCAGGGGTGTAAGCATTTTTTTGTGTAAATGTACTGGCTATGATGTTAATAGTCTTGATAACAATAGATTCAAAAATGGAATTGTTCTTTGTGAAAACCCTCATTCGAACTCTACTCCATTGTTCTCTAGCAAAATTATCACCGAGTCACTGTCAAGGCAATTGAGATAATGTGAGAAAATAGAAACCCTAGCATTCTTCATTACAAGAGCACTAGAAAAATATCTCTGCTATCCTCTAAAGGGTTCATAACCTATCTCTCACCCAGGCTTCACCTCTCTTCTATCTCCACTAGCAAGCTCACTTTGGAAAAACACTAATGAAGTTTGACATGGGAAAACATATTGACAAGAGGCAGATTGGAGATTTCTCTCTCTCCCTCTCAACTTTGACAATGCAACATTTTCAATTAATTTACTTGCCTATCTTTGTTGGTTAAATTGATTGATTTTTTCATTTCTAATTTGCCCCCAAAAATACACTTCTAGAGCATACAATTGTGTTTGTTAACTATTTTCATGGATATATATGCCTTTTTCAATTGAAGCAAGTATTTTTTTCTAACTATACATTCTTTCATGTTATTCATGTTTGTATACAAGGACACGAGTATTCGTGAAATGCATGCGAAGTTAAAGTTTGCGCAAAGTTGACATGAGGAAAGCATCAACCTTACTGAGGAAGCATTCAAACATGGATACAAGGAGCTTCCTCGATTAGAAGTATGCTAATATTCCCATTATTCAAATGATATCCAAACATAGGTAGATTTTAATTGGTAGGTTGTTGCTAAAGTTAATCATTGTGGTAACAATAAATTGCTGTGTTTTTCAGGTGCTTGCTACAAAGCTTGGATTGGATACATTTGAGAAAGGGGTTATCCTTATGCTCACTGGTAAATAGGAAACTTTTGTTTTAGATCTTTTATGGTTCAATGATAACATACAAATCAATGGTGTGCATTGCAACTGTGTCAATATCACCGGTTGTGAAAATTATTTTTCAAGGTGATGCTAGAGATGGTTTTTATTATTCAAGTGAATGTTTGCAGGCATGTTGCAATATCTCTTCAAAATTTCCAACTTATTCTCTAGGTTATTCTATGAATATAAAGTTATTAAATTGCTATAATTTAGGGTTATTTTATGTGAATAAGTTTTATCATTAATGTTTACTTTTGTATTCATTAGGCGAAAGACTTCCTGTCAATCTTCTTTGACTCCTTCGAGGAACAAGTACTTTGGGTTCATTTTAAAAATATCAGTGGTACATTATATGATGAATATTTAGCATGTTGGCAATATGAAATGGAAAAGATGGCTTGTGACTTTGATGGTAATGTTTAAATCTTTTGAAGAATTTTGCATATTCATTAGATTAAGAATTCCAACTTGAATGAAATTTAATTTAGAGACTTCTTACTGAGTAGAACAAATACTATTTCCTATATGGAAAATTAAGTTAAAAAACGTTGAATGGAATTGTTAGAAATGGCCTTGGACCTGTATCCTAGAGAAATATGTGGACAGAGAAAGAAACAACCATGGTTAATACAAAAAATGATTTTATTTTGCAAGGTAGCACATAAGCAGTCCATTTATATAATAGAAAACATTAGATCTAGAAAATTATTACTATAGCAACATGAAACTAGATACAATAAAAATAGTGGTACAACTATCTAGACATTTCCTAGATGCAAAATTCTCAACACAACTAACTTTGGTTTTTGAGCTTTAAACAAAAGCCGAAATACAAAAATGAAACCATAAGGCACCGAGAGGGTCAGAAGAGGGGCTAGAAAGAATAGAATAAGCTATGCTTATAAAGAAAAACTAGGAAGGGCCTAACAAGACAACAGATGAGGCAAATTTTCTAGAAAGAGGTCAGTGGTCAAGTGAACCATCCAAAATACATGGAAAGGAGGCCAATCACTTTCCTTTCAAGAATTGAATAAAGAAAAGGATTAAATGTTGAAAGTGTTTTTTTGCTGTAAATGATATAAATTCTTCTTGTTTCTATGTTGTAGTAGACATTTATAAATAGTTATAGGTTATTATTTAGAGTCTAGACCATGTGTTTGAGCATGATTCATTGATATGTTATTACACAACCTATAGTTCAAAATATATTCACACACTTATTTATTTAGAATTAATAATATTTGTTGCTAATCTAATGAACAAACTAATAAAATTGAGATACACCATATGAGAGTGCTCTTTGGATTAAAAAATTCACTCTTGCATTATGGTTGTGAAAATGCAAAGGAAACATGTGCATGACACCGATATTCATGTGTCACTTGGATTATGGCAGCTTCTACCTTATCTTGGAGATTTTCTCTACAAAAAACCCTAGCTGTCTAATCCAATTGCTAATTAGTGAATCAATGAATTTTCCCAATCTTTCAAGAAAGATGGATTTATGGATTTTGGCATCATGCTTAGACTTCTAACCTACGTTCTTAGGTGATCACTTTCTCCTTGACGACTCTCATATTTTGGGTCTCATGGATGACTTTTTAACTTCTTTGAAATGCATGTGAAACCATGTCTTCCAAGTACTATGTTTACTTTTTTTTCTTCTGATAACACTAATATTTGAAATAATGAACAAATAGAGTAGTAAAATATGTTTTTATTCACATGAATTTTTTATAGAAGTAGACCGAAGATGATTAGCCAAGGATCAAACTCCTCTCCGCGATTGCACATTATAAGGTCATTTTAACTATCAGTCACAACAAGGAGGCAAGCACACAACATAATTTCACACAAGCAACTCCACCTAGACAACATCACTAAGATGATGGTTGCACTGTTATCAGGGTGGTTGTCAATTTCTTGGTAGTGGTTGCAGATGTGATAATGGTGGTTGAAAATGTGACATGGTTGGTTGATATGTGTCATGGTGTTTGAAAATGTGTAATGGATGTTTGATATGTATCATGGTGGTTGCCTAAATGGCATGAAAAAGGTGAGTTTTCATGCTCCTTAATGCTTGGAAGTCCTTTAGTGTAGGAAATGACAATTATGATTTATGATATATTTGTAAATATGTTGAAGTCTACAGAGGAAATGGGAGTGTGAGAGTGAGAATTGAAAATTCAACTAGTTGTATGAGTAAGAAAATAGTAGAATGATCCTTGTATATGCTCCATTTCATCTCTTTTTAACTGCTGAAACAAAGCATATACAGCTTCAAAAGTAATGTGAAGTTGATAAAATGAAAATAATCTAGGGAACATGTGTGAAACAAGATTGTTCTCTGTTTGAGTGATGTCCATAGTTGTGAAACAAAAAAACAAAGAGATAGAAAAGCTAGGGAATTCCACAAATAAGCATCATAAGTGAAGAAGGTTATCTCAAATGGCTGAGCACGACGTAAGGCATGGAGTCGGGTTTCCATAACTGAGGATCTGCCCACAGTGCGAGCGACAAATATACATCAAACAACACGATTGCCCTGAATTCCCCATTCTTGGGATTTGAAACCCTGACCACCAAACCCTTGACCTATACGAGCCTCTTGCTCGACAATGCCTACAACTCATGCACGATGCTCTTGCTCCCCGTCACTAACCTTGATCTTACTTTTTCATGAAAAAATAGTAATAGAACACAATAAAAAATTGTCCAACTGCATACAGATTTGAAAAATAAAATTAACTAAAACCATGAAAAGTGACTTACCACAAGATTTTGCACAAATCGTGCCCTACTATCAACATTGCCGATGCAGAAAAATCACTTCTCCATTTTGGCAGGCTATGCTTGAAAATAAGGTTTGACTTTCACTTCTCCATATTGGCGAGCGTTTGGATGAAGGTTTTAGAGTATGTTTATTAAAATGAAAATTATGGAGAAGATCTTAATAATGAGCACATTTTGGCATGTTAAATACATATATAAAATTATTATACTTAATAATTAATAATAATAATTTTTTTATATAATACAAAATATAATTAATATATTATATATATTTAATATAAGAGTAATACAGATTAAATTATATTTAATATAATTATATTTATTATTATATTTAATAGTATATATATGTTATACTATTATTATATATTGTATACTATAATAAAAATTATTATACATAAATATAAAATTATTATAATTAATAATTAATATATTTTTATATAGAGTGGGTGGTTGGGCAGGAGTCTCTCCACAAGGTTGTGGAGAGACCGCAACTATCAAAGTCATCGTTGAGGAAAAATCTTCATTTTTAGGGCAAAATGTTCTTTTTTAAGGGAAAATCTTCATTTTTAGTAGACTTGACCATTACGTTTCTACAATCCATGTAAATTGAATCTAATTGCTTCTAGAAATAACTAATTGACCTTATGTTTTTAAGGCACTGCTTCTAGAAATAATTAATTTTATAGACATTATGTTTTTATAATCCATGTAAAATGAATCTAATTGCTTCTAGAAATAATTACTTGACCTTTTGAAATGAAAGTGTCTGCAAGATAGCCCTCAAAATGCAATTGGATTGTTTAAATCATATTTTATTAGTGAAATTGACCACAATTTCTCTTTGATACATTTGACATGCTAACACAACAATAAAATCAAACAAGCTTCAAATCATACTTAAAAACATTAATGATTCATTAACATAATGAGTAATAAAAGTTAAAGAATGTAAATATTAATTTTTTTAATAAAATATGTGAAGGCCTTAAGACTGCACTGAGAGGCAATGCCTTCCACACAATAGGTATTTTTGGTGCACCAAGCAACCTAGGCGGCCAAATGGCCTGCTTAGGTAGGGGTCCCATGAAGGGGGATTAAGCTCTATGAATTATGATAAAATTCGAAAGAAAAAAAAATAAAGGAGTAATAGTCATTTTTATTTGTCTGATATTAGTCATTTATTTAGTCATTTAGTTGTGATTTTACCTGATGACCAAATTGGTCACTTATGATGATTAAATGAGTCATTTATTTGCCAAATTCTACTAGTGTTAGTCATGCGACTAAAAGTTTTAGTCACGTAGTCATTTATTTTCCAAATTAAACTAGTGAAAGCTTCCATCAAAGGCTTTTAAATAGGAGTTTTAAATGGCATGAAAGCCATTATTGTGGCCATAAAGGTGGTATGAGAGAACTCAGCAAAATACATAAGCCACTAAGTGGTAGTTCTCACTAATACCACAAAAACATCATAGAAGCAAGAACAAACTGCCAATGCAACTCAAAACAATACACCATGTGGTCCTCTTAGGGCCCCTCCACCTAAAAAAAAGTATACTCCAAGAGTAAATTGAGGAAATTTTAAAGAAATTGCTACAAAATAAGGTTATCCAATTAGCAGAGGTCAGACATTATGAGACATGGCCATTCAAAACCAGCCTGGTGGAACAACAACAAATTCTATGAATACCATAGGATAAAAGGCCATAAGACCTCCACTTACTTCCAACTAAAAAATATCATACAAGATCTCATAGAGTAGGTGGATATACAAGTTGATAACCAACCAGAAACCTCAAACAAAGATCACATGATCTTCAAGGACCCTCTACAAAACCATGAAAAGGGAAAGCTTTGAGTTTTGGAACAAGTGAAATAGTGGATGTCAATTACACTAGTGTCGCCTATGAGTGCACAATGAATAACATCCTTTCATCTTAAAAAAGATCCACATCTACACCCACCAAGTGTGGAAATTTTGAGTGTCCCATAACATTCACTAAAAGGATATGCCTAGGAAAGACCCTAACCATATCGATGCCCTCCATGTCAAAGCCTTTATCAAGAGATATTGAATCAAAAAAGTTTTGATAGATGGAGGATCGAGGTTAAATATTTGTAGTTCAAGCCAAGTCAAAAGATTGGGATATTCAAATAACACTTTTAATCAAAGCTCGAGAATAAAGATTAAAGCATATGATGATGCAAAACGAGAATCGGCTGGCACCATCACGTTGCCCCTATAGGTGGGCCCTACTATGATGGAGACCATTTTTCAAGTCATAGACCTAGAAACCCCATACAACATTCTCCTTGGGCATGCATGGATCCATTCCATGTAGGCCATGCCATCCATTCTACAACAATGCATTAAGTTCCCATATAATGGGAAAGTGGTGACCATACTGACAGCCCTGAGTCCCCATATGCCTCACCGACCCTCACTGAGCAAACCTGGCCTCCCAGGGTATTGTCTTGCAAATACCACCATCCCACCTTCTGTAGCGACTGAGTCTTCAATATCACATACTTCCCTTTCTCCCACAATCCGATTTAATACTATAAACATTGATGTTGGAGAATATGAGTTACTTGCATACCTTCTAGAAGTTGAACCACTACCATCCACAACCGAATCATTTGATGTTTGGGATAATCCTATGTTTCGACAAGACATCTATGATAATAAAATTTTCCAGAATGATTCCACAAAGGGATATCCATGAACATCCTCCATCATTCCAAGATCAAATCCCCTCAAGTTCACTATTGGAATTAACTCCCTCTCCTTTGGAGAATCCTGATTTTAGGCATACATCAATAGATATGGTTCCTACTAAATTCTCTTACCAACTCATTGATAACAAGTGAGTTTCTGCTGAAATTACCAGTATTGAAAAGGATATTCTTGACAAGTGTGTTGATGACATCGCTCAACCTATACAAGAAGTATTTGCATTTACCAACCCATTTAATCCCTACAATTTCCCCTATCATCTAAACTTGGATCAACGAGTAGTAATTATGAAGGAGGATAAGGCCAAAAGCCAAAAGATAAGAATGCCCAAACTTGTATCGAAAAAAGATACAAAGTCAAAATAAAAAGATCAAAGTGAGAAGTTGATCTTACAAGGACCCTTTATTCCCAAAATAACTAGGGGCATATGCAAAAGAAGGCCTTC
>VDFB02049217.1:116758219-116786739 GCA_007258455.2 Sequoia sempervirens | reverse complement strand
TAAGATTCACAACTTAGGGGATGCAGTGTGTCATATCAAGCCACTAAGAGGAATATAATATGCTAAGAGAGATCATGCTTTTGAAGGACATCACACCCAAAGTCACCACAAAGAGAAAGATGCATCACATGAAGTAAGAAGACTACACAATGAAACATGAGTTGTAAAATGTAAGAGAATAATGCCAATGTATGCCCCCACTCTAAAGAAATTTTTGAACACCATGCTATGAGAAATTACTTTAAAGTAGAAAATGATAAACGCTAACAATAAAGAGGACATGAGAGCTTATTTGGAAAGCCCTATGCCAAGTTATATGTTTCCAAATGAAGCTACATCATGAAAATGGGTTGCCCCCAAAAATGAAATCCCAAAATCACATAAGGGATCCACGGATTTGAGGTTAGTATGTCTTTGCTACAATATTTTTAGAGAGCTTGGAACTATCATCATTCCTGAAATACTCATGGAACAAGAAGAATGACACAAAGAGAGTGAAAACAAAGAAAATATTTTGGGTCAACATGGAAGAGACCTAAATTTCTTGACACCTTGCGTCATCCCCAAAAGGAAAACATAAGACAAATGAAAATATAAAGGTTGATGACATATATAAGAATGTAGATACAAATAGACGAATGTTACAAAGAGAGATACATCAAACGAACAATATGGGGGATCACATTACGCACATGAAATCACATAAAAGAAACATGAAAAATAAAGAAAATACTAGTAAGGCACATGCAACTCAACCTATTAGCAGGTCATATGCATCCCAATCTTGTTCATTGTATATGGAAGGTAGACAACTAGCCAAAGGGACAACAACAAATGCACTAGTAGGATGAGGCTATCTAATTCTTTCCCCCACTGTGTGTAAGACAAGAATGAGCCAAGGTAGGTGATGAGAAAGATCTCCTTGCATTTTAAAATTATTTTCAATGAATGTAAAGCATGTAATAGTGAGAATGTTATGATCCTACAACTATTACATGGTAAGGAGCGGTATGCCTATAATTGCTATTCAATTATAAAGTCAAAAAATTTGAGTATATCTATTCAATATCCTCTATAAGGCATGACACTTGTTCGTACTATGTCCAAGAGTTCTATGGTATTGGCAATGAGACATGTTTGTGTTCTTAGGATATAGTTTTGGCTTTTCTCTCATGGGTGGTAATGTGATAATTCCTTGACTTAAAAGTATGTGTAAAGTTCTTTCAGTTGTAGATGGCAGACAAGGGAATTATAGTTTATTTATTTTGTAAGGCCTTCATTGCTTGCTAGATTCACCAATTTCTTGAGTTGGATTTTGAGGAGGAGGACCTAAGATGACCCTATCATCCTTATCACCATTACGATGCATTATTTTTTCTTTAGGAAGGAGGATACTTATTTCGGGAGGAGGATCTTGATATCCTATCCCTTTGGTGTCTTTAGTCGGTATTTGTTCTAAGAGTTGATCAATTTCATGCTCACTTGTTGTACCACATCTGTGTTTGCTTAAGATTGTGAGTCCTTTTCCATATGTCTCATCTAGGTTGATGGGAGTGTTTATTACTTTGTTAACATAGGATTGGTGTACTTGATTAGGGGAACTAGGATCACTTATTGTAGGAAGTTTAGGTTTATCTTGTGATTTATTTTTAGGATGTAAAATGCCAAACATCTCAACTAGTGGGATGGTAGGGGGTATTGTTTGTTTCATGGAAGGATAAACGGATGTATTAGTCTCAAATTTGTTAAGGAAATCATTTATGAAGTTGTTCATGTTGTCATCATCTTCTCCAATGATTTCAACATCATGAGGAGGAAATGCATTAGAGTGAGTTCAATTTCATTAGGGTCAATTTCAAAAAGCACGGCTTGACACATCCACTAGTGACTTCAAGGACATCCAAATCTTACCAAAGCACATATCCATGATGAAATGCAATGTAATAACCTAGAATAAAGTGTAAATGCAATGTTGAAATTAAGCAATGCACAAAATGAATTGAATTAAGCTAGATGCAATGAAATGAATGAAATGGAAACTTAGTAAACTAGAAAAAAAATCTAACAACAAAAAACAAAAGCACAAAAACAAGGTTTTTAATGTTGTAAAATGTAGTTTTAGGTTTGACACTAGACTAAATCACCTAGAGGGGTGTATGAGTCTCAATTAGGGTTTTTGAAGGGTTCAAATGCTAAAAATTTGTCAACACAAAATTCCTAAAAATTAGGTAAAACAACCTATACTGGGACTAAATCATCCAGAGGGGTGTATGAGTCCCAAATTAGGGTTTTTGCACTAAATTCAGTAAATTCTGAGTGAGTGTTAGGTTTTCTAGTTGGTATGATGTCTTTACTATGTGCAATTATAGATTTCAAATGGAATTCAATGATGCAAGATGAAAAAGTACAACATATATGCACTTTCACCAATGTAATATTTAGAATACCTAAATGAAAATTAACTAATGCAAGACCTAATGCAAAGTTAATGTAAGCTAAATCTAGGAGTGAAATGCACTCCAAATCATAAATAAGGTGTCCAAAGTCTAGGTTCACAAAAATGAAACAAAGAAAATAGGGGTGGATGAGGTGTATTCACCTTTTAGGAGATGGAACACACAAGGGGGGCCCTACTTTACTCTATTCCATTCAAGGAAACCAAGATCCCTCAACCAATTGACTTGATTGAGGAATGGGATAGGGTTAGGATGGTTTCCTAGGGTGTGATTAAAGACTAAATGGGTTTCGCCACGAAGAAAAGGCTTAGAAAGAAATAGATGCAAATGATATGCAAATGTAACTATGTAACCTAGGAAGTAAAACTTAAAATCAGAAGAATGAATTGAGAATGAATAGAGGTGCATATGAAAATATGAAGATGTTTGAAACAAGATCTGAAATCCTAAAATTATGAATTTTGATGCACCCTAGAAATAGGCCAGACTACATGATTTAGTCCCAGTTTAGGGTTTTTTGGCTGGATCCGAAATCTGTAACTGGTAAACCAGGATCTATAGAAAATGTCTGAAAATAGTATACTAGGACACATACGCTACAAGTGGCAATTTATTCCTAGTATTAAGGCTAATTTGAAACTCTGATATCCTTTAGTGATCTTCTGTCACTTCTCTCCCTTTCAATCTCTTAGTTTGAAACTTTGAATTCTAACCTGTAGGTTACTTTCCATAATCTTGTAAGAAAGGTGACAACTTTGATGACTTTGCAACTTTGAAAACTTTTTTCCAATCTTGCTCTTCAATGGATCTTCAACCTAAATATACAAATCACACATCAAAGAGAGGGAAAAAATGTTGTTTTGTTAGTAGATAGGGGTTTTCCTTGTGAAACAAAGGAAAATGTATTTTTCTACTTATGGTTTAGGACATAGAGCAAACAAATTTCACCACCATTTCATTGATGGAAAACCCTAGAGGTCTCAATCTAAAGTATGCAAAGGAGGAAGATATTTTGCAATAGGGTTGTCCTAGGGTCTGATTATAAACTAAAGAAGGGTTCACAACCAAGCTAGGGCTTGGAATGACAAATGAAATGCAAGACCTAATTCTTAAACCTAATGCATTGTAATCTTTCACTAAATGACCTAGAAAACCATGTAAAACAAAACAAAAAATTGCAAGATGAAATGTGTGCACTTGGAAACCTTAAGAGGACTAGATGAAGCTCTAAAATGCTAAAAAAATTGATTTCAATGCTGACTAGGACTCATATGCTAGACTGGGCAATTTAGTCCCAGATCAAGGTTTCTAGTCTAGAACAAGTTTCTAATAATTTGGATCCTAGATCTGCAAAAATATAGAAATTGACCTTTACTAGGACTCATATGCGAAAAGTGGTATATCAGTCTAGTTATGGTTTACTGGAGATTCAAAGTTCATTTTTTCTCCTCAAATTCTGCTCTATCCTATTCACTTGATTTTCAGATCTGAAACTTTGATTTACAACCTATAGATGTATCTCAATGCTCTCCAATACAAGGTGACAACTTTGACAACTTTGAGCATTTTGACAACTTTCTCCAAACTTTCTCTTCAATATGTCTTCAACTTAGATTTGTAAATCACACACTAAAGAGAGGGGAAAATGTTGTTTTTTTAGTGGAAAGGGGTTTTCCTTGGTCAAACCCCGTTTTGGTAATCAAACCTTGAAATGAAATGAAATAGGAAAAGAGAATGATGAATGAAAAACATACAATATTACAACTCACCAAACCCTAGCAATAAAGTGTTGCAAATATGTATGAAGTGGCTCTAATGGATGTAGATCTTGACTCTTACTTGAATGTGATAGATCTTGAATGGAATGCTAGCTTGAATCATGAAACCCTACATCACAATTGTTAGCTCAAAAACAAACATGATGCATGATGACTTTGACATGATGCTTGATGTTTGAATAATGCTCTAAAAAACTTGATAATCAGCCCTTGAATACTCCTGTAAACACTTGAATGCTCTTGTGAACTCAAATTTTCTATAAGGATGCACATTCAACTTGCTAGGAGTAAAATGAGTGAAAGAAACTTGTATTTATAGTTGTTTATGTCTAATTTCTAGAAATTACAAAACTACAAGTCAACACCAAATCTAGGAGGATAAAATCTTACCAAGAATTTAAATTAATTTTGATTTTGGGCCACATGGGACTCATATGCTAGAAGTAGCATATGAGTCCCATTGGGCATTAATTATGGGACAAGTTTCAAAAATTCTTAGAAAGGTGTGAAATCCAAATTGGGACTCAAAAACCTAGGTGGGACTCATACACCCAAGGTGGTGTATGAGTCCCAAATCAATAAATTTGGTCCACACAACTTCAAAAAATTTGAATTATGATTATATGTTGCTTTATGTCAAGATTATCCTCAGAAAGATGCATTAAATGAGGCTTGTGGATGAAAAATAAGGCCAATTAAAGCATAAAGAAGCCCAATTATTTATGAAAACCCTAGAAAAGTGTGAAAGTGTGTTACAACACTTTACAAAACTCTGAATAAGGTACAATTAAGTTTATTTAGCTCACAAGGGCCCAAGACCTAATGCGAATGTGTCAGACACATTACAACAATAAATCAAGGCAACATTAATACTCAAATTAACAAGGGGGGCCAAACAAGCAAGGAAAAGTAAAGGAATACTTTTTCCATTGCCACATTTAGCCCCCACTTTAGTGAGAGTAGGAACTTACTTCAAACTCACACTAAAGCATAAAAAGTCGCATCAAGAGGGATCTGAATGTACCAATGCTAGTAAGATAGGATTACAATGATCCAGATGGATGATCAAGCCCCCAGGATCACCATCTTATGACAAACCAACTGTAGACATTGAAAATATACAGATTGATTGCACACTCGATCCTAATCCACTAACATCATTTCATCTTGAATCATCCCTCGGTCTAACCATTTAATCAAATCTCATTATCTGATTAAATTCATCAATGTTCATCCCTTAATCGAATAAACCATTTTATTTGATTGAGTCAATTCCCTCTGTTAATTAAATCAATCCATCTGATCTAATTATCCCTATTTAATTAAATAATCAATTTATTTGATTAAATCTCTAAAGTCCATCCATTAAATTAAATAAATTAAAACCTTATTTGATTTAATCTAACACCATCCCTTTTAATTAAATAAATCAAAAGCTTTATTTAATTAGCCTCTTATCATATTCCTCTCTTATTTGATTTAAATAAATCCATAAATTTGAGTCAAATAGGTCACATCATCAAAACTCCTGTTAAATTAATTAACCCTTGATTAATTTAATCTCATCTCATGTCACATCCTCTAGATTTTGCAACTTGCACATGAAAATAGACTTATTTGATTTATTAAATTTCTATTTTCCTTCAACAAGGCATATTTTAAGGAATATTCCTCTAATTTGAATTCAAAATCCAAGTGGGAATAAGTCCTTCCAACAAAGCATTTAAAATCTCTTACATATCCTTTTCTTGAGCCATGTGCATTTGCTTCACGTTTCACCTCATCCTTTAAGCCATATTTTGAATTTGAATCTCCCCCCTCTTTGCACATTCTTGAAAACTTGCACATCCTCCATCCATTCATAGATTGACAAGTGGCATCATATCATTCGTTGAATCTTTGTCCCACATTGCTCAAATTTGGACATTCATCCATCTTGAAATCCTATAAATGAAGAGCTCCTCTCCTCATTTTATCATCCACAAACATTGCAAAGTTACCATGCTAAAATACTTAGCCATTTTCATCCATCATTTGAATTCTTAGCTAGGCTTTTTGCAGATTTGGCTTGGAGTTCCCATCTTTCATCAAAAGTGGATCACTCTTCATGATCAATCAACAATGCTTGCCTCTTAGGGATTGGGAAAGGGCCAATTTTCACATCAAATTGGCACCAATTCCCCCATGGGATCATGAGTTTGCACATCTAATTAGGATTTTATCTTGTTTTTGGCATTTGCATTGTGTTCTTCACTATTTTCATTCCTAGTTTGAGTGGTAAATGGATTTCATGGGGAATCCTTGTTTTAGCTTGTAATTCCTTGTCTAACTTGTTTATTCATGTTGTTTTGCAGGTACTAGGAAAAGGGTTCGCACATTTGGCGCTAGGAGGGAAATCTCACATTCCAATCACGTTTTTTGTCAAAATTATGCATTTTTGTTTGTTTACAGGAAACAACACCGCTCACAGTCCAGCGGGGCTATATAGCACCGCTGGAAACAAACTGTGCCGCTAAAAACTTCAAACAACACTGCTGACAGTCCAACGGGGCCATATAGCGCCGCTCACAGTCAAGCGGGGCTATACAGAACCGCTCAAAAATCAAACTACGCCACTGGAATCGAACTGCGCCACTCAAATGTCAAACTGTGCCGCTGGAGTCTCCAGCGTCACCATATAGCGCCGCTAGAAAGCCAAACAGAGCCGCCATCACAAATTGCACTGCTTGGATTTTTTTGCTTTTTCATGCAAATTTAAAATGGCCATATCTTGGTCATTTTTTGGTCTTTTTCAAAGCTTTTTTTTTTGAAATGGGGTATAATTTCATAAGCTATCCAATGGTGTAGGTTATTATTAACTTTGGTATATTTTAAAATTTCAAATTTTCACTTAATGTCAAATCACAATGAAACTTGGTTTAAATTTTAGGGTTCTTATGCTTAATCATTTATCTAACCTTCATATCTTTTTGTTCCTTGATGTAATCTAACATTTTGATCTTTTATTGTAGGTTTTAAATGATCATGGAGCATGGAAGTCAAAGAAAAAGCATTATCACATCATTGTAACAAGTGTTTTTAAACACTATAGTGTTTGTTTAACACTTTTTGAGGATTCATTATTCTTATTAAGGAAAATTTGTCATCCTTTTCATGCTTAGGATCTAATAAATTCATTTTGCTTTAAAAATAACTTTTGAATTGTTGTTGCAAAGGGTTTAAAATGAACATTAGGACTACAACTTACTAGAGTTTGTTTTTTTGTTGTTAACAATTGAACAAGACAACTCTCATTGTCCTTTGGTGCTTTAAAATGAATTCATGATTGCTTTGTGGGATCTAAAATGAACATGTGCTACATTGTTTTGTGAGAGCTTACTTGAACTAACTTCATTGAAAAATGACGTATGTGCTTCTCTTGCACTTTATAGCAATCTTGAGAATCAAAAGGCCTTTTTCATGATTTTAGGATAAGACAAAGAAATCACCTCCACACTTCATTTTTTGGTTTAAAATTGAACATCTTGTGCGAGTGTGAGTGGGGGCATTTTTGCGTATATTATCTCTCTTTGTTTCCATCAAAGATTGATCGAGTTACGGATCTTGTCTTTACTCTCTTTTGTTTATCCTAGAGGGCCTGCCTTGGGGAAAAAGTACTCACCCAAGGGAACGACTCAACCAGTAACACTCTAAAGCCAAGAGTATTTCCAGCTAGGATATAAATGTGGGTATTGGAAGAAACGTCAATATCACGTGGTTGATTCTGACGAGATGGATCGAAAAGGGGACTCTCGTCGTATGGGTCAATCTCCACGAATGGAAAGTATGAACTAGATCCCTTGTTGGTAGTGGCCTATTAACCCATTCATCGATTTTATCAAAGTGGTGCATTGGAACTTAGATTCCAAGAAGTTACTTGCCATGTCCGATCTTGGTTGAAGTATAGAGGTTAAGACTTCATTCTTAACGTACCTTTATACTCTTTCCTTGGTTGCATGTAAAATCATCTCTTCTACGAAGGGCATGAGGCAAGCCCACTAAGAAAAATGTACCAATTGAGCTAGTATTTCATATTACTTGTGGTTTGAAAACACAGTGCTTTTATTGAAAACATTTGAAAACCAACATTCAATGAATCATCAAAATTGCAAACCCTTTAGGAGAAGAAAATATCCTTGAACAAATTCACATGTTATTGCTTTCCCTTTGGATTCGTATCCTTAGAGGCATCTAAACATTTGGATTTTATCTCAATTTGCTTCTACTAAAGTCAACAATAGGTAACTTTTGCCTCAAATTTCCTTGGTTTCCACATAACACACTTTGTGGGATAAGGGGAAAGTTGAGAAATTAGACATTTAGATTCAAAATCTAATCAAGAGTGTGCTTGTGGTAAAAAGAACTCATTAAGCAAAGATAAAATCAACTGGACCCCACACATGTGCTTGGCATCTTTTGGTCATATGGTTTTCATGCAAACATTGGTCTTTTGATTTTGAATTACTCTTAGAGAAAGGCATGTTCTTCACTATCTTGGTCTAGTAAACAAGTCCTTCCTAGGTTCACTTAGGATCAAATGAAACACTTCATCCATCCCAAACATTTATCATCTTCATCCGACAAACAACTTTAGAGCTTTGGAAACATCATTCTAAAACTTAGGTAAATCATCAAAATCAAAATCACCTTGTTTAGTTAGGTGTATATGGGAATGCATCCTTTCTCATACATTTAATTAAATCAGCAATCCTTTGAACAATTTCATCCTAAGATAACATCTTACATCTTAGGGTTTACAAGTTCATTATCCAAATCAAACCAATCAAAATCAAACCCTAAGTCTAGCATTGATCCAAAGTTCCTAAACATTCAACACTCATATCATTTACACCTTTCATCATTCATCTCATCATCAGTCCTAAGAACCTTAGAGGTTACTTTTGCAAACAAGTTCAAAACACAAGGAGAACATAGAATACAAACTTGATCCATACATTATGATTAATCCAAATCAATTGAATTTTCAAAGCCTTACAAAGCCGATTGATTATCGAAACTCGCACTTATACAATCCATACATGGGATCATTACCTTCTACAAATGTCAATGGCACAAAAGTGTGAGTATGCCCAAATCAAATATTGGAACACATTTCCTGATGGTAGATATAAATCCAAACCTACAAGTATTCCAACCAAACAATCAATGCATGAGCCTTCAAACGAACGTCATTCCACCAAATCCCTACATTCCAAATGAGAATGTACCAAGTAGAATTTTTCCAAACATGAATCCAGCAAACTTTGGGATGGATACATTTGAAAATCACACGAATATTCCAAACATGAACAATGGTCAATTTCAACCTATCATGCCAAATCTGAGTGTCATCCCAAATCAAAACATTTCCCAAAATCAAACACAAGTACACACTCCAAATCTGCTTAAACAAAATCCAAATCAATTATATCAAGGGAGTCAAGATCGAAATAAAGATCAAATTTGGCGAGATCAAATTGCTACACTTACCAAAATAGTTGAGTCATTGTGCCAGGAGACATCTCCACCACCATTACCCATATCAACAACATTCCTTGGTTTAGGGTTTCCCCATTTACCTAGCATAAATCAATCCATCCAAATCAATCCACCTAACACCAATCAATTCATCACATCAAATCCTTTGGATATACCATCGACATTGCACCAACAAATGGTATCTAATCAAATGACAACATCAATCCTGAAAAATAAAAACATGGTCTCCCAAGGACCTATCACCTTGGTCATTCTGACCATTCCTATCACCTCGATCACTCCATCCACCCCTATCACACCCATCATATCTCAGCCCCTCACTACCATGATCACTCCAAGCGTATCTCAAGAGCTTGGGACTACATCTAACACAATTCAAAATCCACCACCACTACCACCAAAACCAAATGTAGCAAGACAATATAACATTGCGCTAAAAGCTCACCAGGCTTACCAAAAGGCCATACAACAATATCTAGCCACACAACAAGCAAGACAAGCTCAACAAGTGTAACAAGCCTCTCAAGTTGCCCAAGCCTCTCAAGCAACCCAACAAACACAAAAAATGACAACTGTTGAGAACAAGGATAAAGATCAATCCATCACTGAGCACCTTGAAGCTATGTCTACTTCATCCAATGATCAAATCAACATATATGTCAAGAGTCACTTTTGAATCACAATCAAAATCCACCAACAATACTCGAAAATGATCCAATTCAAGAAATATCAACATCATTTGACCCTATGGTTGAAGACATTGGAAATCCCTCCACCACAAGTGTTGAAAACAATGATCAAGATATCTCCATCGACGAACACATTGAGGATGTTTCTACCCCATCCAATGATCAACTCACCATACATCAAGAGCCACTTTTTAGTGATCTCTTTCAAGGAGTGTTAGGATTATTTGATCCTATCAACATAATGCACAATCCATCAACCAATGATCATATTAAAAATTTCTCTACATTGCCTTATGAGTTAGAGGACATATCTCAAGAATTTATTCAAAATCATGATCAATGTCTCTCACCAAGGTCTAGCAATGGTCCCTTCCAAGACATGTTGACCCCCTTTGACCTCATGGTTACAAATATTGAAGGAACCCTAAACTTGACACTTCAGGATATTGAACCACTTACCATGTCTAATGATGACATCCAAGACCCCCTTATAGACAATCCATCTTTTGAAACTGACCCATGTCAAGAACTTGATCCAAAGCATGTCGAAAGCAGCTTCGAAATCATTCAAGATCAAGAATTTCTATCTTCAAGATACTGCAATGATCTAATAGAAACTCTCCTATCTATGCAAGATGATCATATCCATGTAGCACATACTCCTCCATCTACCCATGAGATGCTTTCTACAGATGGACACGTAGATGATCTTCACTCAGAATAGGATTCCTTTACTCCTAATAATTATTACAAAAAGGGCCAGTTATTGATTTGTATAGGCAAATAGAGTTGTCTACATCAGGGATCAGATATTTCCAAAATCTAGACTAAGGATATCATGAATAAGATATCAAACATTATCCACTCAAGGAAGCAAGTCAAATAGAACAGTATAATGAGAGTTAGTAGAGCAACAAATTGAAACAATAATAAATACTTGTGGTCATTTATCAAAGATTCATTCTAAACAAAGGTCTTAGAACGAGGAAGAATCAAGCATGAAGGTACTACTTCCACGATCTTTTGGGGAAACTATGTCTCAAGCGAAAGCGTCAATATAGGAACGAAGAATCCTTATGATGAAACTAATGTCAATACTACAACCACCACATCATGAATCTTCATCCACCCATCATCCCATCCATGAATTGGGACCAACATCAAAAGAAAGATTTGAATCAAAGCACAAAGAATGTTATCAAATCAAAAGAAGTTGGAAAGCATAATGGACAAATCAAATACAAATGGATACCCAAGAATACAAAGAAACATCATCCCTATCAAACTCCATCAGTCAAAGAAACTATGGGGAAAATAAAAAAGGGAAAAGTATCCATCAAAGATGTCCACAAAAGAAAAAGCAGGCTTTTCAAGTGACGTAAAAAGTGTATCAAGCAGTTGGTCCTAATTCCAAGCACACTTTCATATCCACCCATCATTGCTCATCTCCCAAGTTTGGAGTGTCAAAGGTTCCAAATTGTCAACCAATCCATCTCTTATCCCTAAACACACTCCATCCGCCTCCACGCATGATATCCAATTCTCAAATTGACCATGTATTGGCGACCCTTCATCATAAGGATTTCAAAGGCACTCTATTGCGATGTGCGCACAGAGACATGGTTAACCCCGTATCAACAAAGTAGATCAGAAATCTCAAATGTTGCATTCAAGTGCACGTATCTTAGCAAAGCAACTTCTTCAAGCAAGATATCGATGGAACATTATGACAGGGGCATCATCAGCAACACCTTGTGATTTGGCATGAGTTTAAACTCTTTCAGAAAAACCAAAAAATATCAAAAAATATGAAAATCCAAAAAAATAAAAAAAATGATTGAAAACAGTAAAGATAAAAAATCATCCTCTAGTGAAAACTGCATGGGCGGCACTTTGGGAAAGACCGTGACAAAAACCTGGAAAACAAGTGTCATGTGTAGAATCGAGCACCTACGTCCGCTAGCTTAGATGAAATTATCTCATCCCATCCTTAATAAATCGAGCATTCCATCCATCTCATCCATAATAAATCCATTCATCCATAAGCCATTTATCCAATCCATTTTTATCCATCTACGTCCATCATCCAATTTATCTTGATCTTGATGAAAGTTTGGGGTGCACTTTGCACTTGCTTATGGTAAACATCTTGACATGAGCCATTTTCATTTGATCTTATCCTATGCAACATTATCTAAGCTATGAAGCACTATCCAAATGAGCTTTCTTGATCCAAACACCTTATCTTACCACAAGATAATCCATATCCATCCATCCATACACTTATCTGACCATCCACACATGACATTCCATACATTGCTAGACATTGGGGGTAGATATTTACATCTTGCTTCAGGAATAAATCTTGATCTATATCCTCCAACTTATGTGGTGATCCGAACATTGGCAAAATGTGAAATCAAATTGGTCAAAGCACTCGTGAGCAAAAATTTGAATCACTAGCCCATGGCATATTTTGACAAAAATACATTCCTTATCAGTCTTCATCTTTTATCGAACATCAATCCAAACAATCAATATCATTCACATCTAAAGTTCCCTTCAAACGTCACATCAAATCATTCGAACAACTTTTGTTCCAAAATCAAGCTTCATCAAACATGATCAATCAAATCCAATCAAAACATCATCATCTCAGGATATCATTGTGTTTCTTAACACTATCCTTGCATTGTTGTGCATCCTCAACAATGTTATCATCATCAATCCCATCAACATCCCAATCCTTGTGTTGCTTAACACTATCCTTGCATTGTTGTGCATCCTCAACAATGTTATCATCATCAATCCTAATCAATCCTGATCAATCCAATCCTTGCATTGTTGTGTATCCTCAACAATGTTATCATCATCATTAATCCATTGATTTGATCAATCAACCTTAGCTTATTTTTTAACAAAATCCCAAAAATAGAACACTAATAACATGTCCATATCCAAATTGTCGAAATTGTGCGAAAAATCCAAAAACATCCAAAACATCAAAATCACAAAAACATTCAAAAAAACACAAAATCCAAAAACATTCAAATCACATCAAAATCCAAAAACATTCATAAAATCTCAGAAACCCCCAAAACATTTGAAAAATCAAAAATCAAAACATTTGAAATATCAAAATGTTTCAAAATGTCAAAAACATCCAAATATTTGAAAAAATCCATCCATCTCATCTCAATTTCACTCGAAATAATCAACCATCCATAATAAACTGATCGTCACCTTCATCCTTTGGCAACGCAAATAGAAACAATCACAACAATTGGCAAAAGCAAGCTTCAATCGTAAAATCAAAATCGAAACAACAAACCTTTAAAACAAAATCAAACTCTTGATCATTTTCAGATGTGTCAATCGACCTTATATCAATACCCTATCAATCAACTTATCAAAAATATACAGATTGATCGCACAGTTGATCCTAATCCACTAACATCGTTTCATCTTGAATAATCCCTCGATCTAACCATTTAATCAAATCTCCTTATCTGATTAAATTCATCAATGTTCATCCCTTAATCGAATAAACCATTTTATTTGATTAAGTCAATTCCCTCTGTTAATTAAATCAATCCATCTGATCTAATTATCCCTATTTAATTAAATAATCAATTTATTTGATTAAATCTCTAAAGTCTATCCATTAAATTAAATAAATTAAAACCTTATTTGATTTAATCTAACACCATCCCTTTTAATTAAATAAATCAAAATCTTTATTTAATTAGCTCTTATCATATTCCTCTCTTATTTGATTTAAATAAATCCATAAATTTGAGTCAAATAGGTCACATCATCAACCTCTCTCCTGTTAAATTAATTAACCCTTGATTAATTTAATCTCATCTCATATCACATCCTCTAGATTTTACAACTTGCACATGAAAATAGACTTATTTGATTTATTAAATTTCTATTTTCCTTCAACAAGGCATATTTTAAGGAATATTCCTCTAATTTGAATTCAAAATCTAAGTGGGAATAAGTCCTTCCAACAAAGCATTTAAAATCTCTTACATGTCTTTTTCTTGAGCCATGTGCATTTTCTTCACCTTTCACCTCATCCTTTAAGCCATATTTTGAATTTGAATCTCCCCCCTCTTTGCACATTCTTGAAAACTTGCACATCCTCCATCCATTCATAGATTGACAAGTGGCATCATATCATTCGTTGAATCTTTGTCCCACATTGCTCAAATTTGGACATTCATCCATCTTGAAATCCTATAAATGAAGAGCTCCTCTCCTCATTTTATCATCCACAAACATTGCAAAGTTACCATGCTAAAATACTTAGCCATTTTCATCCATCATTTGAATTCTTAGCTAGGATTTTTGCAGATTTGGCTTGGAGTTCCCATCTTTCATCAAAAGTGGATCACTCTTCATGATCAATCAACAAAGCTTGCATCTTAGGGATTGGGAAAGGGCCAATTTTCACATCAAATTGGCACCAATTCCCCCATGGGATCATGAGTTTGCACATCTAATTAGGATTTTATCTTGTTTTTGGCATTTGCATTGTGTTCTTCACTATTTTCATTCCTAGTTTGAGTGGTAAATGGATTTCATGTGGAATCCTTGTTTTAACTTGTAATTCCTTGTCTAACTTGTTTATTCATGTTGTTTTGCAGGTACTAGGAAAAGGGTTCACACACCAACATAGGCACAAAAAGACACATGAAAATGATATGAAGACCAACAAAAAGGCACAACCATACACTAATGAAGACAAAGAGAAAAGAAAAACAAAAGGGGTTGATCAAGCCTTGACCATTTGCCCATCGCGATGTGGATTAGATCTAGGTTGTTTGTCCAAAAAATTCATACTCACTCTGAGGTAATGGAACTCTAGGTTTTCCATTGGGTGAGTAATCCAAGAAGGTGATACAGATACACATGTGGCTAGTATGCGCTCACACACACATGCGAATGGCTAAGCGAAAGTCATTGCTCGAATCAGCTTCCTATCAAACCATACCAAAGTTATACCTCTTGATAACTTTGATAAGACGCCACACAACAATGAACTTTGAGCTTCATGAGGCCAGCAATGCTTTTTATGCTTGGAACTCATGAACAAAAAAGATGGCTCCATAGGCATGCAAGGTGTATTATGCAAGGTGGCCATATATAGCCAAAATTTTGTAAATGCAAAATGTAAAGAACATTCAAAGGAGTCTTGATTACTTCATGTAAGGTCTTTAACTTAGTGAACATTGTACCTAATGTCTCCAAGAGTGGACCAATAGAAGAATAGAAGATTCACAACTTAGGGGATGCAATGTGTCACATCAAGCGACTAAGAGGAATATAGTATGCTAAAAGAGATCACGCTCTTGAGGGACATCACACCTAATGTCAACCACAAAGCAAAAGAATCATCGCATGAAGTAAAAAGACTACACCATGAAACATGAAAAGGAAAAATGAAAAAGAATAATCCCAATGTATGCCCCCACTTTAAAGAAATTGTTAAACACCCTATTGTGAGCAATTACTTTAAAGTAGAAAATGATAAATGCTAACAATAAAGAAGACATGAGAGCTAAGTTGGAAAACCCTATGCCGAGTCATATGTTTCCAAATAAAGCTACGTCATGAAAGGGGAGGGGTTTCCCCCAAAATGAAACTCCAAACACATAAGGGATCTATGGATTTGGGGTCAATATGTTATTTTCTATAATGTTTAGATAGCTCAGAATTGTCATCATTCCCCAAATATGCATAGAACTAGAAGAATGACACAAAGAGAGCGAAAACAATGAAAAACCTTTTGGGTCAACATGGAAGAGACATGAATGTCTCGACGCCTTGCATCACCCCCTAAAGGAAAACACAAGACAAAGAAAAGATAAGAGAAAATCTTTTGGGTCAACACGGAAGAGACATTGATGTCTTGACGCCTTGCGTCATCCCCAAAAGGAAAAAACAAGACAAATGAAAAATATGAAAGAAAAGATAAAATATTTACAACATAGAGAAGAATGAAGGTACAAATATAGGAATGTCACAAAGAGAGAGAGATACATCAAAAAAATAGTATGGGGGATCATATCACACACATGCAATCACAAAAAAGAAAAAGAAATAATGCAAAAGACTAGAAAGGCACATGTGAGTCAACCTAAATCAAGTCGTCTGCATCCCAATCATTTTCATTGTATACTAAAGGAAAACAACTAGCCAAAGGGAAAACGACAGATGCATTACTAGGAAAAGACTATCTAATTCTTTCCCCCAGTGAGTGTAAGATAAGAATGAGCTAAGATGGGTGATGGGAAGGAGCTCCTTTCATCTTGAAATGATTTGCAATAAATGTATAACATGTAATAGTGAGAATGTTATTATTCTTCAAATGATGCATGGAAAGGAGCGGAAGGGTCCCGCTTTAAGGGATTATTTCTATGATATCAAACTTTTTAAATATATTTTTTAAATCATGACAATCATCAGTACTATGTCCAAGGACTCTATGATATCGATAATGTGGAACATTTGCGTCTTTAGGATATAGTTTTAGCTTTTTTCTCATGGGTGGTAATGTTATAAGTCCTTGGTTTAGAAATATTTGTAAAGTTCTTTTAGTGGTAGATGGCGGACAAGGGAATTTCAGTTTCTTTAGTTTGTAAGGCCTTCAAGCATGCTTGTTAGATTCACGAGCTTCTTGAGTTGACTATTGAGGAGGAGGACCTAAGACAATCCTATCTTTCATGTCATTTTTATGACGCATGGGTTGTTCTTGAGGAAGGAGGACATTCATATCGGGAGGAGGGTCTTGATATCCTAACCCTTAGTATCTTCAATTGGTATTTTCTATAAGATTTGATGAATTTCATGTTCACATGTTGTATCACATCCTTGTTTACTAAAGATCGTGAATCCTTTTCCATATGTATCTTCTAGGTTGATGGGAGTGTCTGTCACTTTTTTAACATAAAATGGTTGAGTGTTTGCTTGCTTAGAGGGACTAGGTTCACCTATTATAGGGAACTTAGGTTTAATTCTTATCTCAATTTCAGGATGTAAGTAACCAAACATCTCAAGTGGTGGTATTATAGGTGGTGTTGGTTGTTTCATTAATGGATAAAAGGATGTGTTAGCTTCAAGGTTGTTAAGGAAATCATATAGGAATTTATTCATGTTGTCATCATATTCTACAATGATGTCAACATCACAAGGAGGACATGCATTAGGAGTTGAGTGAGCATGAGTATGTTCAAGTTCATTAGTCTCATTTCCAAAAGCACAACTTGACACATCCACTAAGGACTTCAAGGACATCCAAAGCTTACCAAAACACACATCAATAATGAAATGCAATGCAAATTTTAGATCCTAACAAGGTAATTACACTATGCAACAATCTAAAATGAAATGTTCTAGATGCAATTTTGAATTTAAGCAATGCACAAGATGAACCAATTTAAGCTAGATGTAATGAATTAAATGAAACATAAATCTTGTAAACTAAAATATAGAAAGTTATCAACAGTAAATAGAAGCACAAAAATAGAGTTTTGAATTCTGGAAAATGCAATTCAGAATCTTCACTAGGACTAAATCACCCAGAGGGGCGTATGAGTCCTAGTAAGGGTTTTCTAACAATTTTTTAGAAAATTTCAAGTGTTTTTTATGCTTTTTATGTTTTATGATCTATAAACTAAATGCAAATGTAGATTACAAATTATTTTCAATGATTTGAGATGCAAATATGCAACCTTTATGCACTTTCACTAATGAAAAATTTAGCAACCCTAGAATTCCAATTAACTAATGCAAAATGCAATGCAGTGTTAATGAAAGCTAAATCTAAGATGATGATGCACTCCAAATCAGAATTATGATTTTCTAAATGTAGGTTAACCAAAATGAAACAACGAAAAAATGGATTTTTCTACTTATGGTTTAAAATGAGTGAAAGAAACTTGTATTTATACTTGTTTATCCCTAATTTCCTTAAATTACAACACTACAAGCTGACATCAGATCTAAGAGGATAAAATTCCACAAAGAATTTGAATTAATTTTGATTTTGGGCCACACAGGACTCATACACTAGAAGTGGAGTATGAGTTCCATTAGGCATTAATTATGGGACCATTTTTTAAAATGCTTAGAAAGGTGTGAAATCCAGATTGGGACTCAAAAACCTAGGTGGGACTCATATGCCCAAGGTGGCGTATGATTCCTAGATCACTAAATCTAGGCCACACAACCTAAAAAAAAAAAATTATGATTATATGTTGATTTATGTCAGGATTATCCTTGGAAAGATGCATTAAATGAGGCTTTTGGATGAAAAATAAGGCCAATTTAAGTATAAACAAACCCAATTATTTATGAAAACCCTAGAAAAGTGTGAAAGTGTGTTACAACACTTTACAACACTCCAAATAATGTACAATTAATTTAATTTAGCTCAAAAGGGCTCAAGACCTAATGTGAATGTGTCAAACACATTACAACACTAAATCAAGGCAACATTACTGCTCAATTTAACCAGGAGGGCCCAAACAAGCAAGGAAAAGTAAAGGGATACTTTTTCCATTACCACACCTTGGTCAAACCCCATTTTGGTAATCAAACCATAACATGAAATAAAGTAGAATGAAGGAACTAACTCATTTGACTGCAAAATATGACGAAACTTTCCGATGAAAGATGTATTATTAGATGTATCGTCGGGTACCTGTGTATTTAATGTGAAATTTTTTAAAAAATTTAAAATTTATGCCCGATGTTCATTGAAATTGCAACGCTCTGTGATTTTTATCACTATTTTGACATACACTTAAAGTCAACCATCCCCTTCCATCAATTTGTGCATTGACATATGGTTAAAGATGATGGTACAAATACATTGATCCATGACACATTTAGTGGCACAGCTGATCATGATGATCGAGATGACTTTGATGATGTTCATGATTTACTTGTACTTGAGAAGGCATACGAGACCCTTTATGAAGGCTCCCAAACAACTCTTCTCTTTGTTGTATTGTTGTTGGTGAACTTGAAGGTTATGAATGGTTTACCCAACATAGCAATCCCATGGATGTTAAGGTATGTCATATATGTCATCTTTTTCATCTATTCTTGTTGTTAGTTCATCACTAGTAAATAAAGGATGAAATATGTACCATTAATATTCTTTATATTAACAAATTATTCTTTTGTTGTAGATTGATAGGTGATTTTTTGTTACCACCATCAAATATTTTACCTCACTCATATCGATATTTATCTACCATTATGAAATATATTGGAATGGAGTATCAAGCAATAGATGCATGTCCCAATGATCATATTATATATCATAAACAACATGAATTTGCAACAAAATGCCCAGAATGGCATATCAATAGATATCGAACAGATCAACTAACAAAAAAGGTGTCTCGCAAGGTTCTTCATCATATTCTCATTATTCCATGTATGCAACGATTATTTAGGTGTGAAAGCTTAGCACAATTTATGGATTACCATGCACGGAATAGAAGTGGAGATGAAATTCTTCGAATGCCTATGGATGGTACTGCATTTAGGCACATGGAGGAAAAATGGCCACACTTTAAAGAAGAACCTCATAATCTCAGGCTTTCATTAGTAGTGAACGGTGTCAATCCATTTGGAGATCTAAGATCTATTTACTCGGTGTGGCCTATTTTTGTTATCAACAATAGCATTCCTCCATGGATATAAAGAGGGAGCACATAATGTTGGCAATGATTGTTCCAAGTATTTTTTTATATCAATTTTCTTTAACGTAGGAGCATCTCATTTGTCTTATTTGTTGCATAATGACTTATATTTTTTTCATTTAATAGTCATGTACACTAATTTATATATATTATAGTAAAATGGTTATAAAAATTATGTAATGTTTATGTTCATTCAACTAGGTAATTACCAAGTTAAAGATATGAATGTATATATCGAGTCTCTTATCGACGAGTTACTAAATTTATGGAATGGAGTCACTATGTATAATGTCTCTAGACCAATAGGACAAAGACAATTTCAATTCCATGTAATGCTTGTATGGACAATTCATGATTCCCTAGGGCTAACACATTTTTGTGATATGTTATAACGTTCGACTGCACTTTAACGATATTTAATTTTATGAAGTAGATATCATGCATGTTTTTTAAATAATCTATTCATTATATATAATTATAAAAATTGACATATTTAATCCAATTATATATGATCTTCAGGTCTTCAAACAAAGGGAAAATTTGCATGTCCAATTTGTGGTCCAAAGATGAAATCTCATCGTTCAACAAGTTTAGGAAAGTAGGTGTTTGATGAGTATAGGCACTTCCTCCACATAAATCATAGTATTGAACTACTGAAAAACACCTTTTCAATGGGAAAGAAGAGACTACATCAAAACCACGAAGAATAAAACCTCACCTATGGAAGTTGGGATATAATAGAATTAATCGTCAAGGTTATACATTGGATCAAATTGTTTATCTATCATATATGATATGTTTGGAATTTATATTTTTATATTGTGTTTTGTTTTCTCATGTTGTAATTGACAATGATTGTCATTGTTAATTTGTTTAACTTAATGCTTCATGAAGGTCTTCAAGGCATTAATGGTCGGCTTCCACAGGGACTGAAAATTTATCCCAGAAAATTTAGTAGGTTTCCCTACTATGAGCGCTACAAATTATGCATTTGTTTGATACAATGCATATTGAAAAGAATATAACAGAAACATTATGGAAAATATTGGATGGAAGGCATGACAAAGAAAAAATTGTCAAAATTTGTAGTGACATTCAGGAAGCCAATCATGCAATGAAAAATGTCATTCAATTAAATAGCGATGGAGACCAAATTAATATAAGCACCCTACCATGGTTATTATGAGCAGCAAAGCAATGCTATAAAAGAAGTCATATGAAAAATTGATTTCCCACAGGATTTTCTATGAATAAACAATATCATAACAAAGAAAGGTGAATTTGGGTCAAGGATGAAAATGCATGATTGGCATACCTCCATTAAGGTAATTATTCTAGTATATTTTATATATTTGTATACTACATACTTTGTATTATGTTTACTAGTTTTGGAAAAATAATGAAAAGATCATTTTATAATTGTTGCGATGCGTTCTACCTCTATCTCACGACAACTTCGACAACAATGTCAAGAAAGTTATATATGATCTTGGAAAATACATGAGGTAAGTAGTGATATTTGTTCAATTTGTATAGATCTTATATTTTCCATTTGTTTTACTTGTTATGTAATATATTGTATATTTTTGTTAAATCTCGTTAATATATTTGTGCCTTGAATCACTTGTAGATGGTTGTCATCTAAAGAAATCCATAAAGAAGATATAAATTATTGGAGGAGATAAATTCTCTGTCTAATGTGTGAAATGCAAAAGTGTCTACCTTTGACATTTTTCAATGCACGAGAACACTACCTCATACACCAAGTTGAGGAGATTGAATTGTGTGGACCTATACACACAAGGTCAATGTGGATGGTTGAGAGGAACTTGAAATATTTGAAGGCTTTGGTTAGACAAAGAGCACATCTTAAGGGTTCTATGGTGGAGGGATATATGGTATACTAGACCATGGTGTACATTACTAAATATCTTCCTAATTTTGTAGCAAAGAACCATGTAGATCGCATTTGGGATCCCAACTCCATTAACAAATTCGAAGGGGAGTACCTGATGGGGAAAGGTAGATTGAGGAAAGTGAGAGGTAATTATAAGATGGTCATGGAGATTAATTAGAATACATTTTATATTGCCTTCAATTGCTTGAAAAGAAACAACAGAGAACTATTCCAAATGAAAGAATCTTCCACACACAAATAGAAAAGTATTGGTATTGTATTACTCCAAAAAATAAGTCTTTCACTGCTGAAAAGTATTAAAATATTAAAAAATGTTGATGATCAAATATTACAATTTGAATTTCATATATATAAGAAGACCCAACAAAGGTGTCTCTTCGGATTTTCTTTCAGAAAATAATTAAACTATTGATCTTAATTAAACTTATAAAATAATTTAATCTTCTCATAACATTGACTTAGCTGTTGAGAGATATTTTTTATACTCCAAGGTATGGGTATCCGCATCATGCACTGCATTTTGGGCTTCATATTTGAGTTTTATCATCAATTCCATATGTTTGCATGCTCCAACCAACAATAGCCCTTCTACTTTGACTGTATCCCATGCTTCCTGAAGAATCCTATTGCATTCATCCATCCAATCATCTCGTTCCTTCAAAAACCTGTTCTTATCACATAATTTGGGTAATCCCAACTTCACAGTATCATCAAACTCTATGTTTTATGAGTGTAAATCTTCATCATATTTGTCATGCTTTCTCATGATTGTGTCTATGGCCGAGATGGAATTGGTGTAGGATCCCTCATGTAGTTTCATATCATGTCTCTTAGTACCCAATCTATTTTTCACTCTACCATCCTCAAGAATGGCTTCATAGTTCTTTTTGTGAACATGCCAAAAATCATCAAGGCATATCTTCAGGTTTGTAAATCTCTTGTTGAACATCATTGCCACAATGTCAAACTGAAGGTCCTTCATCTTTTCTACTAGCTGTCGATGTTCTTCTTGCAACTGCTCATATTCACTCCGCAACTTTGTATCAGTTCCAGAGGTAATCCTCATTCTGGCATCTTTCATGGCAGTAATTTCCAAATCTAATTTTTCACTTTTCATTTTGTAATAATTTATTTATTTCATCAATTGTATTGTTTTTGCCTTGTTCAACTTGGAAATGCTTATGCCTATGTCTGCTGAAGCCATAGGGTTAGTTTCCCCAACTTTAAGGGTCATCATGTGTCCAAAGGATTTTTTGATATTGATGATCTTTTTCCTTTTGTGTGGTGGGTATAGTGCCCATATCAACATTGAATTTTCATCAGGATTGAATCTTGACCCTATGTAAATTTCCTTCACACCCTCTATGTTTAACTTGTATTCTCCTTCCTTGTTATGCAAAAAAATATCAAAAATTAAAGAGGCATTGAGGTCCCAACCAGGAAATACTATTACACCAGCTTCAAGTAACAACTGTCTACCCCTTTCAAGGGTCATGTTATGCACTTCACTGTCTCTATCATCTTTCAACCTTTTCATCAATTTTTGTTCATTTTTAGGGGTAATATTTGGGATGGATTCCCTCAACCTTTTTCTTTTGTAATTATATAAAAAAGAATTAAATTCTCATTATCAGAAATAAAGGATTCATAGGAGATGTAAGCCTATCATTTTCATCTACACACAATTCCTTGGCTACTTGTAACTCCTTGTTAGGGACTTCTTCATATTCATCATCCGAGAGACTATTCTCTAATGTGATTGTGCTTCATTTTCTCCCATAAATTCTTCTTCAGATGAATCATCCATTTCTTGCAACCTTTTTTTTTTTCTCTAACTCCATGAAATTTTCTATAACCTCCTTTGATTCTTTGTCTTCTTTGTTCTTAAACACATCTTCCCCCAGTATAGGAATATGGGTGTATCCACTAAGGTTTTTCTTTTTCTTACAAGAGTGTATGTACCCTTTAGGGTCATAATTCATTCTTTGTGCATACTCCTTTAATTTGAATTCATCCAACAATGAAAGATAATAAGATCATTGGTAGTGGGATGTTAGGTTTTCAGGTACATCAATTATAAATTAAGGTCCATGCAATTCTGAAAAAAAATTCATAACAGTAAGACAAATAAGGATTCAGATTCAAATCATAAAGACATCAGATTGCCATTAAAAAAATGAGACAAGAAATGAGGACTCTGCTACTTTATTGAAACTGAAAGAGTGTTTCTATCTAAACTGAGAACAAAATGTTTACAAGCTCTCAGAATGTGTGTCAGAGCAAGAAATAAAAATTTGAACTGATAAAACTCTAAGTCTTCTTCAAAATATAGCTCCTCAAAACCCTAATCCGAGCTCAAAAGAAAAGCTTCGAAAAAATCCTCCAAAACTGATCCATAATGTGTAATAAAAGTGGAAAACTCACCCTCTTTGCATGTCCATCCTAAAAAGCACCTAAAAAAGGTCTATCTTGCTTTAAAAGCAAAAAAAACACTTCATCAGGTTATCTCATGAGTCTCATATTCGCCCAAGAGAAAAAACAATCACCCAGCTGCTAAAAATAGCAAAAAGAATAAAACGATTTATAAGATATTGTCTTATCTTTTGCTTTACAAGATTTACAGCTTTATTTTGCCCGATTTTCCCTATTTTTGCATTTAAGATTTTGGAAATATTTGCAAAAATAAAAATCTCTATATCTCCATACAATTTGTTTTTTCTTAAAAAAAATCATAAAAATATTAGAGACAATCTCTTATCACTGGATATTAATTGACTTCCACAAAATCAATGAAAATCAAAACCTAAGTCTTATATGAATCTTTAGTCACTAAGGCAAGACATTGAAAACAATAAAACCCTAAGGCTTTATAGACTTTGAAATATATCTAAATTTCTAACCCCGAGACTTAGCAAATGATACTATATGGATTCTAAGAGATGGCCGACCTAAGCAATATTCACTAAGGCATATCAAATACCTTGAAAGTATTAATTGGCATACCATTTTTTGAAATGAATGGGATAAAATTCAAAACAACTTAGGGAAAAGTGAAACCCTAATGACAAAACAAAAGAAATCGCATTCATTTGCAAAGGGAAAACTTTGAAGAACTCTGTCTCTATGCCGCCACCATGAAGAAAGTTAGGGTTTGATGGTCTGAGCCTCCATTTGAGTCTTCCTTCTTTGAATTTTTGATGTATTTGGCTCCTCTTTCCTCATGGTAAGATTTGTCTGTATTTGTTGTTTGTTTCTTGGCTTTTTGATGAGAAATAAGGCCTCAACGGCCGTAGCTATAACCATTCACTGATGCATCTTATGTTCTATTTGCTTCCTATCAATTTTCTCAATTCGGCTACTATGGAAACTTGTTTTAAATATTTGTGAAAGCTCTAGCAGAGCTCAATCATAGGCTTGCTTACTCTTCTTCAGGCACATGAGGGTAAGCCATTGTTCCCCTCCATTCTCTTTGTGTTCTCCTCTTAAACAAAACTTATAAAAGCTTTATCTTTATAGACAAATGGTTGCAATTTTAAAATAAAACACAGGCTATTCTACAAGCCATAAACTCAAACTTGGTCTTTGATGAATCTTCATAAAAAAAAACCCTCATTATGCAGATTATTCACTCTAAGTTTGAGATTTCATGATGAAACTCAAATGGGTTTTTGTCTTCTAAGTGTTCATGATCCAAAAGGCTTCCTTCAGGCCGTGGCCAATACATGCTTAATCTGGGCATTTTGAACACGTTGTATTTCTCATTATCAAATGTACGAACCCAGAAAGAAAAATTCGTGCTTAAAATGAAGAAAACCCAAATGGGTTTTGACATTTTGTGTCACTTTTAATGCATTTTCTTGGAAGCATTGTATTTCTAGCTGAAACCCCATGTGGGTATTCTGTATTATGAGAGAAATCCATACATTTATTTTTTCTGTCAAAACCCTCAAATGGGTTAACTGTAACAAGGAGAAATTTTTATTTTGTATTGAAAATATCAAATGGGTGTTTGTAAAAATGGAAGAAAACCTTCTGAAACTTGAACATTTCCCCACTTTTGTACTTTTGGAAACCCTCTAGAAAAATTGTGTGAAGTTAGCTCTAAAAGTTGAAATAGGATCCATGTATGCACATTCCTTTGAAAATCTTGCCTTATCATTGGCACTGTTGTAGCATAAATGCATTTTCTTAAGGAATGAAGATGATTTTATAGCATTCTTTTTTTGTTGCAGCTTCAATGAAAATTGTAGTCTTTACTTTATTCCAAGGCCATCTCCATGCCTTCGATAAACATCATTTGGATTTCATCCATTGTAGTGCTATTGTTGATCACATTTGATGCATATTCCCATTCATTTGATGCATATTCCCATTCATTTGATGTACTTCAGCTTTAATGTTTCAGAGTAACATTGAATCATGTAATAGGAATTTCTTCATGGCTACAGCAACAATAAATACTAAAATACACCCACTTTTTAAAACTCAATGCTTGGCTTCTTAGTCAACAATGTTACCTCTTATTCTTCAAACAATAGTACCAGATTTTAAAACAGAAATAATTGAATGATGTTATGTATGCTTCATAGTTTATTATTGTTATAAACTGAATAAAACAACACCATTTTATTTATAATGCTTCCCCTGTAGATTCATCGACCACTGGCAGAATCTGATGGCTCTCTTCTTATGCATCTCTGCTTAGTCAATTCATAAATACAACACCATTTATGTAGGTTACTTTGATGCATTGCTACCACTTATTTATCATACATGAATGGTTTAGAAAATATGCACTCTCAGCTCAGCACTCTTATAGAATAAGGAAAATGAGAACTTGAAACTCCTCCAAATGCTTCCATTATTTCTTAATGATCTATTTATGAGGCATTATGTATTCATGTTCACTATCACATTATGAGCATGAAATAGATACTGCATCAGAAAAGAATATCCTGAATAGCATGAATAAAAATGACCAAAAACCTTATATGGCAGACTGTGTTAGGGAGGGAAGATGTTTGAATGAATAATTTTAAAAAAAAATTGTAGGGTTTCGTTGCAATTTTGACGAACATAGCCCGACAAACCACAAAAAATTCTGATGAGGTTGTTGTACATGCGACATAGTTTTTATCATAATGGCAACAATGGTTTGCTCCACCTCGTCAGAAAATAGAGGAACATTTGGTGGTTTTTCGACATTTTGTGATTTTTTTGCGTCGATAGATGGACGAAGTTACATTGATTTTGCGATGGAAACCGCCAACATTTTCTGTGGCGCTGACCAATTATGTTGGGTCATGGTTTCGACGTATAAAAATTGGTCATTAAAGCGATAAAAATTTAGCGAGGAAATTTAAATCAGTGTTGCATCTGTAAGTCAACAATATTTTGTCAATATGTCACCAAACATTCATCAGAATTTTTAGTCAAATACAGTAGTGAGGAATGATGAATGAACAAATAAACTATGTTGCAACTCACCAAACCCTTAGAACAAAGGTTGTAAACTTATGTGAAATGGCTAGCATGAATATAGATCTTGACTCTTGATTGTATGCTATGGATCTTGACTTGAATGCTTTCTTGAATCATAAGAACCTACATCACAAATGCTAGCTCAAAAACACACATGACACATGATGACTTTGACATGATACTTGATTCTTGAATGTAGCTCCAAAATACTTGATAATAATCTCTTGAATGCTCTTGTAAACTCTCTTGATCATAAATTTTCTATAGTGCTTGAATAATTGAAAGCTTAGATCTTGTTGTAGTGTAGAAAAAAATTGGGCTTCTTTATGCCTTATTTTGTCCTATTTTGCATCCACAAGCCTTATTTAATGCATATTTTTAAGGATAATCCTAACACATATCTAATGACCAATCATAATTTAATGTTTTTGGGTTGTGTGTTCTATATTTAGTGATCTGGGACTCATACACCACATTGGACATATGGGTCCCACCTAATTTTGGGGGCATGAACCTGAATTTGGCATTAAACTTGACTTTTCTTGAAATTTGTGTCCCAAGCCTAGGCTACTGGGACTCATACAACTCAATTGGTGTATGAGTCTCGCTTATCTTGGACCTATTTTAAATCCAATTTCTTGGTGGTATTTTATTCTCCTAGATCTGATGTCGACTTGTAGTGTTGTAATTTCAGGAAAATTGGCATAAACAAATATAAATACAAGGTTATTTCACATATTTTCTCCTACAAATTTTAATGACCAAGTGTGATATAAGCATTCAAGCATTCTAGCAATTCAAGAGCATTCAAGTGTATTCAAGAGCTGGTTATCAAGCATTTTGGATCTACATTCAAGAATCAAGTATCATGTCAAAGTCATGATGCATCATGTGTGTTTTTGAGTTGATATTTGTGATGTAGGTTCTTATAATTC